>JASBNA010000033.1:0-516862 GCA_038087015.1 Cerrena zonata
ATACTACTTCAATAAAAATGCATGCTATCATTAACAGTGGCCCTGATTCGCAATTTGGTTTGTCTTGATCTATTGAGAACTTTTAATTTGATGAGGCTCGTGCGAACGCAATTCAGGACCGATATGGCTGCAAAAAGTTTTCACTATTGAAAAAACATAGCCATTGTTATCAATCAATACGATTGAAGGGAGTGATTGTATTCAAACTGATATTTCTCGGTGGCTTTGGTTACAAGTACAAGTAAGTGATACATTCTAGAAACATGAGCAGAATTTGCTATATTAAAAGGCTATTTAAACAGATAAATCTCTAAGAGAGAATTTTTGGATTTTAAATAAGTCATTGTAATTGGATTTAAGTTCAACCTTAGAAGGCTTTCCATCACTGAAATAGAAGATATTAGTACTAGAAGTAGTACCATTCATGAAGAACAATTCGATAACATTTTGGTCAACCACACCGTAGATGTTATATTCGTATTTTTTAGTAGGCTGAATATTAGCAGTAACAACATTTGAATAATAAGGGTTTTGGAAAACGTTTGTTGGTCTATCAAAGTAAAATGCACCGACATCAGCTTCAAACCCAAAACGGATGGATTCTTTACCATTAGAAGAAGTAATATACAAGTCTAAATTAGGTTGTTCTGGATAAGTGATATTTTTCATGGTTTGGAAATCCAACTCAAACTCAAATACACCTGATTTTGTTTCAAATTCAATTGAATCACCTTTTTGTAACTTGACATTCTTTTTCTCTGATGTTTTAGAAACATTGGCTTCAAAAATAGGAGATTCTACTAAACTTAATAATTTCTTTTGTGGGTTGACAGAAACATAATCCAAAGTGAAGTTACGAGCCATAGCTAACATACCTCTCCAATTAGAAGCAGGAACTTTGTTTGCATATTGCCAATTTGATGCCCAAGAAATACCGATAACACCATCTTTTTTTTCAACATTACTAAAAGTTTGTAAAGCGTAATAATCTTTACCAATATCAACAAATCTAGTCAATGAATCAATTGCCTTAAATTCATACCCATCAAAATCACCAACAAAATATTGACTGGCTGAACCACCCCAAGGAGCACCAGGATTGATAGCAAGGAACAAAACCCATTTTGTTTCATTGGTACCAGCAATTGGGACTTCAGATAAACCAGGGCATTCGAATTGGAAACCGGGATAACCAGCACTAAAATTAGAGTGGAAATTCCAATTTTTCAAATCATCAGAACCATAAATTTGAATTTGGTAATCTTGAGCTTCAACAACAGTCATAATCCATTGGTTTGAAGCTTCATGCCACATAACTTTTGGATCTCTGAATTGGGATGATTTGACATCAAGAACTGGATTTTTTTCATATTTGGTAAAAGTATAACCACCATCAACAGAATAAGCAGCTTCTTGTGTTTCAATAAGACCCGGGTTTCTTGTATAAAGAGCAACAATTCTATGTTCAGGGTGGACTGAATCATTGAAAAAACCAGAAGTATTATTACGATCCACAACAACACTCCCGGATAAAATACCTTCACCTCGGTGAGATGGATTAATTGCAGATTCATGTTGAGTCCAGTTAGTTAAATCTTTAGATGTAGCATGTCCCCAATGAAGTTCTTTTTCCCAAAAAGGATTTTTAGGATTACTTTGAAAGTAAATATGCCAGATATCATCTTTTCTATCATAAAACAATCCATTAGGATCATTTAACCACCCTTTCTCTGGAGTAAAATGAAGCAGTGGACGAACTTCAGCAGCACAGGCCAAAACTGCGCATAAAAGAGAAAATAGAAGCACTGATAATCTCATCGTGAAGGGCTTATGTTTTCACTTGCGTTCTTATGTCTTTTCATTTTTTAAGCTCCAACTTTGATGGTTTTCAACCAATATTTATACTCTTATACTTGTATACTTTGGTAAAACTGTTGGACCCATGGGGAGCACAATGCCAACTTATTCCTGACCTAGTCTTTCCTTTTTCTTGGAAAAGACATTGTAGTGTTTAATCGGCACACATCTGGAAAAGCTCAAAGCAACAACGGTTAACTGGAGAAGTATTTAGTCCGGGGAAGTATTTTTGTATCACCTCATCGGTCTTTCTTATATTTTTGGTGGAATTTGAAGCATGGACAGGGCAACAATACAAGTTTTCGAACTTACATTCACAAAGATTCAAGATGAAATACACAAATGTTCACTAAATGGACAAGAATTCGACGTTTTTATTGTTAAGTATCTTAAAATAACTAGTTTTTGCTTTCTTTTATATTTACTTGTAAATTTAGGATCTTTTTTTTTTTTTGACATTTAGGATAAACGTTGTTCCATTGCAGTGCATTATCGAGTGACACACTGCATGAAATTTACTCAAAGAAGTCCCGTACCTACGGCAGAGTTGATTAATTCTTGTATTGAGTTATAGCGGAAACGGATAAATTTCATATGTGGGAAGACGGTATCCGTTATAGGAGAATCCAGTTCTGTCGCCATACATGTAGCTAAACAAACCAATAGGGAGAATGGAATGGTTCTATTTGTGAAAAAAATCTCGTTAAATACCTTGAATTTCTTATTTTTGAGTTTGTGAATCTTCCGATACTTTTACTCAAGTTTAGGATAGGTAGTCAATGAGCACTGTATCGAATATGTTTTACTTAAACGATTTGAAGACATAATGAAACTATTGTACAAAAAAAGAAAAGAAAAGCTCATTAAACGCATTTCGAAAATGATGATGTCGCTTGAGCCTGCCCTATTTTTTCGAACTTGACGTAAAACCTGGATAATCCCATGGTTACTTGTGGAGATTTGGGGAGATAGAGAGTAACAGTTGAACACTGCTTTTGATATGGGTATATTTCAATTTTTGGTTGGATTGCTGCTAAATTAACGTTGCGGCATTTGAAATGCCAAAAAGTTGATATAAAATCATGTTAAATTAGCTTTATATCACAAAGTCTACTAAAATTGGTAAGTCTTCAATTGCAAAAGTAACTAAAATTAGTAACCAGGCATGTTATACGTTAGTAGCAATCGATCCAAGACAATTATTGCTATGATTATTAACAACAAAGTGAATAAAATTATCCGAGATTTAACAAAAGATTTCAGCCCGATATACGAACAACTGAAGGAGTCCAATTCATTTCATGTAGAATAGGTTGAGAAGTATTAGAAACTGCTCTTACGTAACAGGTTGAGTAACAAAATTATCTTGATCATCTTATGCGAACCGTTAACTGTAACACAGAGATGGAAAGTTGTCTTTAGCGCATAGACATTAAATAAAACATAATCAATATTGATGATTTTGTTGAACACATTGAATTCTACTTTGCAGTAATCCAAAGTAATTCTTGCAGCCAAGGAGAAGATAACATGTAGATATGTAGCTCTAATATATAGAAGTTGATGTTGATGCTTGGTTTTTTTTTGTTTGATATTTGTAGTATTTTCACAAAAATTCAGGAAATATACTGAAACTGAGTACTTAACTTTTTTCGCAGCCTGGTTTCATCTATAATTTGAAGAATTATGAGTTACATTGTCAAACAGGGATATTGAATACATCTACAGAGGTTAAAGTGCTTCATTGAGCTTATCAGAAATGGATATACATTGAGAAAACGACATCTAAAAATTCTAATTTCATGGTAAAGTTTAATATACACTAAGATCAACATCCAAGATTTGAGGACACCGTCCAGACCAATACTGACAAAAACACCATTCTTTCCATCATAGGAAATCCACTCGAGTCCAGTCACCCCATTTTGATGGGCTAAAGGAAATTTCAAAACCTTCGAAGGTTTATCTACAGAATAAAGAAATAAGCCACTATCTAAACCACCACTGATCAAAAATTTTGAATCTTTAGTCCATTTGGCATCGATAACTTTACTAGTATGGAATGCCCAACGGGTAGTGACAACTGATCCATCTGAAGTTTTGTATAAAGTATATTTACCAGAGGTATCTGAAACAGCTGCCAATTCACCATCTGGAGAAATTCTGATCAAGGAAGGTGGAGAACGTAAGGCCGGATAAGTTTTCGAATGGGATAACGCGGTATACTCCTCGATGGTATTTTTTGATTCATTAGTAATTAAAAGTTTATTGGAAAAAGTATCAAAGTTGGATGAACTGAATGGTAAATCAATTTCATTAGTTTTTTCAAATGAAGAATTGTAAACTTCTACCTTTGATTCATATAAAACAAATAATTCTTTATCATTTTTAATCAATTGTTTAGGTTGCCCAGATAAACCAAGTGATTTAGAATTGGTTTTCAAAGTATCATCCCAACCCGCAGAAACAATAGATCCAAACTCGGTGATACTTGCAATATAATTAGAATGGGCTCTAACTGATTCTGGAATAGGGTCAATAGTATCTTTAACATTCCATTTCATTATGGTACCATCAGAGCCACCAGTGTATAAGCCATCACCGTAATAAATGGCAGTTAATGATTTTTGATGGCCAGGTATCACAAATGATGGATTAGTTTCTTCTTTGAAATAATTCAAATTACCATTTAGAGAAAGAGAAACAATATAATCATTAGCGACTATAACTGAAACCTGTTGATTTTCTACTGACACTTTTGAATCAATCACATAAGTTTTTGTAGATTCAAAATCTAAATTCCATACTTTTAAAGTGTTATCAGCCGAGGCAGTAACAAATGCTGAAGAATCTTTATACCAGCTCAATCCAAAGATACCACCATTATGAGCGCCTTCAACTTTTTTAACGAATTCACCAGTTTTACCATCATATATAACAATAGTTCTATCAGAACCAACACTAACTAAGAATTTACCATCCGGAGAAAATTTAACTGCTCTGACAGTATTTGTATGATATCCTCTTAAACTTTTATCGAATTTGAAAGGAGGTCCGTTATAAAAAACCAAAGCCTTATCATCACTAACAGTTGCAGCTCTATAAGGTCTTTGAGGTTTTATATCAACTGCATTAATAGTATCAGAATGACCTTGAATCTCACCAATAGAATTACCAGAATCCCAAGTAAAACAGTGTCCAAACTTATCTTTACCAGCACCAACAGCAATCACTCTGGAACTATCACCATCCCAGGCAATTGACTTAATTGGCCCAGAAAGAATTTGAAATTCGCTTTTAATATATGGTTGTTCAAAACTTTCTTCACCGGTAACGGTTACATCCCAAATTTTCACAGCTCCTGATTCATCCCCAGAAGCTACGTAGTTCCCAGAAGGTGAAAAGGTTGCCACAGTTGTTGGATGAATATGTTTAGTGAATTGTTTAGCAACTCCGTTTTTGGGATCTAATGGTCTAACAATAATCGATCTTCCACTTGGATACGCAATTCGATCGTTTTTCGCATCATAAGATAAGTGGAGCGACTGTGCTCTGACAGTAGCTGGATGCGGAGGATAAAGATTACTAGGGGTAATTGACATGATTGTTAAAGAATGCTTTATACCATCATTGGTTTAGGTGGCTATATAGAGTTACTATTTTGATTCACCATTCTTTTTCTGGTGAACGCACGTCCATATCTCATTAGTTTTCTACTTCTTTTCTTACTAGTTGATCTTCTTTAATTATTATAATATATAATAGTAAGACTATAAGTCGGTGCTGATTGAGAGTGGTGGATAAAAGAGAGTTTGTACTAGACCCAAACAGCTTCCACACATTAGCAATAAATATACATTCATTCCAGGTTATTTAATTAAAGGTTAGAATCCATTAGATTTATATTTGAATCATTAAAGAAACCGGCTAATGGACTGAAAGAAACATTTAATTTCTAATTCCAAAAGCCTTGCTATCATTCCAGTTCCCGACAAATGAAAAGAGAAAGAAACATAATAATAAAATTTTTTTTGCAACATTACCTTGTTGAAATTAGAGTATAGTGACATGGCGCCAGAAGAATATAAAAAAGGACATTTTGACATAGAGTCATGCATTGAGGAAAAATGGAAAGGGCTATCTGAATTTGCCCATTAACAGCTTTCTCTAACTAATGCAAAGAAGAATCCAAAACTTGCTGAATTTTATGAAAAGGTAAAGAATGATACCGGTTGGTTAAGCCTAAGAAAATATACAGGGGACAAAAGTAGTACGATATCTCAACAAGAAACTAATAATATTAAGCAAAAATTTGGAAGAGAAAACCCTGAAATTAGTATAAATTTTAATCATAAGGAAGAAAACCAAGAGATGCACAGAATAAAAGAACTCACTCAACAACAAGAAGCAAGATTTGAACTCAAATGTACTGAAAGAATTAAGTATATGATTAAAATTAATGATGAGATTGGTAAACATATTAAAAGCAATGCTTGTTCCTTATTTGGATTCTTTGATTTATCTAATACCTTGCTAAGACAACACACAAAACTGGTAATGGAGCATCCAAGTAACTCAGAAATACTGTGTATTGCCAATGGATTCTGTGAAGATCACTTAGATGAATTAATGGCTATTGGGGACACGGAAACCTTTGATGATACTAATAAGATGGAATGTTCTTTTGAAAGAGAGCTTGTGGATATTTTTGATTCTTCACATCTTACTAATCATGGGATTGTTGACATGGTTTATAAGAAAAGTTCCATGATTCAATCAAGTCTAGAAGTAGATTAAGATGACGTCGATGACTTCGCCAACAAGTTAGAAGGAATCAATGAAGTAAACACAACCAAATTATTAAATAACATTTACTTTTTTTGTGGAAAATTTACAGTGATCACCTACAAAGATTTGAAAATATCCAATGGACAGAGGCTAGGTGATATTTCAGCAAGTTTGAGAGAAGGCTTCGAAATAGTTGTTATTGATTGTCATAGAACAACTTGTATTTTCATTGAAAACGCTCTAGATATTATCAAACATGTTTGATACATCCGAAGAGATCTTTCCAAACATCTGCCGAATCTATTATAAGAGAGGCTAAAGGAAGTGGTAAATCAAAAATTAGAATTCCAAAATCTCTTCTTACCAATGATATCCCTGAATCTATAGCACCGCCACGAAATACAAACAAGAATCTTCACAAAAATCCAGTTGAAGCCAGGAATCATATTTTGAAAGTACAAGACTATTTTGAAAAATATTTTGTTCATCCAAAAGATTGGTCAATTGTTTTAGCTGGTTCAGTCCAAGAATTTGTCCTGGAAAATATCCCACAGCATTTTAAACACGACGGTGATTACATTATAGGAGCCCTTCTTCAAGAGTTCAATTATGAATTTGCAGCATATGAAGAATTACAGAAATTGAATGTTATCTTTCCTCATCCCGGTGAGCAACCTCGTGATTTTATGAATAGATGTCTTTCAGTCATTGAGAAATTCGAATTTAATTCAAAATCTAATGCACTTGAACTAATCCAAGCTAATATATTGAAATTCTTATCCAATTCAGAGTTTCCTACAACGGCCAATAAAATCAAAGCTGCCAAAACAGTTGACGAACTAAATGAAATTATGGATTTTTGTGTGTATCGTCCTAACGCTGAAAATCCCCGAGGATGCAAAAAATTACTATCTCGTGAACTCAATAAAATTGACTACTCATTCAATGACCCCAACAGGGATGATTTGAGCCGTGCCATTAAAAGTATGCTAGAAGTAGCTTTAACTGAAAATGCTGCAAATGAAAATAAAAAAGAAATGTCACGTGACTTTCTCACGAAGGAGAATGTACGGAGGTTTCCTTTGAAGTCTTTTTCGAGATTTTGATTGGTAAATTTGAAATTTCTTTCGTTCGGTTCTTTTAAAGTTGGACGAAGGACTTAGTATAGAACAATATATATTCAGCAAAGATGATGATTCGTGCAGCCAGCCGTAGTACTGTTCGTAAAGTACCAACCACTCGTGGGATCAGCTGTTCTTCCATTCTTAAACAAGCCGAGACCCCAATTGTGAAACCAAATACTTCACCATCTAAACCACCGGGGAATAAGAAGAAGTTTTCATTTACTAAATTTTTATTTCAAACTACAGTGTTTGCAGCTACTGTTTACGGGGCTACATTGTATGCAGCCACTAAAAATGATAAAGTTTTAGATTTTGTTATTGACCAGCAATTGCCATACCATGAAGAGCTATTAGATTTAATTGAAAAGGGATCTTTTGAAGATTTAAAGAAGAAATTTACCTCTTTACAATCCAGAGCCAGTGAACAATTACCATCTAAAGATCAATTCGAACAATTGACTTCTAAATTAGAACACCAAGGTGAGCATTTATTAGAAGAAACTAAGAAGAAATTTTCATCAAATGAAGAAAGTAAACCTAAAATTACTCCAAAAAAGGAAGAAGGTACTGATACCACACCAGCACAACAATTACAAAAGCCAGTTGAAATTGAAGCTGTTCAAAAATCTGTTGAACATTTACCATTGATCAAGATTCATAATTCATCGGTTGATGCATCAGTTAAATCAACAATTGAATCATTCAATGATTTAATTAAATCAATTGAAACTGGATCGGGAGGTCAAAAAAGTGAAAGTCTTATTAAAGCAATTAATGAAAATGTTAGTGTTTTAGCATTAAAATTAAATTCATTAACTAAAAGTTTTGATGATGAATTACAAAGTAAATTAAAAGTTTCTCAAACTGAATTATTATCTTCATACACTAAAAAAGAATTAGAATTAACTGAAAATTTTTTACATCAATTTAATCAAGAAAAAACTAAACTTGAAACTAAATTAAATCAAAGATTAAAACAAGAAATTGATGCTGCTAAAGAAACTATTTCTCAAGCTGCTGTTAATGCAGTTACTATGGTAAGAATTGATCAAACTAAAAAATTCGAAAAATTAGTTCAAGATAAAATTGATCAAGAAAGAAATGGTAGATTAGCTAATTTGGAATCTTTAATTTCAAGATTAAATGATTTAGAAAAATTTTCAACTAGTTTAGAAAGTCAATTAAAATCAAATCATCAAAAAGCTTTAGTACAACAATCTATAAATCAATTGAAAAAATTATTATCTGAAGAATCTTCAACTCCAAAACTTCTTACTCCATATATTCAAAATTTAGCTCAAGTTTCTCAACAATCCAATGATGAATTACTTACTTTAGTTTTAAAAGATTTAGTTCCGTTACTCGCTAAAGAATCAAATCAATCTATTTTAACTAATTCTCAACTTTTAGCTCGTTGGGAACAATTAAGTCCTGAATTAAGATCGGCTTCTCTTTTACCTCCAAATGCTGGTTTATTAGGCCATTTATCTTCTCTTTTCTTCTCTAAGTTATTATTACCAGTTAAAGGTTCTAAACCAAATGGTAAAGATATCGAATCGGTTATTGGTAGAGTTGAACAAAGTTTAACCAGAGGTGAATTAGATGTTGCTGTGGAAGAAGCCGCCAACTTGAAAGGCTGGAGCAGAGAATTAGCTCGTGACTGGGTCTTAGAAGGTAGAAAAAGATTAGAAGCTGAATTCTTACTTAGTTTAATCGACTCTGAATCAAAAATTTTGTAAAATATATAGAAATATAAAAAAATGAATATACCGACAATCACGTGATGAAGTATGTACGGAGGTGTTTTTTACCTCGACTCTTTCAATTTTTCATCAACAGGAAAATACAAACCAGTAAAAACTAAACTAACCATTTAATCTTCAATAACCATGTCAAACTCGGGAAACTCCAACTCAGTATACGGGGGTGATGAAATTAATGCGATTGTATTGGACCCCGGTTCTTTTCGTACCAGAATAGGGTATGCGGGAGATGATTTCCCCAAGATTATAACACCTTCTTATTATACCGAGTCAGTTGATAAGAAAAGAAGATTTGATGATGCAATTGATTATCCCAAGGCAAATCAGCAGGTCAAGCCAATATTAAAGGATAGTGTGATCACCGATTGGGATGCAGCATTGGAACAATATCAATATTATTTTGACGATATATTAAAGCTTGACTATCAAGAACAACCATTATTAATAACTGAACCAGTATGGAATGATATGGAGTATCGTCAAAACTTAGTAGAAACATTTTATGAAAAGTTTGATTTCCCAGCATTATATTTAGCAAAATCGCCCACTTGTGTTTCATTTCAACAAGGTAGACCAAATTGTATAGTTGTTGATATTGGGCATGATTCAGTTAGTGTTGTTCCAGTGGTTGATGGAATGTGTCTATTGAAAAATGCAGTTAGAACCCATTACGGTGGACATTACTTAGATGATCAAATTGAAGATATGTTAAAAGTGAAAGGAATACAATACGAAGGAAAATATAAAATTAAATCAAAAGTTCCAACGGTTTATCCCGACTCAAATTATACTTTAAAAGATATGGAAGTTACTCAATCATTTGACGAATACCAAAGAAGAAAAGTATTACACGAATTTAAAGAAACTTTGTTACAAGTACCAGAGAAAAAGTTAAATGTAAATAATCCACAACAGAATAATGCATTAAAAGAATTCTATTCACAAGATACTTATAAAAGATTATTTGAATTACCAACAGGACAATCAATTGAATTATCCAATGAAAGATTTAAATTGGCCGATTCTTTATTTGATCCTCTGAATTATAAATTTAGTACCGAAGAATTAAATAAAAAATATCCTTCAGATAATGGTGAATTATCTATTAAAGGTCCCTACGATGATTATAGACCATTGAAACGTGCTCGGAAACCTGAATCAACCCCTACTCCGGCTCCAACTGAAGATTCTTCTCGTGCAAGAGGTTTAAGTCAATTAATTACTCACGTCATCTCTTCGGTAGACATAGATTTAAGAACTTCAGTAGCCCATAACATCATCGTTACCGGTGGTGTTTCCCTAATCCCCAATTGACTGAAAGATTATACACTGAGTTGTCTAATTCCAACCCAGGACTCAAAATTAGACTCCATGCCATTGGGAACACCAACGAAAGACTCAACCAAACTTGGATCGGTGGTAGTGTTCTCGCGTCTCTAGGAACTTTCCACCAAATGTGGGTCAGCAAGGAAGAATACAAAGAAGTTGGGCCCGATAGAATCTTAACCCAAAGATTTAGATAAAGTTTATGTATTTTTATGTATATTATTTGTTTGAAAAATTCAAAACGCCCGTACACCAACCAGCCGCTTCTCGTAAAAAAGGCCTTCCCCCACCTCAATTAATACCGTCCCCAACATGTTCACCAAGAGTTTCAATCTTGTTTTAAGGTGAATTATCGTAGTATGTGCAGCGTAGACTCAAGATAAGGACCAGAGGTACTGGCAGGCGGACTAACAGGAAGAAAAAGAGGGTAATAAAGGCGTCAGACCCCCATTGAGGACGAACAAACGAAAATGTAGCAACAGAAGTTTAAATTAAGGGGGCCGATAATGAAAGTATAAATTGTCACAATGATCACTTTATTTTCACTTTTTCTTCTAGTATATCTTCAAACACCCTTACATGTCCCAATTCAATTCAGACTCCAGTGCCAACAAAGACCTTATCAAAGGTGCGTTAGACGTGGACCCTTGGTTGGAGCCATTTTCTCCGCAATTAATTAATCGTCAATTACAATTCAAAGAATGGCATGAATCATTATTGAAGAGTGAAAAATCATTGGATTCTTTTGCTTCTTCGTATGAAAAGTACGGGGTTCATGCTGACTGGAATACCAAACAGATTACAGTCACTCAGTATGTTCCTGATGTAAAAGAAGTTTCTATTGTTGGAGATTTTAATCATTGGGACCCCAATAGTCACAAATTAGTTCAAGCTAATAATTTTGGATTATGGTCTTTAACTATAGATGCGGTTGACGGGGAGTTTGTAATCCCCCATGATTCTCGTTATAAGATCAGCATGCTTTTACCCTCTGGAGAACGTATTTACCGTCTTGATCCGTGGGTGATTAGAGCCACTCCCTCCACAGAAAATACCCTTTATGAAGGACGCTTTTGGAACCCAAATCCATCGGATGTATATAAGAGAAAGACTCCAAGACCTAAGAATAAGGACGGTATCAAAATTTATGAAGCCCATGTTGGGATTTCTACTCCAGAAGCAAAAGTTGGTAGTTACAAGAACTTCACCACCAAAATTTTGCCAATTATTCATAGATTGGGTTATAATTCCATCCAATTGATGGCTGTAATGGAACATGCTTATTACGCTTCTTTTGGGTATCAAGTAACCAATTTTTTCGCTGCTTCGTCTAGATTTGGTAGCCCGGAAGATTTGAAGGAGTTAATTGATGAAGCTCATAGGTTAGGAATTAGTGTTTTACTTGATGTTGTTCATTCTCATAGTTCTAAAAATGTTGAAGATGGTTTAAATATGTTCAATGGTACTGATCATTACTTATTTCATGGAGGTGCTAAAGGAAACCATGACTTGTGGGATTCAAGATTATTTAATTATTCCAATTATGAAACTTTAAGATTCTTATTATCGAACTTAAAATTCTATATTGAATTCTATGGGTTTGATGGTTTTAGATTCGATGGTGTTACAAGTATGCTTTATAAACATCATGGTTTAAGTTATGGTTTTAGTGGTGATTATAATGAATATTTCAATCCTGATTTGGTTGATAACGATGCAATTACTTATTTAATTCTAGCTCATAAATTACTTGATGAAATTTCAATTCGTGAAGATATCACTTTAACTACAATCGCAGAAGATGTTAGTGGTATGCCCACTTTATGTTTACCTGTAAATAAGGGGGGTATTGGTTTTGACTACAGATTATCTATGGCTATTCCCGATATGTGGATCAAAATTTTAAAGCATTTAACTGATGAACAGTGGGATCTTGGTCTGATTGTTCATACTTTAACTAATCGTAGATATGGTGAAAAATGTATTAGTTATTGTGAATCTCATGATCAAGCTTTAGTTGGTGATAAAACTATTGCCTTTTGGCTAATGGATAAAGAAATGTATACTAATATGTCAGTATTGACTGAGTTAACCCCAGTCATTGATCGTGGTATCTCTTTACATAAATTAATTCGATTACTTACCGTTTTCCTTAGGAGGTGAAGGTTATTTAACTTTTGAAGGGAATGAATTTGGTCATCCTGAATGGTTGGATTTCCCTCGTGTTGGTAATAATGAATCTTATCATTATGCTAGAAGACAGTTTAATTTAATTGAAGATGATTTATTAAGGTATAAATTTTTATTCGAATTTGATGCAGCAATGCAACATTTAGATACAAAATATAATATATTATTATCACAACAAGCTTATGTTTCATTGAAACATGAAGGTGACAAGGTTTTAGTTTTTGAAAGAAATGGTTTATTATTTATTTTTAATTTCAATTCTACTCAATCTTTCCCTGACTATAAAGTTGGTGTTGAAACCCCTGGGGTTTATCAAATTGTCTTAAATTCTGATGATCCTAAGTTTGGTGGTCATGGTAGGATTGAAGAAGTAACTTCTACCGGTGAGAAGTTACAATTTTTCACGAATAATGATCCTTGGAATAACCGTGCAAATTCTTTATTTGTTTATATTCCAAGTAGAACTGCAATTGTTTTACAATTGAAAGACAGAGTTTAATAGCATATTTAATCTGTATAATTAATAATTTAGCTTGTATTTCATTCTACTTTTGTCGATTTTCAAAAAAACAACAATCAAAACTTTTATTATAGTATATAAAATCAATCTCTTTTATAAGTTATGGAGAACCAATAAAAGATCAAGTATCAATTGATAAGATCAATTGTTATAAATAAGCCAATAGCTTTAAATTTTCTTGACATTTCGTAAGACATTATCATCATGAAAGAATTAGGTAAGGGAGAATAAAGTAACGGAGAATTAAGAAAGGAAGAATTAAGTAAGGAAGAATTAAGTAAGGAAGAATTAAGTATAGAAGAATAAAGTAAAGAATAATTAAGTACGGGATAAATAAGTGAAAGTTCAACAATTTAATCATCGTTATCGTCATTAGGCAAATTTTCGAATCTACCCAGTTGCTGCCATTCTCTAATTGGATTTTTAAAATTCTGAAAAACCCCAATTTTTTCCATTCTATCAAATATATTGAACAATTTTTCAGCTTCAATTTCTTTTTCAGTTTCTGTTAAATCATCATTTGGTTGAATTGATTGATTTGACGTGAAGGAATTATTTCTAGAAAATCTTGGTTGATTAAAGATTGAGCTAATTGCATTTTCACCTTTTGAGATATTTGAATCAGCATCATTTGACGAATCCAAATAATCAGAACTTGGATATAAATATTTTTCTAAATCTATTTGAGAAGGCAAAGATATTTCATTATTACGGATAAACGGTTCTGAATTGAGGTATCCCATCAAGTTTAAGAAATCAATTAATTGAATTTCCTTATCATCATTGAAAGATAGATTATAAAAAAGCTGAAGAATGATATTTTTCGAATAGGATAATTGGGTGATATCTAAATCGGTATTTTTTGAATTGAAAAACGAGTCTGAGGTCGAAATCGAAGATTTATTTGATAAATTGATCAAGTTAATCAATTTATTGTAGATATACGATGAATTTTCATTTGGGAAAAAGCCATTTTTCAAAATCAAATGAAGATTTAATAAATAGCTCGAATTATTGGAAAATTGATTAGTTACTTGTTGATGAATGAAATTAATAACAACCAATAAATTATTCAAATCACTTAATTCAAATTCTGAAGCATGATCAATTTCATGGAGATAATTTTGTAATTGAAATTTCAACAAGGTTAATAAATTATTGAAGAACTTATTATAATGATCGAACATTTATATCTAAGGAGTAAATAGTTGGTATAGAACTATCAACAGTGAATAGACCCAACAAGAAATTTAATAAATTTTTTATTAATAAACGACCAGTATGCGTAAGAGTGATTGGATTTGGTTTATAATCAAACATTTCATTGATAGTTAAGATAACATTAAGGGATAAATGTTCATTTTTAATTAATTCACCCCCGTATTTATATTTGTGATTCAAAGTATATAAACTTTTCAAAATTTCGATAAAAGTCATTTTATAGTGTTCGTGACTTTTAAAATTAGTGAATAACCCATCACAAAACTTAAACCCCCGTATCAATAAGAGTATATATTATGAACCAAATCATCATTAACGTTATTCAAACCATCGTATAAGATTAAAAAAATCAATCTGTAAATTGGAATAAGAGAAGTGAAATCATAATCTTTTTCAGGGTCTTGCCCCAAGAGCAATTCGTGATTGAATCAAACCGTCTAGATACTGTAAAATATCATTCGAGTAAGTTTTAGTAAAATAAAGAGTATGCAATTCCCGATTAACCAACAAAATATTCGATATAGTAGCCAATAAATCAATAGTCTCAAAATATACTATTGGCTCTGATCGATTATAAAGTAAATGAATGATTTTATCAAACTCTTTGTAAGTAATCTTCTTACAGAATTCTGGATTCCGACCATCTATTCTTAGTTGTTTGATTATACTGGACTGGTTCATCTCTGTCTTGATAAAAAAAAAGATGTAATAATGTATTCAAATACTAGGGGTTCACCTCCCTAAAAGTACAATTATGTAGGTGTCTTTACAGCAAACAATAGACTCAACTCCGGGGAAAAGCAAAACAACAATAGCTCGTGAACTTAGGGTTAAATCTAACTCAAGGAGTAACAGAGTATTTAATACCAATGGAGAAAAATTAACCTGAAAATTTACCTGAAAATTTAACTGAAAACTCGTTGCTCTGTTTTTTTTTTTTGTTAACAGCACTTGACCAGAATCGACCTTATATGAGTAAATGCAACTAAGATGCAGCCTGTAGATCTGATAATATTACTAAGCTTGAGACAAGAGGCGGCGTTCGACTTGAGCTGAAGGATGACTTGACTCGCCCGGGTGTACGGGTACATATATGAGATTATACCTGATGCTTTAGGTATGCTTTAGGTATGATAGGCTCCTATACGTATGGGTATTTCTAGAGGCGTTGGTGTTAACGGAAGGATATCCCTTTAGGGTGTCCTTGTTCACTAGGGAAGGTACGGGGGTAGTAGCATGATGTTTACAAAAGCTTTTACGATAAAACTACATATTTAGACGGCAAAAAAGACCAAAGATACATGGAGAGGATATAAGGGATACATATACGTGATGACGTGTTGGCTGTGTAACAAACTTTTTTAGAATATAAACTATATAAATAGATACAAATGTATATAAATCTAGTAATTATTGATGAACTTCGAATCGAAGATGAATCAGTCGTATAACTCTTTCAACTAAATTCTGCCAACCTTTATGAGTTTCCGGATCTTTACCTACGTATTTAGCCAATTGTCTTAAAGTATGAACGTTTACGGACCAAACGTTAATATTTGAATCATAAGTCATTAAGATACCAATAATATCTTTTGCAATTTTTTGACGATAATCAGGAGGGTAATTTGCAATTTGATTTTTAACTAAATCATCATTTTGATTTGGTTTCAGAATTAAGGCTTCATATAAAGCAATTTTAGATAACTTATAATTTAATACTAAAACGGCCGTCATTTCATCTTTGAAAAAAATGATTGGGAAAACTCTAGTATTTGAACTTGGTTTATATATTGTTGGTTTTAAATTTAATGGCATATAACTTTCAAATTCATCCAATTTTGACTTTAATTTTAACCATTCTTTAAATGGAGTATTGTTTTCAAAATCTTGTTTTGTTATAACTTCCACTTGATTATTAAATTCATTAATTGAACTATAATTAAGTAATGATTTATATAACCACCAAATCGTATCTTCTTTATTTAATGTTAAATCAGATATATATTTATCATAATTTAATTTTGCCATTTCTTCTTCACTTAATCCTTCCTTTTCTTTTGTTTCTTCTTCTTCTAATTGATATTTTTCAATTTCAACATGACTAGGTCTATTATATTTTTCAAAATATTCGGGATCCAATGGTTTCCAAAATTTATCACTTGAATACATACTCGGTAAATCATATTTTAATGATAAAATCAAATCACTGAAAAACATTGCCCAAAAACATGTTTGATGAAATGGGGAATTTTTCAATATACTTTCATTTTTATTCTTGGATAATATTGTTGATAATATACTTGAGGCTCCTTTAATATAAGTACTATCAACGGCAACAAAAAATAATTCATAAACACATAATATAATTGTACTTAATAAACATCTTGAAAAAATCCCTTTATCATTATCTTCAATTCCTGGTATGCTTAAATAATATCTTATTGATCTAATACTTTGATGATAATATTTAACTGGTATTGATGGATCAATTTTATCCGGAGCAGATCTTTGGAAAATTAATGAACTTAAACAAAAAATTGAATCTAATATCATTCCCGTTTCGTCATAAAGACTTAATTCTGGTATAATTCTTTTGAAAATTTCATCTGGTAAAAAAATATCAATCGATTTTGATAATCTATGGATGAATAAGTCTAATAATTTACTTTCTAAATCATTTTTAACTTTTAATTGATAATCAATTCCAATTTCTAAATTTCCATTTCTAATTGGTTTTTCAATGTTCATTACTTTTTGAAATGTTGAAATAATTCATCCAATGATTTTTCACAATATTCAATTTTTTTATTTTTTTGAATTGATGATCTTCTAATATCAGAACTTACTTTCAGAAGTAATTGTTCATTTTTATTTAATTTATTAATTCTTGGTCGAGAATTTTTTTTAGTTTGAGTAGGTTTAAAATGATTTATTGAATTTTTATCTAAAATCAATCGATTATCAAATTGTTCAAATTGGGGTTTAAAACCTTTATGCATCGTCGAAGGTAACACCATTGAGGCCACAGGAGGTGCCACAGGTGTTGCCAACATAGGTTGAGCCCATTGAATAAGGAACTTGATGATGGTGAGGAGGAAAATGGTGATGTTGATGCTGATGCGGAGGAGGAGGAGGCGGCGGCGGAGGAGGATAATGAGGGAAAGATTGTTGAGAAGATGACCCTTCTTGAGGAGATTTCACTTCTGATTTCAGATTGTTTATAATAGGTTGATTATAAATTTGATAAGGTGGATTTTGATAAGGTTGATTATTTGGATAATTGGGGTATCCGATATTTGGTAAGTGAGGAGGAGGATGATTGATTTCTGAAGATTGGAATTGTTGGCTATGGAAAGGTTGAGGTAAATGTTGATCGATAGGTATTGGAATATGAGGCGGATATAATATAGGAGGTTGTAACGGTTGTTCTTTTGAGAAGTTCTCAGAATTATAATCAAAAGGTCTTTGGAACGGTTGGAATGGGAAGTTTTGTATAGGGTTGTTCATAATTCATAGGCTGTTGATGTTGCTGCTGTTGCTGTTGCTGTTGCTGCTGTTGTTGCTGTTGATTTTGATGTTGATTTTGCTGCTGGTGTGGTTGACCACCGGTCATCCCGTGACTTGATGGAACTTGATTATCGGGTTGGAATTGTTGGTTAGGTTGTTGATATTGTTGATAATTATACATATTATAAGGGGAACTCATGGTACAACATAGAGTTAGTAACGAATGCAAAGAAGGAGTTTACCCAACCAAAAGGGAATTAATACTTAGATAGAATTGAAAAACGGAAAAAGCAAACTAGTGAATGATACCAATCAATTGATACAAACAAACTGGAAAGGCAAACTAAGATAATGATACAAGCAGGTAATCTTCAGAAACCTGGATACACCTTAGTATATCAAATAAATAGACAAAATAACAAACTAAATCAATAAATCAGTACAAATTAAATCAAAAGACAATGAAGAAACCCGTTAAACAGGTTTACACGGTCAAAACAACAAATCAAATCAACGAATACCAAATTCAATCAATCAATCAATAATGAAATTATGAAATAAATCAAAATTAAAATGAAAAATCAAAATGAAAAATCAAAATGAAAAATCAAAATGAAAAATCAAAATCAACAATCAAAATCAAAATCAAAATCAAAACCAAAATCAAGATCAAATAACAAATAACAAATCAAATAAAACAAACAAGAAATAAAACAAACAAAATCACCTTCAAGCTACCAACAACTCAAAGAAAGAATACCACGTCTTTAGTACTTGAATATGAAGTCGATGTAAGCTAAAATAAAACGAAAAAAAAAACATCTTAGGGCAAATAAAATGAAAGAACACTAAAAATCCACTAAAAAAAGGCACCAACAGAACAAAAAAACAACAAAAAAAATCTCGTTCATTCTTGCACTATTTTCAATTCAAATTGTACTGACAAACAAAAATAGCACGATTGTTTGGTGTGAACTACACCTTTGGGATACGGCAAAGTGAAGTTGTTAGCATTTGGTAATTGGTGAGATCTCCTCGTGTTTTGCAGGCGAGTTTCTGTCTTGGTTCTGTTGGTTTTGACGTTTTTGACGTTCTTTGACGTTTTTTGACTTGTCTGTCTTTTTTTCTTTTTCATCTTTAGTTATTCCGGGGATGTCTGAGAAGGAGCTCACGGTGTTTGTCATTGACTTATCGCCTTCTATGGCTGCTGAGGTTAATGGGGGTACCGCGTTGGATCTAGGGTTGTATTATGTGTACGATGTTTTCATTGAAAAACTCATTAAGGGACGGAAAACTGATTGTATAGGGTTGGTAACTTTCCATTCACCTATAACCGAGAATCCTTTTAGTGATGGTAAGAAATATAAGAATATTGAATTAATTGCCGATAAACTGGTTCCGAGTTATCAATTATTGGGGAAATTAAAGTCTAAATTGGTCGTGAATTCTGAGCCAATAGCACAAGACGAAAGCGATTTATTTCTGGCAATGTTGGTTGGCTTGAGTTTGTTTAATGATACTAAACATTTGAAATATGTACGGAATTTGGTGGTTGTTTCGGATTTTGTAACTTCCCTGAATTCCTTCAAAGAAGAAGTTATTGAACCAGTGGCTTCCTCGTTTAAACAATTAAATGTAAATTTGGTAGTTAATGGTATTGGTGAAAGTGATTTATGGAACCGGCTCATTAATGAAATTGGGCCCAATGCCTATTTCATTAATGCAGTGGATTCTATTGACCTTATTAATAATGCTCCTCCTTTCAAATTGGTTAGACCAATTCCTCTGTTTAAAGGTAATTTAAATCTTGGTGGGGAGATTAATTTCGATATTCATTTATATCCAATGGTGAAATCGGATTCTTATCCTACTGCTTCTCAATTCTACATAAATGATAACTCAATTGACAAAATAAAGAGAGAAACTGACTACTATATATTAAAGAAAAATAAACCCTCTGATGATGATCCAATCGATAATCAACCCTCCCTTGATGATGACGACGATGTATCTTTAGAAAAGAAATACTTGGATAAATCAGAAATGGTTAATGGGTTCAAATATTCTAATTTTGATATGGTGGCTACCTAGTAAACAGTTAATTGATCAAGCTACCTTGACCGATGATCCGGCTATTGATATTCTTGGGTTTTTAAAAAAAAGTGATTTACCTCTTGCTTATTACACTGATGAGTCTTTTTATGTATTACCTTCCAAAACTGGTGACCCTCAAGATATTGTTGGTTTATCCAGTTTTATTAAATCCTTGTTAGATCTTGATACTGTTGCTATTGCAAGGTATGTGAAATCTAATAGAAAAGATTTTGCCTTAGTGGCCTTATTGCCATTTAAAATTAAACATAATAATGATTTCATTTTTACTTTTTCTTTAATAAGATTGCCTTTTAAAGAAGATGAAAAATTAGGAAGGTTTCCTTGGTTAATAAATAACAATAATGATAACGACAAAGTTGATGATGACAACGACGATAATGATGATGACAACGACGATAATGATGATGACGACGACAATGAAGACGATAACGACCACGATGACCAGCGGTTTGATCAAAAGTTTAATTACCCTACTAAAAAAACTAATAAACTAATGGAAGATTTTATCAATTCGAAAAGTTTGGATGATGACGAATTCTCAGACCCTTCAATCATTGATAACTTCAAGGTTACTTTAACCAATTCTACAATCCCAAAATTACCAAATCCCTTTTTCAAAATCAAATCGGATAATACCAATTCAAGATTACTATCTCCATCTCCTGCTTTACATAAATTTCATTCCTACTATAAAAAAACTATAAAAGAATCTTTGAACTCTGATGATTTAAATGATTTCTTATTGGATCCAGAGTTCATCAAAAAAAATTTGGTTGATAAGAATGCTGATCCGGAATCAAATAATTTGTTTCAATTGTCAAATATTTTAAACTTAAATTCTTCGAATTCTCTGGATTGGCTTTCAAATAAAAATTCATCTCCAGAAGTGGAAAAACTACTTAATAGATTAAAAATTAAATATATTGATAAGGAACCTAAACAAAAGATGAGAAAAACCGATGATGATAAATCTGATTTAGATTTCGATGAAGTTCCTGATTTCGATCTTTAGTTCTATATACAATATGTACTTATAATTTGAAAAGTTGATTTCTAAGATCATATTCTCGATCTTTTGCAGTTCGTTTTCTATTACTATCATTATCATCACCCAATCTATCATTAAGTCTAGTACCAACACTAGTATTATTGACTCTTTCCCGTTCTTCTTTAAACATCTTCTTTAATTCTTCTCCATTCAAATCAAGAATTGCTCCTAAATCGAATAATCCTTTATACTTTTTACTTTTCCCTTGCTTCCAAAGATTAGTCCAATGAGTAGCAACACCCAACTCATCATATCTATCATTCTTTAAAGTATTTCTGGTTTTAGCAATGTTATATAATAACTCATGAATATCATTTGTAGGATGTGACATGTACTCTGAATATTTTGATCCACTAGGATCTTGAAGATTCAACAAGTATAATAAATAATCTGCTTGAATTACCGGATCAACAAAAGATGTATGAACACAACCAACTAAACTTAATGCCAACATCGTTTCACTATCTTTAACAGTTGGTAAGAAGACTCCGGGAGTATCGTAAACAAGTATATCTGGATTTTCACTCAATCTAATGATTTCACTTGTGTTTCTTGTAACCCCGGGTTGACCACCGGTCTTTGCAACCTTCTTCTTTTTACTAGATATAGTATTTTGTTTAGAACTATACCCTACATCTCTCAAAGTATTCACCAATGTTGATTTACCCACATTAGGCATTCCTATAATCATTAATCTTAGTCCTAAAGGTGGAGGTAAAGGCAAATTTTCATATCTTTTTTTGACTAAATCAATAACTCTTTGAGCATCATTAGCACTACGGGAATCAACAAACATGTATTGTTGATTTTGAGATTCATGCCATTTCTTTAGCATTGAATTCTTTATTATCGAAAGATCTTTTTTACTATATAGAACAACTCTTTCCTTTCTGGCTAATACTTTGTCAAATAAAACATTTGTGGTGGATAATGGAGCTCTTGAATCCCTCACTTCAATAACCAAATCGATTTGCGGAGCCAAATGCCCTAGTCTCGTTAATGCTTTTTGGTGATGGCCTTTGAAATTAGATAACGTGAGTAAATATTCTGGGAATATTCTTCTCGGTATGAACGACATCTTCTGGTTATCTAGTCGAGTTGTAAAGCATCAAAATCTTGAAAAATTTTGAAAAAGCGAGTAGGAAAAAAAATGAAGAACTCATCAAGTTGATCTTTTTCTGATTTTTATTTTAACTGCAATTAGACAAGTGCTTGAAGAATGCCACTTATTACATTTTCCGGTCTTCCAAGTTCTGGGAAGACTACTTGGGCAAAGAAATTGGAGAAACTTTTACAGGAGAAGATTGAAGAAGCTAAAGAAACAAAGGCTCCAGGCTATAATTATTCAATAGTATATCATTCTGATGAAACATTAGGTATTCCCCACGATACTTATAAAGATTCAAATCTTGAGAAACATGCCAGAGGAAGTCAGATGTCTGCGATTAAAAGGGACTTGTCTCGTTCGAAGTTCGTTATTTTAGATTCATTATCGTATATTAAAGGTTTTAGATATCAATTATTTTGTGAAGCCAAGGGAGTTGTGACACCCCATTGTGTTGTTCATGTAATGAATCCAGTTGAAAAATGTATCGAATGGAATAAAACCACCAATGCATGGGATGAAGAACTTATAAATCAATTGGCCATGAGATACGAAGAACCAAATAATGATACTAGATGGGATTCACCATTATTCACTGTTGTTTCTGACTACGAACAAGAATCATTACCCATAAATGAGATTTGGAATGCTCTTGTATTGAAAAGAGCCCCTCCACCCAACGCAGCAACGTTAGGTCAAACCTACATCCGGTAATAATTACCTTCAAGAACTCGATAAACAAACACAATCGGTTGTTAGTAAAATAGTACAACATCAACAACTCACTTCAATAGGTGGAGAAGTTTTAATTGATAAAGATCAGAAATTGCTTGTTGAAATGCCTCTGACTTCAGTTAGTATTGCTCAATTGCAAAGGATAAGAAGAACCTTTATAAGTTTAAATAGAATGAGAAGTGTGGATGTTGATAGAATTTTACCTATATTTGTGGAATATCTTAATAGAAGTTTAAATAATGATGAATGATTTTATTAATATACATAGATGCTTTTTATAGACTTAACGTTTTCTTTGATTTTTCCATTTGAAATGAACTGATCCATTTGAATCTACCACTTTTTTCTTATTTCCTTTCTTCATTAATTCTTTGGTAGTTTCCATTTGAGATTCAACTTGACGTAATTTATCTTCTCTTTCTAATCTACTTTTCAATATCTTATATTGATTTAATTTTTCAACATCTTTCTTATCTCTTTCTTCTTGATCTTCAAATAAATCTTGCTTTATCAATTTTTCATTTCTTTCAAGTTGATCGAGTCTTAATCTATTCTCTCTTCTTTCTAGCATACTCTTATCAGTCTTGAAATATTCTTCTGGTGTAAAATCTTCTAATGCCTCTTCTGAATCCACAAATACAGTATGCTTCCCCTTTGATTGGAAATCTAACTCCTGCTTTTGTTTTTCAATCTTCAGTAACTCATTTAATCTCATCGTTCTTATGTAATTGGCATCTTGTGATTTTAACAACTTCACTTGTTCGGTAGAGAGTGCTTCGTTCCCACGGTCCGCTATAAGTATCCCCCTATCATCAGTTCTCTTTCGGGTCATAGCATGATAATATTCATCCGGATTATAAGCTGATGCCTTTTGTTTTAATGCTTTTAATGCTGCTTGTTTTTTATGATAATCGGCTGCCCTCAACTTATAGTCTTTCTTCTTCTCCAAAAGACCAAACTTGGCTCTGTCTTGAGTTTGGGAACGTTCCCTGTGCTGCTTCTTCTGCACATTATGTACTAACTTGGCCATTTTATTCTTGTATGAGTGGTAAAAGTCCTGTAATCAGTAATAAACGTAAAGAATCAGACTAAAGGTTGCAAGATGAGCTTTAAAAAAAAAAAAAAAAAAAAAAAAAAAATCACCACGACATTGTCGCACCTTCTCCGTTGCTTCAAGAGAAAAACGTCAAGAAGCATTTTTCCAATAGAGATCTTTTACTCTTTCAAGGCATCATGTTGAGTTCTTATAGGGGTATTCTAAGGAGAAGCCCGCTTCTAATCAGAGGATTAGCTAGGACATGTGTTAGAGGCTATTCTTCAATTGAAAAAGCCGAGTTTTTAAATGGCAGCAGCATAGAAACCAAAACTGAAGAGCAGGAAGGCAGCCATACCTTGGTACCTTCGTGACGATAAATTATCGTCTGAATTGAACGAAGTGAAACAGATAGATCTTCCGGAAGTTCCTGAAAGTGCACCAAAATCGGTTGATTCTTTTTTGAATCTTTTAGGACATGAATATGGTATGGAAAACATCCATTTGTTTGATTTGACCAAACTTGATGAAGAACATGATTTCCACAATTCTAAGCAACCAGCAGAATATATAATAATATGTACTGGGAAATCTGAGAAACATATTTTTAAGGCTGCTAGTGAGCTTCGATTAAATATCAAACATAACCATGATATCTTACCTGATGTTGAAGGTATGGTTGGAAGTGCCCAAACTGCAGTACAACGTCGTCGTATGTTGAAAAGAGCCAGAAGAGGTCCACCAGCTACTATGAATGATTATGGTAAGGCTGCTAATAGTTGGGTTATGTGTGACACTTTAATCGATAACGTTCATATTCATATGTTAACAGAAGAAAGAAGAGAAGAGCTCAATTTAGAAAGCTTATGGTGTAAACCAGAAGATCTCCCAAAATATACCAAACAACAGAAGGAGGTTAATGATTCGGATGATATTTTCATTGGTATCAGAAGATTCCACACCATGACTCCATTCGCCAGAAATTATTCAACCACTAACTTGTATGATTCATTTAGATCTGAAAAAGTCGATTTATTAACCGTTGAAAGTATCCACAAGACTATAAGTGATTTCAATAAAGGATTTAACGCAGACAAATTGAACGACTATAATATAAGGCGGGACTTATACAAGCTGATTCATTTGATTTCCCCTGAAACAGTTTCTGTGGATCAAATCACCGATACCATCCTAGATAAATACCGCTCGTTAAGCATCTCCTTAAGTAATGATTTGGAAGAAGAAAGAGTCAACGATGTCATACAATATATCAAATTATTAATCGACTCTCCCGAATTCAAAGATGTTTCAAAAGAACAATCAGATCAATTGTTTGATAAAGTATCGAATTTTATTGCTAAGTTGTATCGCTTCTCAAATCTGAAATTCAACTTGTCTAGTAGACCTGAGATAGTTCCTCTTTTATGGAGATTAACTTTTGTTCCTCAAAACAATTATATAGGTTCCGAACTTATTGACCGCATCATCCAAGATCAAATTCAAATACCTACATACTCTTCAGATCCTTCGATAGTTTTAGCAAGTAATAGATCAAGAGATGTTTTGACAATTATACAACACCAAAATAAGGATTGCATACCAACTTCAAGATTTAATGAATTGGTCCTTTTCACTTACGGGAACGCTGCTAACTGGGATAAATTTTGGAGCCACTGGGAATCTGCATTCAACATTTTTAGACACGATATTCCTAGTGCTTCAATCAAATCCCCTGCAATTGAAAATTGGGTACGTTTGGTTGTTTATTTGGCTGCCCGTAATGACAAATCACAAATGGTGAACTTTTTAAATAAATACTGGGATTCAAATTCTTCAATTACTGGTTCTTTCATTGGTGATTTTGCAAAGAACGGCTCGGAATTTAACACCTCTGACGAAAAAGTTGCTTTTATCAAAGCCATGGACAAAATCCTTTCCACTCTCCAAGAGAACAGCTCCTCAGTATACCCCAAAGTATCTGACTTGATTAATAAGTTCAAGTGATTCTATGTATATATCAATAAGCTCAAGTATAAATACATTTTGCGCTACAAACACGCTACGCGTAGATTTTTTTTTTTGTATTTTTCAATTTTTTTTTTTTTATTTCTCTCTTCTCTTTCATATTTTCAGAGCTTTAGTGACAAGATTGAATGAAAGTTAGTAAGGCATGGGGAAAGAAGAATCAATTCATCAAATAAAGCTGTCAATCAAGCAGTGGGAACATGAGTTTCAACAAAAACACAATCACCTACCGACAAAAACCGATATAAAGAATCTACCTGAAATCCATAAACTATATCAAGCATACAGAGATGCCAAAAAGAAAACCACAGTTCCACACAATAGTCGAAGTAAAAAGGAGGAGGAGAAAAAAGCTGAAGGTGTGAAACATATTGATATCAAAATCACTGAGTCTTTGTCGGACGAAGAGGAAGCAAATCAATTTAAAAATACCCCGGGAGATTCCTTGTCACTTAATGCAGAATTGGGCCCAACACCTCAAGCAAATGGTAAGATTCTATCTATTTTCGATATTAGCTTGACACCTCCCGAATCATCTCCTCTTAAACCTAGAATTGCATTACCTGAAATATCCAGATCCCCATTGAAACCAAAATCTGAAAATTTCAAGACTCCAACAAAATCTGGAGTAAAACGCCTTCAATTCCTGGATTTGACCCCATCTAAAAAGCAAACACCCGTAAAGGGGCTCACATCAAAACTTCATTCCATCGCCAATGAAAGCTCGCCTATCGCTACTCCAAAAGCGAGTATTGAACCAAGAAACCTAGAAACACCATCTTATTTATCTAAAAACAACCGAAAATTCGATTTCACACATAAAGAAGAAAAGAGTCCAGTACCGGCTGTCACTATAAAGTCATCTCCATTTGCATCAAATGCTAATCCATCTACTCCGAGCAAGTCTTCTCTGATCAATTTCTCCGTTTCACCGTCTCCTTTGAAACCCCATAGATTTATGTCTTTTGGAGTAGGAAAGAAACTTTCTGATATATATAATGAATACAAACATATTCAAATGGAAGATATAGACGAAAACGAAGTTGTCGAGGAACAAGAGCAACTGGAACATGAAGAAACACCCGCTGACCAACCTCGTCCAAAGAAGAAGGCATTAACCCAAAAGAGAACTACTAGAAGATGGAAGATCAAACCAAGAAACGATAATACTGGAGAAGATTCTTTCCTCAATAAAAACATTCATGAAGAAATCAAAAAATTGGATGAACAGAACCTAAAACAATATATAGATTACATCGATGAAAATGAAGTTTCAGAGAGGAGTTGAATTCCGATGAAGAGATTGAATTACAATTGAAAAAACGTCCAGTAGAAGGACCAGGAAAGTCCAAACCAATAAGTAATAATTACCAAAGGCTTAAAATCAATGATCCGAGAAGTAAGCGTTTTAAAAGTCGTATGAGAAGACGTTAATTAATCTATACATGCATATTTAACAAGGTAAAGCACTAACCAATTCATTTTCGTCATCAGTTCCATAAAGTTGGACTCTAGCATTCATTTTAGAAGGTAACTCATCGGAAGTCTCTTTTCTAGAACTGGATGGTATATAGACTGGTTTCTCCCATTTGTTATCATTTTTATAATCCCAGACATTCCTTGATAGATTTGCTTCTGATTGTAGTTTTGATTCTTTTATTTCATTCTCTAATGTTTCCATTTCCTTATCATTTTCTGGATCATCTGCTGTACTTATCGTTCTTTCAACCATATTTACTTTACCATCTTTAATAACCATTTCAACCACTTTTTTACCCCTTCCACTTCTAGATTTGACATCATCCTCATATTTTCGAAGTTGTTTCTGTTGTTTTTTAAGACGTAAAGCACGTTCAGCTGGACTCAACCAGCTGATTTGATTATTCGAACTAGGCATCTCATAATCAGAGGCTCGATCAATGATCTTTGTTCTTTCTGCACCAGTAGCCTGAAAATTAAGTAAAGTTTCTAAACGCTCTTGTGCCTTCAATAGTTCAGGATCAACATTTTTGGTCCTTTCATATTGTTTTAATTCAATTTCTTGTTTTTCGATTTCTTTTGCTCTTTTTCTCGTTTTTCTATAAGTTCTTGTAGTTTTTTCTTTTCTTCATCTGCTTTCTTTAAAGCTCTATCTTGAGCTTGCCAAAGGTTTTCACCTGGGTTGACACTAATCTTAATTTTCTTTGCCTTCTCTTTTGATGGACCTTCTTGTTCTTGAATACTTTTGTTTCTAATATTATCTTGCTTCACATCCAAGTTTTCCTTTTCAGCTTTGAGGATCTTGATTATCTCTTGTTTATCTTTGAAAGACAATAAATCTTTACCACAGAAAGAACAGGGTTGAAGCCCTTCTTTTGAGCAGATGATTTTACCACAGTTCAAACAGTTTGGTGCAACTTCAAATAATGAATGTCTTGTTGCCATGCAGTTACACGAGCGTTTGATATAATTCGAACTATCTAAGTCATATTCCTGCGCCGAAACCTCTAATTCATTCAATGCCCATTCAATATCTTTGAGACTATCTAAATTTTTCTTTTTGGATTTCTTCGCTTGTTGAGTGGTCAATTGATTTGAAGGCTTTAGATCAATGAGTTCTGAGGTCGTGGCTGACTTATTGTGGTCCAATCTTCCTTTCAGTTGTTTGGGAGGTTTTGATTCTTCGGGTGTTTGCCATGCCGGGGTTTTTACTTTAGATTTTGGAGGTATCATAGACTGAGGGTTTTCTTTCTTATTGATGCGTTTAGCAGATGATTTCTCAGATTTCTTAGAGGCTTGGTCCTCTTGGCTTTTAAGCTCCATGAAGGTTGCAATGAAGTTAAAGGTAGCTTCACTTTCCCCTAATAAGTTTAGAAAATGTGATTGGATCTCGTTATTTGGCAATGTTAATGTATATGAAATCATCTCTTGACAGGAGTCATTGTCTAAAGGTAGGATTTCTGCCACTGCCGGAACAGCATAGCTTTTAAGTTTGGTATATGACATTGTGAATTGTAGAAGGTGTAGTAAATGACTAATGCAAGTATGTGCAAATTGAAAAAAAAAAAAAAATCGTTAAGAAAAAAGCAGTCAAAAAAATGATGATTAGACAAAAAAAAAACTACATCAAAGCTTTGAAAATACCAACTAGTTTTAAGGAATAAGATGTCATCGAACGAGGATCCTCCTGAGCTAAAGGCTAAGTATGCAGAGATAGCAGCGCTCAAGAAGGCTATAAGTGCCAAACAAATGAATCAAGTCTCAAACAAACCGATTCCAGCATCGTATAGTACCAATCGAGGAGGGTTTCGTGGTGGGTTCAGAGGTTCATCGCTGAGGGCAGGGTTTCGTGGAGGGAAACGAGGAGTGAATAAGTATCGGAATATGACTGTTTTTTTCAATAATGAAATCAAGGGTAAAGGAGATGAAGAAAGTGGTAATGAGAATGAAATGGACTCTGAACAGAATATTCAATATATATCCGAAGTATCAAAAGGAGGTATGAGTTTGGTTAATTCTAATATCTATCAGCAAGATAAGGCCAAGTATGCGGAAAGAGCTGCCGAGTTGAAGGCCAAGCTCAAATTACAAAGACAGCTTGATAATGCAAGATTTCGGGTATCTAAGAACCAAACTAAATTTGATGAATGTGATCGAATCAAAATCGATGACGGGATATTTGCGTTGGCGAAGGGAGGAAATAAGTTGATACCATTATCGATACCGTTCCGCAAGACATCAGTAGATTGGAATGGGAAACATTATTCCGTAAGACCCAGTGGGTCATTGAAGCATAGTTCTCGTCGAGCACGGTACGTGAGTCTTTTCTTTTAGTTTATTTTTAGAAGAAGCGGGAGAAGGATACTAACAATGATGATTTCATTTTAATCTATAGGGGTGACACAGACTATTGTCGATATTTTAGCAGGACAGGTGAGTATAAACGAAGATCTATGAGTAAACGAGTAAATGATACTAATCAAGGGGAAATTTTGGAATCAAAAATTTTCCAAATATTTAGGTATATGTCATAAAGGAAATGCATGTAATTACAAACATGAACGAGAACGTATAAGGCTTTGCATACCATTTTTAAATGGGAAATGTTTTAATAAGCAATGTTTACTATCACATTCTAGCAATGAGTTCAATACTCCATTGTGTAAGTATTATTTAGAGAAGAAGTGTTCCAATAGTCAATGTCCATATAAGCATACCACACCTAAAGGTTATGAAGATTCAAATACTGAAATATGGACCTGTCGACCATTTGCAATTGCAGGATGGTGTATACGAGGGGATAAATGTCCATTTTTGCATTTACTACAATGTCCAGATTTTGAGGAGACGGGTAAATGTCCTAGAGGGAAGTCCTGTTTTTTAAGTCATCCATATACTTTAAGAACCCAAGAGTTGATGACTCTTCCAGGTAATAAATACCAGCGAGAACAGAAGGATGAAGAGATATTGATAGAAAGCGATGATGAGCGTGAAAAGCAGGTGATCAACAGTTACACTGTCGACCCTTCGCTATTATTTGTTCGAGGGAAACTTGAAAATAAGTATGACTTTTATATAGATCAGCCAACACAAGAAAAAGTTCCACCAAATGAAGAATTCATGATTCACCTCGAATCCGAATCAGAAGATGAAACTTCCGGGAGTGATCTCGAAGCCAACAGCGATTACATTGGCGTGTAAGGAAATACATAAATACTTCAATACATGAATACGCCAATACACCAATAATGTAGTTGCAAAATGAAAAATGACGGAAAACGGTAGACAGAGCGGAAATTGATTGCAAAAGCGTTGCACGTGCCGGTTGCAATTTTCACAAAGTCAATGATAAACATTTGACGTTTTGGTAAAACCACATGGAAAAGGAGTAGTTTCAATTAGCTTTGAACAATATCGTATATCCATCTAATTAAATTGATTAAGGCATCGAGGACGGACTGGGAACGTGGTTGACGTTCAAATATAAATCAATTAATTGAACGTTTCGATTAAAATAAATGTAAGTTTTAGTAGATAAGAATGAGATTTACTTTTATCAGTTTACTGGTATTGCTAATTGGTCAGTTAGTAAGTGCTGTTAGTCTTCCACGGACTCCTGATATCGATGTTCAATCGTTATACCAATCACTTCAGTATAATCAAGATGAACAGCAATTGATTGATAGTTTTGTTAAAGAATTAACTCAAATTACAAAGTATAACGGAACCAATGCCACTCAATGTAATAGATGTATTAGAAGATTAGAGGTTGGACATGATTTGGTTTTGTTGAAGCCCAAATTGATTCATCCGGTGTTCATTAAATGGTGTATTGATAATGAAATTGACGATGAAATTGAATGTAGAATTCGTACGGTAGAAATACAGTTGAAAATAATACTTACGGATCAGATTTTGCTAATATGTTATATTTAATGGACCCATCGGGATACGATGGACAGTTATACTGCTCATACATTGAAAAAACTTGTGAAATTCCAGCAACCCCTAAGATAGACTTGAGTGATAAATGGCCGGCCAAACAACCAAAACATTACATTGCACCAGAACCAAGTAATGAAACTTATAATGTATTGCATGTGAGTGACTTCCATATTGAAATGGATTACCAGATTGGATCCGAAGCCAATTGCTCCCAATATATGTGTTGTACTAATCATAATTATAATAAATTACAACCACCGAAAGATTATAATTATACAAAAAATTCCAATTTCACTCAAGAACAATTATCAAATTTAAGTTTTTATAATGGTTTTTACGACGATGACTTGAATTATCATAAAGATCAAACCCCGGTTGAGAATGTATTATCAAATACATCAATTTGGCAACCAGCTACCGAATTTGGATCCTATTTATGTGATGCTCCCGAAGTATTAATAAATAGTTCATTAAAATCAATTGTTCAATATCAGAGGAATTAGGTTTGAATTTCAATTTTTCAATTTTCACTGGAGATTTAGTCGATCATGATGAACAAGCATATATTGGATTTGAAAAAGCAGCTAAAAGTGAAGAATTAATTTTCAGAGATATGAAATCAACTTTGAAAGATTTACCAGTTTATCCAGTTTTGGGAAATCATGATACTTACCCTTATGCCCAATTAGCACAAGAAAAATCTGGATTCAAAAATTTAATGGATTGGAATGCTAAATTAGTGGGAGAGATGTGGCAAGATTACGGATGGTTAAATGAATCGACTGCTAAATACGCAAAAGAACATTACACTGGATATTCGGTAACAACTACCCAGAATTTAAAAGTTATTGCATTAAATTCAAATGCTTATTATTTATCGAACTTATATAACTATTGGAATGCAACCGATATTGATTCATTTGGACAATTTCAATTTTTAATTGATGAATTAGTTGCTAGTGAAGCAATAGATCAAAGAGTTTGGATTATCGCTCATATTCCTTTAGTACAAGAAGCTTTACCAGTCCCTGCTGAAGTTTTCAAACAAATCATTCAAAGATTTTCTCCTTATACCATTGCTGGTATTTTCTTTGGTCATACTCATTTAGATCAATTCAATGTTTTATACGATGGTGAAGTTTCTAATAAAACCGAAGAAAATGCTCAAAACATTGCCTGGATTTCCCAAGCAGTTACTCCTTTGACTGAAAATAATCCTTCTTGGAGATATTACTCTGTTGATACTAAAACCCATTCAATCATGAACTCCTATAATTATTATTTCAAATTAAATGATACTTTTGTTAATGATTCCGAAGAACCCATTTGGGAATTCGAATATAGTGCTAGAGAAGCCTATAACGTTGTTAATTGGCCCGATGAATCTCCTTTGAATGCTACTTTCTGGCATAAAGTTGCAAATAAAGTTAATTCTTCTACCGAAATTGCTCAAACATATAATAACTATAAGAAAAGATTCAGTCCATACGTTCCAGATTGTGCCAACTCAAAGGGCTGTGATGGTTCTTATTGTTTCTTAGCTTCGTTCACCTATAAAGATTATCGTGCTTGCATGGAGTATTATAGCGAACCAAGCGCTTCATTATAGGTTTATCTTGTTCCTCTTTTCATTGGATTTAAAAGTTCTTTCGATATATTAGTTTTTTCGGTTACTCCTTCAAATACATTTGATATTTCATCACCTGTAGACTAGTTCGGTTACCATATCATCGAACTTACTGTATTGATTACTGTATTACTTACTTCACCCATTCCCTAATACATACTGCACTAGTCATACTGTACTATTGTAATAATGTAATACTTGCTATACTTACTATAATGCCTACTGCAATGCCTACTGTAATACCTACTGTAATACCTACTGTAATACTTACTGTAATACTTACTGTAATACCTACTATAATACAATACTGTAATACAATACTGTAATAGTGTTAGCTGCAAAATCTCACTTTTTTTAATTTTGTTTGTGGTTAACACATTTACAACCTCAAATGTGATAGGTTGCATCCTTATACGACTTATAAAGAAGAGCCAATCCACGTCTTCTTCACTTATTTTCCACTCCCCAGGTACAAGATGGAACTCAACCAGGAGAATACTTATACTAAACCTTACTCAAGCAACCATATTCAAACACAAATCTCGCAAAAACCTTCAATAAATATTAAATCATTTCCAGAAAACTATCAAGTCATTTCAAAACTTGGTAGCGGCAGCTTTGGTTCGGTGGTTTTGGCAAGATACAGAAAGGATCAGGATAATTTATTGAGAAAAGATGCTAAATGTGAAAGTACAATGTTAAGTCCTTTAAAAGAATCATATTGCCATCTTGATAGTTTGGTTGCAATTAAAACTATGAATAAACGATTACCTAACTTGACTGATTATTATAAAGTTAAAGAAATTCAATTTATTCATTCAATACCTTCACATCCAGGTTTAGTTCAAATTTACGATATCTTTATTGATAATAATAATTTCCAATTACATATTGTAATGGAATCAATGAATTCGAATCTTTTCAATCTTGTTAAGCAAAGAAATAATGATCATTTTTCTCCACAAACTTTGAAAAGTATCTTGACTCAATTATTAGGTGCAATTCTTCATATTCATAATCACGAATTTTTCCATAGAGATGTAAAACCAGAAAATATCTTGGTTATCCCCACCCTGTTATATTTTGGTTCAAATGATTCAATTCCTCCAAATAGAAAGAAAGATCGTTATATAATTAAGCTTGCTGACTTCGGTTTATCTAGGAGTATTCATAATTTTAAACCCTATACCGCTTATATTGCCACTAGATGGTATAGATCTCCAGAAGTTTTATTAAGAAAAAAATGGTATGGGAAACCTTTTGATATTTGGGCTTTTGGTACAGTGGCAGTTGAATTAGCTAATTTTAAACCACTCTTCCCCGGCGAAAATGAATTAGAACAATTATATTTAATATTAAGAATCTTAGGTAATCCTTCAATGCCAAATAAAATCATCTCCTCACATAATTCTTATAAAATCCCTCTTGGTGGTTATTGGGATGAAGCCCAAACCCTAGCTTCAAAACTTGGTTTACATTTACCCTTTTGTATTGGCAGTCTGATTAATGACATTCTTCCAGAAAATTATTATCCTGGATTAAAAGATGTTATTAAAGCTTGTCTTACTTGGAATCCAGATTTAAGAGCTGACGTTCACACTCTTTGTTCTTTACCTTATTTCCAAAATACGAGTATTTATCAAGATAAAGAAGAAAATAAATCAAAAAAACAAATTCTTAATGGTTTAAAACTTGGCTCTTCTTCCATTAAATTATCAAATTTTACTAATAAAATTTTCCCTAAAACGTCAATTGACAAAAATGTTTATGATGATTTTGATGATGGTTATGAAGAAAATTTTATGAATCATTCTGTTACATCATTCCATGGTGTTAATCAAAATGTTCCTATTTATGATAAATCTTTACAAATTTATGATGGCCTTTCTTATGAAAATGACCCTTATCTTGTTAACGAAATTCTTGAACCACAATTAAATATAATGCCCACGGAACTAAATAATGATACGTTATCAAATATTCCAGAATCTTTTGAATTTGTTAATTATGATAGTGACGAACAAGCAATTGAAAAATTAATTCCTGATAAAAACTATATCTGGGATGATTCGAATTCAAAAGCCGGAGATAACCCCCCATTGAATAATGAAGTGAATCCCAACAATAACGAAGAATGTACATTGGAACATAATGTCAATGTGGTTGTCTAACATATATTAATAAAGTACTTGTAGTTTTGTTAGCAGATTATTTTATACCCCACACAATCTCAAAACAAAAAATCATGTATATATATATATTTACATGTATAGAAGAATTATCACAATCTATCTTTTAATACAACAGAAAATGTGTATTCTTATATCGACGACCGAGCACCCTGACTATCCGTTTCTCTTACTATCAAATAGAGATGAGTATTACGCCAGACCAACTAAAGGAGCCCATTTCAGAACTCTAGAAAATGGCACTCAAATTTTGGCTCCTTTAGATCTAGCAAGAACTGAACACGGAACTTGGATCGGTGTTACTACTAGTGGCAAAATTGCAGTTCTAGTCAATTACAGAGAAGAGGATAATACTCGTATGTACTTTCCCCTTTGGTTTACTCAAAATATAATACTAACAAGTCAATAGCTGAACTTGGTGAGATATCAAGAGGAATACTCCCATTGGATTATCTTTCATCTATTTCATCCGATGAAGATTGGTATCAGAATTTAGAAAATGAGCTAGCAAAGAAGAGTATTCGTGATACTAAAGTAAGTCTTCGTAAAATCGGAGGGTTTTCATTATTATATGGTAAATTAGATATAAATCATAATACTGGAAAAATCAATCATTTAAATATATTGAGTAATCGTGGTGATAGAGGTAGGGTTCATGATAGTATGTTGGCAGGAGCATGTCCCACCGATGAAGAATTAAAATCTCATGAAGACGTTGCTTATCAAACTACTTTTGGATTATCTAATTCACTTTTTTATAAACCTTGGAAAAAAGTAGATATCGGTAAATCTAGATTAGAAGAATTAGTTTCCAGATCAATTGTTGAAAATTATACTCATGATGAATTAATTCAACATTGTTTTGATGATATCTTAAGTTATAATACTTTTGATGCTGAAGCGGCTGACAAAGCACAAACTCTTGAAGATAAATTTTTGGAATTACGAAAATCCATTTTCATACCTCCTTTGAAAACTGGTGTTTCCAAGCCTTTGAAAAGTTCTTTTGTTGGTTCGTATTATGGTACAAGAACTCAAACAGTAATTGCCTTACATAAATCAGGGGTTTTACATTATTATGAACACGATATTCATGATTCTGATGAACTGAGTAAGGAATTCAAAGTTAAAAAACAACATTTCCAAATCCCCCTTTCAGTTCCCCAATAGCAATTAGCTTACAAGCTTTAAAGCTATTTAGTTAATAAAAATTAGCTTTAAGCTGTAGTTTAGGTGTAGTTACGGATCTTTGGCTGCACAAAATAAAATATCATCTTCTCACTGCTTTATCATTGTAAAGTCCTTCTGAATAATCATGGAAACCGATAAAAGATACCCAAGTACTAGTGTGTACAAGAAGTTACCAAAGACTAATGATACAAAAAGCGATCAATTATTAATTTTCATTCCAGGAAATCCGGGGCTTCTCGATTACTATACCACCTATCTTGATTTGATTCAAAATCAAAATCCAAACTTGGAAATATTAGCAATATCCCAAGCTGGATTTCAAACTACAGATGATTTTGAAAAGGATCTGGATCCATTCAAATTTTATGACTTGGAATACCAAATTAAACACAAGTATGAAATTGTAAAAGATCACGTCAATGAAGGCCGTTACGATGGCAGAAACATTGAGTTATTCTTCTTGGCTCATTCTGTTGGTTCCTACATGGTTCAAAGAATTTCAAAACGTCTAATTGATGACGAGTCTTTGAATGGTAAAATCACAATTAAATTCATTGGATTGATTTGCCCAACAATTGTTGATATCGGTAAATCATCATCCGGTCAAAAATTTACCAAACTTTTTTCAATTTTGCCAATTCAACTCTTACTTTTCCTTATCAGTGTATTCAGATTTTTTTTGCCCACTGTCCTAGCTCGTATGATTATTGGTCATATCATAATTTCCAAACCAGTTCTTGATACCAAAGCCGCAATTGAAAGTTGGGAAAATTCAAAATCAGCAACATTTAAATTATTTCTGTCAAATCAAATCATAAGACAAGCATTCACTCTCGCAAAGGAAGAGATAGAATGTATTCATAAGCATGAAGACGTCAATGACTGGTTTTTCAAAAACTTAAGCCAAACCGTCAAAATATGGTGTTTCTTTGCCTTAACCGACCATTGGGTTCATGATAATACAAGAGATTACATATTAACCAACTACCATGACAGAAATAATAGGAACGTCGATTTCCAGCTTGGCAGCATCGATAATGAAACAGGCCATGCAATAACCCATAGTTTCTGTGTGGATCAATCGGTTGAATTTGCTGAATTGACAAACTCTGCATTGAATTGGTAGTATAAACCTCCGTACATATTCTCTTTATTCAAGATGACTCAAATTGACTTAACTGGTTAACTGTAAAAAATTGCGCTAAACTGTAAATCGTTTGTTCTGCCGCACGCACTACCTCTGGTGACTCTGAGTCAATGAGAAAAATTAGTTGCATCCTCTAATTATATAATGGGCTTTAAATCTTTCCTTCGCCTATATCTTCGTAAAATTTATTGTTAAGAATATAGATGGCTACTGTTATGTCTAACGAGGATGCAAGGTCCGGTAACTCCAAGTTACAAGAATCACAAAACGATACTTATACCAATGTTGATCCCGACTTTAGTAATGAATCAGACTTAGAAATTTCAAATGATGGTAAGAAGTTGAATAAAATTTATAGGAAACTTGATTTCAGAATCATTCCTGCTTTATGGTGTATGTACTTTTTAACCTCATTCGGTTCTAACTGTTATGGTTTGACCTTGACTATGAATAGTGAAGCTGGTCATTCTTTGGCTCAGGCATTGAAGTTAACTTCAAAAGACACCTCTACTGCTTCTGCATTATATTATGTTGGTTATATTATTTTTGATGTTCCTATGAATTTAATCATGACTAAAGTTAGTCCACAGTCATGGTTAGCAAGAATTGTTATCACTGTTGGAATAGTTTACACATGTTATCATGTTTTGGATAACAATAAAGGTCTTATTGCTATTAGATTTATTTCGGGTATGGTTGGTGCAGGAACTTGGCCAGGTATGAGTTATTATATTTCGTTATGGTATCCAAATGAAAGACTGACTAGAAGAATTGGGTATTATTTTACTGCTGCTCAAATATCTGCTGCAGTTGCCGGTTTAGTCAGTGCTGGTTTCCAAAAAATGGATGGGGTGAGAGGTTATACTGGTTGGCAATGGATGTATTTAGTTTATGGGGTCATCACTATTGCTTGTGGTATTAGTTTGTTGTGGTGGCTTCCTGATAGACCTTTTAAGACTACTCGAGATTATTCTAAATCTTCCAATAAATTTTTAAAATTATATAGTTTAATTTTCACTCCAACTCATCCATTATCTGCAGATGAACAAGAATTACATCGTGAAGACATTGAAGAACGTTACCATCTTATTAAATGGACTTGGAAAGATGTTGTTGAAATTATCACTGATTTAAGAATATGGCCTTTGATTCTTATGTATTTTGGTGTTGTTGGTACCGGATTCGGTTTAGCTGTTTTTGGATCTACCATTATTAAAACCAATAATCCAAATTTAACCTCAATTCAAGTCTCTTTACTTTATGCTCCAATTTGGTTATTTGATTTAGGAGGTATTTTAATCATAACTCCTTTTGCCGATAAATTTAAGAAATTTAGAGCAGCTTTTTTCTCATTTGCTTGTTTAATTATTATTTGTGGGATGTTTGTCACTACTTTTGCTCATGGTCCTTGGAATAAATATGCTGGTTTACTTATTGCCGGTTTTGGTTTGGGTCCAACTGTTCCAATTTGTATGTCGTGGTCAGCTGAAATCTTCCAACCAAGATATGGGGATGTTGGTACTGCAGTAAGTGCTGCTTTAGTCAGTGGTTTGGGTAACTTGGGTTCAGTTACTGCTACCTATGCCTTATACAGTGGATGGCCAGCTGACAAAGCTAGATTGTATAAATACTCAAATATGATGTTGGTGGTGATAACTGGTGCCAGTATAATTGCATCAGGTGTTTGCCATTTGATCAAAGATAAAGTTAGACAAAATAGAAATGATTAATGATATTATTTTTTTTTCTTCACCTTCTATCACTGCTTGCAAATATCAATTTAATTGAAATTTTTTTAAATCTCTTTCACTTAATACTTAATTACCTTAATTTAATGCATATTACGTTAATTAAATAGGATTCAAAGACCTTATGCGCTTTAGACAGAATATCATCGAACACCGAAATTCAAACACCGAAACTCCGGAAGATTAGGTCTATTTAAGAGATCTTTTCAACATGATTAGTCAATCCTGTCACTTGTCCATACATAATCAAATGAAAGCAGCAGTGTTTACCGGGTCTGAAGAGTTGGGCAATTTGACTAAAGTGGTTGATATTGCCCGTCCGCAAATCAGTGCTGGTCAAATATTAGTCAAATCAGTTGCGTTTGCAGCTAATCCAGTCGATTGGAAAATACATGTTCGAGGGCTCGGTGGTGGGGAAAACTACATTACCGGAAGCGATGTGTCTGGAGTAGTAGAAGAAGTTGGTTCCGAGTCAGTGGATTCGAAAAGGGGGATTTTATTTCGTCCATGTTAAGAGGTAGCAGTGTCAAAGACAGAGGAGCATTCAGTGAATACGTGGTGGCGTATCCGGAAACCAGTATCAAGTACAACAAAGAATCATTCGACCAAGAGCCTTTGCCGGCTGGCAAAACTCCATCCAATAACATCAATTCGTTTGAGTCTGCTGCCTCGGTTACCCTTGGATTAGGTACTGCAATCACCGCCTTACATCATGTACTCCAAATCAGACCTGATAAAGATCAAGGAAAGTCTATTTTGATTTGGGGTGGAGCAACGGCCACTGGTATAATTGCCATTCAAATTGCCAAAAGAGTATATGGAATGAAAGTGATCACCACTGCATCTTCCAAGCATCACGCTTTCCTTAAAAGTTTAGGTGCTGATCTTGCATTTGATTATCATGACAAAAAGATAATCAACAATTTAAGTCAGATAGATATACCTTTTGCATTTGACACCGTCTGCACCAAGCAAACTTGGCAATCGGTCTACGACTCTACTGCAAAGAGTCTTGAACCGGTGATCACCAACATTCTATTCTTAAAGGATTCCGATCTCCAGCTTGACAATTCCCGTACCGTGAGAATCACCTCTTCTTCTGTCTACTTGCTAATGAATGGAATAGAACAGGGAAATGTGCCCCATATCGGCTATACTGCTTCGCCTGAAATGGTCAAAGACTTCAAGGAATTCTGGAATAACATATTACCAGGGTTTCTCTCCCATTTAAAGCACGCAGACTTAAAAGTCCTAGGTCCTGGCTTGGAGAGCGTCAATGAAGCTTTAGACTTGTTGAGAGAAAACAAAGTCAGTGGTGAAAAACTTGTTTTTAGATTTAAATAGAGAATAAATGTTGAGATGTTCGGATTTATGTACCAGAATAACGGTAAAAAGTCGGTTTTTCTGGTACCTTGTTTTGACACCCCACTGGTACAGCAATCCAACCCTAATGTTTGTCAGCTAACAAACAATACCAGTTTAAGCCAATAATACTACATTGGCCAATCACAACCAACAAGTGGCAGCATTGTGACGTAGGAGAACTGAAGAAAATGAAAAAGAAGGTAAAAGAAGAGGATCGCAAAGACACAATCCAAGTCTGGGGTTAAGATTTGATGACAAATAAATAGTAATTCAAATTTCACCATTTTTAGTTATTGCTGTTACTTTTTCTTTTCTACGTTTTCTTACAAATATTACTTTTTATTAATTTTCAAATGCAATGTCTTCTGTCAAAGCAGTTCTTTCCACTGGATTTCAATCTGAAGGTGAATTGGTCAAGGTCGGTAGTGTTCCATACCCAAAGATCAATGATGACCAAATTTTGATCAAGGCCAAATCATTTGCCGTTAACCCAACTGATTGGAAACATCTTACTTTTGCTGAAGCCGACTACATTGTTGGTTCTGATGTCAGTGGGGTTGTTGAAGAAGTTGGTAGTAAAGTCGAAGGCTTTACCAAAGGAGACGTTGTTTCTTCTTTTATTAGAGGAAATGTTTCTTCTGCAAAAGGTGCATTCACTGAGTACGTAATTGCTGAACAGAATTCTACCATTAAATACGCAAATGGATCTAAATTTTCCAATGAAGGTCTCAAGCCAGGTTCGTATCCAACTAGTTTAATCGATACTTATGAAGGTGCCAGTTCGGTTACCCTCGGTTTATGTACTGTGGCTTTGTCATTTGTTAATCTTGGAATCAAGTTTGGTGATGAATCAAATTCAACCAAATCAATTTTGATTTGGTCTGGTTCTACTGCCACTGGGGTTTTAGCTATCCAGGTTGCTAAATTAGTCTTTGGCTTAAAGGTTATTACTACTGCTTCTCCTAAAAATCATGATTTTTTAAAATCTTTAGGTGCCGATGCTGTTTTTGATTACCATGACACTGACGTTTCTAAACAAATCCGTGATTTCGCTGGCGACTCAATTGCTTATGCTTTGGATACCATTTCTTCCGAATACTCTTTCCAACATGTTTATGATTCAACTGCTAATTCTTCTCATGTTGCAATTGATAACTTATTAGGTCTTCAACCTCTGCAAATTAAAACTGATGAAAATAGAAAAGTCAGCTATAGTACCACTTTGGCTTACCTTATTTGGGGTCAAGATATCGATCTTATGGGTACTATTTTCAAGTCTTCCACCCAATTGGTTGAAAACTATAATGATTTATTCGTCAAGATCTTACCTTCATATATATCCAAATTGAAGCATTCTAATCTTAGAGTTCTCAACCCAGGTTTGGAATCTGCCAGTGAAGCTTTGGAATTATTGAGACAAAACAAAGTCAGTGGTGAAAAAGTCGTCTTTAGCTTGAACTAAATAGTACATAACTCTGAATAGATATTTGCAATCTCTCTTATGTATGGGTGTAGGGATCTTTTTTTTGTAAACTGGGAAACATCAAAGCTCATCCCAGGCGAGTCTGATATTTTTTTTTTTTTTTTTTTTTTTTTTTGCTTTTTTTTTCACATATAACTAGAAGAGAATCTCCATCAAATACTCTTACTTCAATCACATCCATAACTTGTTTGTAATGACTTCCAATCAATCTGCCACCGATAAAGCTTCTTTAGCTTTCAGTGAACAACACTATTTTTCTTCCTATGATCATTTTGGTATTCATGAAGAGATGTTGAAAGACACTTCTCGTACATTATCTTATAGATCAGCCATGTTTAAGAACAAGCATTTATTCAAGGATAAAATTGTTTTAGATGTTGGATGTGGTACTGGTATTCTTTCTATGTTTGCTGCCAAAGCCGGTGCTAAACATGTTTATGCTGTTGATATGTCCAATATTATTGAAAAAGCCAAAGAAATTGTTTCATTAAATGGATTTGAAGATAAAATTACTTTATTCAAAGGGAAATTAGAAGATATTAAATTACCAGTTGATTCTGTCGATATCATTGTCAGTGAATGGATGGGTTATTTTCTTTTATATGAATCAATGTTGGATACTGTCTTGTATGCAAGAGATAAGTACCTTGTTAAAGGAGGTTTAATTTTACCAGATAAATGTTCAATGTATATTGCGGGTATTGAAGATGGTCAATATAAAGATGAAAAAATCCATTATTGGGAAGATGTTTATGGATTTGATTATAGTCCTTTCATTAAAGTTGCCATGGTTGAACCATTAGTTGATACTGTTGATAATCAATCTTTAATCACTACTCCTCATAAATTTTTTGAATTTGATATTAATACTGTCACTAAAGAAGAATTAACCTTCCATAGGGAATTTCAATTAACTGCCATTGACAATGATTTATGTCATGCTTATATTGTTTGGTTCGATTGTGATTTCCCTGGTGATGAAAAAGTTACTTTAGCCACTGGTCCAATGGCCCATTATACTCATTGGAAACAAACTGTTTTCTATATGGATCAAGTTTTAGATGTTAAAAAGGGTGATGTCATTAAAGGTTCAATTGCTTCTAGACCAAATTCAAATAATCCAAGAGAAGTTGATATTGAAATTGAATGGGATTTAAAATCTGAGACTAAAGATAAAACTAGAGAACAAAAGGGTAAATATAACTATTTCATGCGTTAAGACTTTATGATTTTTGCATTTTTTTCCTTTTTATTATTATTATTTTCTATTAGAAGCGTTCTATTAAAAGTGTATTACTAGTTTCCCATATTGATGGTTGAAGAATTTGATTTTATTACGCATACATTATATATTTGCAATAGATATTGTCATTAATTGTATACTTGTAGATGGTGATGTTGATAGCTGCTAAAAATCGCAAGTGCACTACAGAATATTTTTATATGAGAAGACTGGCAAATTGCTATTAATCATCAATTTATATTTCTTTTCAATGATACGTCAAGTAATTGGAGTTAGACCATTTAGACCATTTAGATCATTATTAGTCCAATCCATAAGAAACAAGATGTCTAAAAGTGACGAAGAATGGAGAGCAATACTTTCGCCTCAACAATATAGAGTATTGAGACAACTGGGTACTGAGGCACCATATTCTGGAGAATATAATGATACGCCAGCCTCAGACGTTGGAGTATATCAATGTGTTGGATGCAATCAAGATTTATATAAAGCTAGTACCAAGTTCAGTAGTGCATGTGGATGGCCAGCTTTTTACGAAGCAATTCCAGGAAGTATTATAATTAATCGAGATACTAGTTTTGGGATGGTTAGAGAAGAAATGCGATGTTCTAATTGTGATGGACATTTAGGACATATATTTAGAGGAGAAGGATATAAGAATCCAACTGATGAGAGACATTGTGTTAATAGTATTTGTTTAAAGTTGAATAAGTAATTTATATACTAGAATAAATTAAATTAAGAAAGGAACCATGATTGATCTTTTCAATTTTTTGTAGTCATCACCAAAGAGTTTTAAATATCTCTTGTGTCTTTGAATAGCCCAAATATACATTTGAATAGTACCAACAGCAAGGAAAAGCCAAGCTGACCAATTACCAACTAAAATGGCGAAAAACACCCAAGAAAGCGATTCAAAAAAGTAGTTTGGAGCAGAACACCAGTTGAAACCATAACCGTAAGGAATAACGTATTTCTTATCATTTGGATTTGATCTCAAAGAAGCCAAGGTCAAATGGCACTTCAAGTTTGATAATTCAGCCCAAGCCCATAAACCAAATAAGGTATAGTTGATGGAGGATGGGAAATCATTAGTTTGAAATAAGATTTTTGAAATAAAAGAGTCATTAATTGAATTTTTGAAAATGAAAAAGGCTAATAAAAAACCTGATAAAATCCAATAATGGCCCGAATTTTTGAATATATTCAAAAATGGCATAGTTGCATTTGAAAATTTATGAATAAAAATGGTTTCGTATTCACGTTTTAAGAAATGTAAAGTTGCCATTACAAAAGCCAAATATTGAGTTTGGGTATAGTTTTCTTGATTATAATTTTCAATAATATAATAGAATAATGGGTGGATCAATAACGGACCCAAATATTCAATGATATAAACGGTTCTCCAACCTAATTGAGGTCCTAAATCTTTAGCATAAAGAGCAATGTTTTCTTTTAATGAAAATCCATTATCAAATAAAGATTTATCCGTGTTTAATGGAACTTGCTTTGAATTTGAATCTTTATAAGTGAGTCTAATTCTGTTAACCGAAATCTTATTAACAGAACTGAGTTTTTCAACAATCAGAGATACCGGAGCATCCAACGAGAATTCATCGCTGGAAGACAACCCTTTTAAAGACTTTGAACGAGAAATAACTTCAATTGAAACCATTTTGGTACAATCTTTAAAAGAAGTAGGTGATTGTCCAACAAATTTTCATTTTTTTCTCATTGCGTACCACTATTTTCTTCCCAGCATCAAATGAACGCCCCAGCTAACTTTGATTACACCAAAATATCAGTTGGTAAGTATGATTTTATTGATTTGAAGTGAACTAGTACTAACAGTCCAGCCAATATCCCTTCTGGCACCAGCCAGGAAACGCTTACCGGTTTGTTCAATCCGTTCGGACTCATTGCCAGCATTGAGTTGAACAAGCACCATGCCGTGATTGAGTACGAGGAGACCACAGACTGCTGGCATGCTCTTCAGAACATGAATGGGTTCGCTGTGGGAGACGAGTTCCTAGTGGTGGAGTTGGTGAAGTAGATGGTATATTGTGTGGGGGTATGGAGGTTTTGATTGGGTACGGGTCTATTTCTGGGGTACGGATGGATCTGGTTCTAGAAGATTCCACTCAATGTTCACCGCAAATAAGGAAGAAAAGTGAGTCAGGAAATGAATCAACTACTACTTCTTTTCAAAAACGTTGTATTATAATAAAAGATGTCAGACGATTGGAATTCAGTTACTATTATTGGTAGAAACGCCAGAGTTGGTGGTGGTGGACCAAGACAAAACGTTGCTAGAACCCAAGCACAAATTAACGAAGCTAGAAGAACCGGAGGGGTTGTTGGTACTGAAAAAAAATATGGATCAACTAACACCAAGAGTAATCCAGAAGGACAAAGATTGACTAAATTGGACAATACTGATGACGTTGTTCCAACCAAAAAATTGGACGGTAACGTTGGTAAGGTGATTAGTCAATTTAGACAAGAAAAGAAGCTTACTCAAAAAGATTTAGCCACCAAGATTAATGAAAAACCCAATGTTATTAATGACTATGAAGCTGGTAGAGCCATTCCAAACCAACAAGTTTTGGGGAAATTGGAAAGAGCTTTAGGAGTTAAATTAAGAGGTAAGAACATTGGAGAACCATTATTTGGTAAGAAGAAGTAAATAACGAATGCATATAGTTAATGACTACGATAATGTATAATGTATGGATTTATTTATGTATATGTATTGTGTATATTAACAACAAGAGTTATTTTGTTGTAAATTTTGATTTTGCTTAATATTTCTACCTAAATCAACTCCGCTAATTCGCTTATTGCCATTAACTTTTTTATTTATATCATCAATTGGTAAAGATCTTGCAATTTGATCAAAAATATCCAAGACCCCTTCACCCAGTTTAGCAGAACATTCGGAATGAATAATTTTTGAATTTGAATCATTATTTAAATCATTGATATATTGTAAAACTTCATCATTATCAACTTGACGATTTTCAGTTAAATCAGTTTTATTACCAACCAAAGCAATTACGATTTTTTCTGGGGCTTGTTTTTTCAATTCTTTAATCCAATCTTGAGCTTTATTAAACGAAGAAAGACTAGTGATATCATAAACACACAACGCGGCATTTGCATTTCTATAATACATTGGAGCTAAACTTTTATAACGTTCTTGACCTGCAGTATCCCATATTTCAAATTTTATTGTAGTTTTTAAATCTGGTAAATTAATGGATTGAGTTAAAAAGGCTGCCCCAATTGTTGATTCTCTTAAATCATCAAATGTATTTTTAACAAATCGATGAACAATTGAAGATTTACCAACGGCACTTTCTCCTAAAAGTACTAATTTAAATTGAGCAAAACGATTCTGTTCCGTCATATTTGGTTAGGGGTTGATATCAATTAAATTTGTGAATGATTCAGATATTTTATTTATGGGATGTCTGGTGCATGGGTCTTTGTCCACCCCACCAACTCAAGATTACTACTCTACCAGTACTAGTCCTAATACCCTCCACTAATACAATAATAAACTACATTAATACAATAATACAATCGAATAATATATATTTACAAGAATTAATTATCTTCAATTTTAGCTAAGATTTCTTTATCAGTGTATAAGAAGTATTCTTCACCATCAACTTTAACTGGATTACCACCGAAAGATGGTAATAAAACTTTATCACCAGCTTTAACGGAAGTTGGAATAACTTGACCAGTGGTAGTATTGGTAATACCTGGACCAGCAGCAATAACAGTACCTTGATTTAATTTTTCTTGATTTTTTTCAGGAATATAAATCCCAGAAGCAGTTTGGGTAGCTGGCTTGAATCTTTGGATAAGAACTCTGTCAAACAATGGTTTGAGAACGTTAACACTTTTCAAGAAATTAGACATGGTTGTTGATCTGGTAAATGGTGTAAAATAGTGATATCCAACTGCTTATATAATTGGATTTAAAACTTTTCATTTCTCAGTCGTGGAATATTCTAGTCTCGGATATTTTTGAGCATGATCACGTGACCTCGGCTTTACCACCATTAAGTTATATTAGTTTGCAGCCATATAAAGCACCAATCAAATAATCAGTTCTTGCACTGTTATATCTAATTGTGCCTTTAATTATATATACCATATATCCAATACATATACCATATATCCAATACATATAACCAAATAACAATATGTATAGCCAAATAACAATATGTATAGCCAAATAACAATATGTATAGCCAAATAACAATATATATAATCAAATCATGTTTCTTATAAGTTATCTTTTTTAAAAAGTATGTTTCTTATAAAGTAGGTTTCTTGTAAGATATGCTTCTTATAAGGTATTTTAGTGACGATCTTGTATACTTATATGACAGCCAATTGTTTAACCCCTATACCAGAATTCATGAAGGAGCTTGGTATTAACTTTAAGGATTCTATGTTGCAAATTGCAACAGAATTCAGAGGAGTATACATACTTGAATTAATCTTGCTGCCGTAATTTTTGAACAGTAGAAATGAGAGCCACTAAGGAGTCTTCTAAGCAGAGAGATGGGGAAAAGGGAAAGAAAGATGAAACACCAACTGAAAAACCAACTGAAGAACCAACTGAGACTAAAGAAAAGAAGAAAAATGATGAAACACTGATTGGAAAACCAACTGAACCAGCTGAGTCAACCGAAGAAAAGAAGGAAAAAAGTACCAGAAAAGTCTATACTACCGAAGAGATTACTCTGTTTTTCGATGATTGTTCTAAGAACCCAACTAGTTCAGTGGCCAGCTTAGCCCGCAAACATTCGATTAAATACAACACAGCCAGAAAGTGGATCAAAGATTATCTTGAAACCGGTAGGCAATCTACTGCCGATTTTTACTACACTAAATGTCAAATCACAACGTATTATTGTAATTTAACTATCTATTAATGGTGTCAAACATTGAAAAGTGATTTTATCAATTTTCGAATCTTGAAGGAGGAACTAGTATTTGAATAGTTATCATTATAACGTAATACTACAATAACTAGGATTTATTAACACAGGGTATTTCGCAGCCATCTTAGGTATAAGGTTAATATGCTTCCTTAATTTAAATCGATATTATCTAGCCTTGGGTGTTGAAACCTTGACATTATTGTAGTGATCAATAACTGTGTAATTTCAGTTCTTTCAATCTACTGATAAATTAAGTGGCTAGGTATAGAAGATGGTCAAAATGAAGGTATTCGAAGAGCATTCAGAATATAATTCTTTGAAATTCTAGTCGAACACATAAAACAGAACGCAAAGATTCAGATGTAGGTTGAAATTATCAAAAAAGTATATATACTGAATTGTTCTGACGATTAGTTAAAAGAAGTGAGTATTGACTTTCAAATAATGTTGCTTATAGATTGGTTAGAATTAAGACCTTATGGTAAAGTTTTAACTGAAACAATAAATTGTAAACATATGGACAAGGAAGTGGAAGAAATGAGCCAATGATTCTGGTGTTTGTAAAACTAATGATTCATTTGAATTATACTACGCTTTCAGTTCTCAGAGACTGCCGTGAGGGCTGGCAAGCCGTCGCAAACAAATTCTTCCAGCCAATTAGCCCTAGTCTTATCTTGTAGATCATGGCCTGATAGGTTGCAAATCCGTAGCTTCCCGGATAAACCACCCACCTCCATCTCCACCTGTCAACTACTACCACAATAGCTATACAATATCTATACAATTACTAGACAATCACAATACAATTACTATACTTAACCTTACTAAACCTTACTAAACTATACAAACTCTACAAACTATACAAACTATACAAACTATACAAACTATACAAACTATACAAACAATTGCTGTACAATTACTCCGTCACTGCACCCATACACCACAAACCCCACACTGCGAGAATTTCAGTAAATGTCTCGGAAAATTGGCGGCGCTCGGTTGGTTTGCAGGTTGGCGCAGTCCGATTGCAGGTTGGAACAAGAGGGTGGGGAGTGGTTGCGGTTGCACAAACAAAAAGGGAAATAGTGAAGGAAACTCCGATTTATGGAGAAGTCGTTTGATCATTTGACAATTGCACCGCAATTCTTCAATTGAGTTATTTAGTTTAATATCTCGGAGTCTAGGGATCAGATTACTGTATTGGTGAATTGAATCCTGGGTCCGTTGGTATAAATATAACCTGATTTCGTAGTTGTAGTTGTATATTTTATATTAATTCTATTAATTCTATTAATTATATTACCAGATAATTTATATTGAAAATGGCTAAACCAAAGTGCTTACTCGTCTTATACAAAGGACACGAACATGCTAAACAAGAATCAAGATTAGTTGGTTGCTTGGAAAATGAATTGGGTCTTCGTAAGTTTATTGAATCTTACGGTTATGAATTGGTTACTACTGATGATAAAGATCCAGAACCAAATTCAACTGTTGATAAAGAGTTGGAAGAAGCAGAAATTGTTATTACTACTCCATTCTTCCCAGCTTATATTACTAGAGAACGTATTGCTAAAGCTAAGAATTTGAAGATTTGCATTACTGCTGGGGTTGGTAGTGATCATGTTGATTTAAACGCTGCTAATGAACGTAAAATCACCGTGGTTGAAGTCACTGGTTCAAACGTTGTTTCTGTTGCTGAACATGTTGTTATGACCATGTTGGTTTTGGTTCGTAATTTTGTTCCTGCTCATGAACAAGCAGTTAAAGGTGGTTGGGATATTGCTGGAGTTGCAAAAGATACTTATGATTTAGAAGATAAAGTTGTTGCTACCGTTGGTTGTGGTCGTATTGGTTATAGGGTCTTGGAACGTTTGGTTCCATTTAACCCTAAAAAATTATTATATTATGATTATCAAGACTTGCCTAAACAAGCAGTTGATAAAATTAATCAAGTTTCTAAAATTTATAACGATAATGATGATATCATTGAAAGAGTGGAAGATTTGAAAACAATGCTTTCTAAAGCTGATGTGGTTACCATTAATTGTCCATTACATGAATCTTCTCGTGGTCTTTTCAATAAAGAGTTAATTAGCCATATGAAAGATGGTGCTTGGTTAGTAAACACTGCTCGTGGGGCTATTTGTGTTGATAAAGATGTTGCTGAGGCAGTTAATTCTGGTAAATTAAAAGGTTATGGTGGTGATGTTTGGCCGGTCCAACCTGCTCCTGATGATGCTCCTTGGAGATCTTTCCAAAACCCTTTTAGTAAAGGTGGTAATGCAATGACTCCTCATGTTTCTGGTACTTCTTTAGATGCTCAAACTAGATATGCTAAAGGGGTTGAAAATATCTTGAAATCTTTCTTTGAAAAAACTAATGATTATAGACCAGAAGATATCATTGTTATTAATGGTGATTATTCTACAAAAGCTTACGGGGTTAGATCTAAAAAGAATTAGTTATGTATGTAGTTTTAATCTAAATACCTATCTAATGGTTCTCCCAATACATTTTCAATAACTCTAACTAATCCACTTCTTACTTCCATTTCAACCGATTCATCATCATCTTCTAATAATTCGGCAATATATGGAATAAATGTAGGTAAATATGATAACCATTGTTCTCCCATTTTTTGGAAAATTGATTTCAATGTTCTAATTGTCCATATTTTAGTATTTGAATTATTTTCTTCTGATTCGTTAGTAATATATTTAATTAATCCATAAACTAGTTTTTCATTATATTCATCCGATGAAACATTAATAATAAATGAAGTAATGGCTTTAACTAAATATTTCCCGATATTTTCTTCAATATTTTGTAATTGTCCAATTAATGGTTCCATAACACTTTCAAATCTCAGCTGTTGTGACCAATAATCTTCTTGGTCATATTTAAACGATGAGGTCAACGAATTTAAAATCAATCTTCTTAAATTAATTTCTTCAATATCTCTATTGCAGAATCTATTCAATATATTACTAGTTCCATCGAGTAAATATGAAAAATACGATGTAATAATACTTTTCAAATTCTCTTGTAATTTGTTGAAAAATTTGAAAAATGCTAATAATCTAGTAACTTCAGTATTCTTGTTACTTAATGATCCTTCTCCATTAATTGCCCATCTTACTAAATTAGCGAAAAGTGGACGGAAGGTTTTATCATTTAACTTCATGACATAGGTGATACCACATTCATGAAATGAACTTTCTAATCTGGCAATTGTATTGATATTATATTTTTCTTCTCCAATATCATTTCTGAATTCAAATGATTTGATTAACCAATTCATAAACAACGTAGATTGACCAGAGGCTGATTTCTTATCAATCTTATTAATAGTATTTTGTAAAACATTCAAATATAATCCTAAATCACTTGCATTGGCTTGTTGATAAAATTCTCCAGTTAAACTTAAATTACATAATGATTTCATCAATTGGGATTTTTCAACGTGTTCAACAATAAGATCTAATATACTTGATCTAATACTATTTTCAATTAAATCACTGTATAATACAGTTGATAATATTTTCTCTAAACTACCAATGATGAATCCTGGCATCTTCTTAACTAAACATGAAATTAAGGCTAAGATTGAAGCTTGAATAAGTTTATTACTTTCATTCTCTTCTTCCATTTCAGAATCAGAGTCTGATTCAGCTTCCGATGAATTAGTCTTAATAGTTCGTTCCCAAATTTTTAATGCTGGTGGTAAAACTTTTGGAAATAATCCAATAGTTTTAATACCTAATACATTGATGATACTAGAAATTGCATTAATAGAAGAAATAATGACCTCGGGTTGTTCATTCAATAATCCTTTTTCGGTAACAATGATTTTCAATGAATTTATTAATACTTTAGTATTATCAGAATTGGTCATTTGAGTAGTTATAACACCAAATTTATTGACTATGATAGCAAAAGTGTCTAAATATGATTGAACAAGCTCGACGTGATCAACTGTTTCAACTCCATCTATTAAAACTGGCAACAACTTGGTTGAAACTACTTGCTGAATGTTTTCATCAATACTATTGGAGTTCAATTCAGATTCAAATTTGGTACCTGCTAAAATTGCAAAATTTCTTGCAACTCTAATTGATATTGGGGAATTGACTTCTTGTAATGAAATAATAATCGAATCAACAAAATAGTTTAATGGAAGTAAGTTCAAATAACTAGATAGTAAATCATATAAATTGGTTTGAATAGAATCAAATTCACTTTTTTCTAAATTAGCAAATGATTCTAAACTGGATAAAATTAATGAAGTTATCTGGCTGAAATTTGATAAAATATCATTCTTGTCATCTTTAGAGGATTGAGTGTCTATTAAAGTTAATGAAACCTTTAATTTTATTGAGGAACTTACTTGATTCAATTCCTGGTCAACATTTAAAATTTGGTTGATAAATCTCAATAATTGAGCTTTTAATTCTATCAATTCTTCTGAAGAGGAAGACACAATTGAATTACCAAAAATTGATCTTGAGCTTAATTTATTAAATTGTTCGGAATTAGATTCTAATTCATTATTTGGCAACTCATTCCATAATTCATAAAATTTGGCAAAGCTCTCCAAAATTTCTTTTGCCTTAAAGCTTTTCAATAACGATGTTGCAAACTCTAATAAAGCGTTACATTCAGTCATTTTCCCTTTGGAGTTGTTCATATTATACTGTTGTCCAATCAAGAATATGATAATATGTAAGGAATTAGCGTAACCCAAAGTTCTGGTCAAAGATACGAATAGTTTAACACGACGATGTCTTGGGATATGTTGGAAAGCAGTAACAAAACTGGTTAATAAAAACTCGATTTCATTGCTTAAAGACGACGATCCACTACTAGCCAAAGCAGGAATGACTTTAGCAATTGTTTGTTGTAAAGCTGAGCTTGAAAATTCATCATCCTGTCTGATAGTATGAGCACCCATAAAAGTGAATATTGGCATAACGGAATGTAAAATTATTTCTGGCGCCAATGCAGCTAATTCGGCAATAACTAATAAGAACCTGTTTTGAACTTGTGGAGATGATGACAATCTAATAGAATTGACTATTAAATCAGATCTAACAGAGTTAGAGTCAAATTTGAAATTTTGTGTTTTGGAATTCTTCTTCATGGTAACAATACTCAATAACATACACAGAGCTAAAGTTTCTTGTGCATATAAGACTGGTAAGTTACCATCGTTTCCTAAATAGTCTAAATCAGTCAAAATTCTGAACAAATCTTGTAATAAATCTGGTTGAGCTATATCATTCACTTTATTTCTCAAGTTGTTTTCCAAGACGTCTAAAGCAATGGTCAATTTTCTCAAGTGAATTGAAGCCATATTACTGATATCATTTCTAGCCATGTTTTGTTTGGTTGAATTAGATGATCTTCTTCTTCTCTTGGCCACACCTTGTTCAGGGACTTGAGTAACAATTTGAACATTGGATAATACAGCAATGACTGAATCGTGATCAAATTCAAATGATTGCAATGTTTCCAAAGGATCGATGAAAAGTTCATCATCAGTTTCATTAACTAATAAGTCAATTAATTCATTACATACCTTAACCTTGGAATCAACGGCCTTCAAAGATGGGAATATTTTAATTATTCTTTCATTTGCTGCGATTTGTAAGTTTTGGTAATTGCAGCCTAATGCTTTGATTAACCAATCTATTTCTTTGTTCACGTTGTTTTCATTAGAGGATTTACCTCCAACCATATTGACTAAAGGCCCTTCAACATCATCAAAGAATTCCACTTTAGCCAACTTAGCTTCTTCAAGCAAATGAGGTCTCTGATCAACATAATTGGAAATATCACTTTCCAAAAAGAAAAATCTGTCACTGGTTCCTTTTTTAGAAAAGCCAGAAATATTGTTCTCGTAAGATATTATACTCCAAATTTTAGATTTGAATGCAATAGGCCAAAATGAAAGGGACCATTGATTCATTATGAAAGTCTTCAAAAGAATTTTTCCAACTTTCTTATTAAACAAAACCTCAAATAAGGTAAAAATTAAACGTTCTCTATCAAGTACTGAATCGCTAAGATTGGATTTACCTTCTTTGAATAATTGTTTTAGCATAGAGTGAGCATCTTGAGGAGTGATAATTGATCTTTTACCCATTGGGGTGGATCCATATATTTGATCTTCCATAAACAAAGTGATTTTACCTTTGCTTTTGCTGCGATCTCTTGTGTCATTATGAACGAATTCAGCAATTTTAAAAAATAATGATCTGATAGTCTTTTCGGTATCATAAAAACCAAGAATCAAAACAGGAACAAGTAAGTAGAAGAAAGTGTCTTTAATTTCAGATAAAATTGGTTTTAATGCCTTAAGTGAAATAACTCTAGTGGCATAAGGAATAGCTGGAGTCAATGATAATCTAAGTATAAAACTTACTAATACTTCTTTGTTACCATGAAAAACTATATTACCAAAACGACGAATTGCTGCAACCTTGACCTTGAAAAGTTGTTCAGTGTCATATAAAGCTTCTATGTAAGCTTGCGACAACTTTGTAAATTCTTTGCTAGTCGAAGAATCAAAGAAGCTTTTGGTTTTCGTTTTAAGAGAAGATAAGTCGACCCTGGATGAATTTAATATTTGATCTGAGACTTGGTCAACTTCATCTTCCTCATCAGCAAATTCAATATCAGCATCATGAGTTTCTTGTCCGTTCAAATTATACATAAGTAGCATTTCCAAATCACCAATAGATTTCTTTTCTAATTCCAAAAGATTATTGAAAGAATCTTTGTTATTTTTAATCAAGCTTTCAAATATAGAAATACAACCATTTCTGGTGGTTTCGTCTTTTCTGCTTTCTGCCAAGTGAAGCAACTTGGATGTAAATTTATTGAAATGAATAGAAGAATCGTCCAAGTTGACAAATTTAGAGATCTCAAAAATCTTGTAATAAGCTTCCTCATTTTCATTATCATTAATTTGGGAAAGAAAATAGTATATGAAAAATTTGTTCAACTTGTAGTTTTCAGCAAAAAGACTTTTGATTAAGGATTCCTTTTCTAATAATTGGCTTGGACTTAAACGATCAAAACAAAAAATTTTTGATCCTAAATTATTATCTTGATTATAAAAATTCCAAAGTTGGCCCAAAACGATTAAAGATTGTTTTTCAAGTCCATTGAATGAGCGTGGGTCTTGCAAAATTGAGTCTGTGAAAGATTCAATAAGTTGAGCAGTCAAAGGAATAATAGATCCTAACACCGAAATAACAGAATAAGCAGTTAATTTAACATCATTTGCTGAAGAATTTTTAGAAATTTTTTCTTTGGAAGGTAATAACATGGTACCAACAACTTCCAAAACTGTAGGCAAATAAAATTCATTCAATTTAGGTAATTCCTTATTATATGAGGCTAATAATTGGATAGTGTTTGATAAGAAAAAGACCAATTGTTGATTGAAAACTGTTTTATTCTTGAGTTGTTCAATTAAGTAAAACAGATATAATTTGTAAAATTCTTGATCATTATGGAAACTTTTCAAGATGGAGTTATTAGGAGGATTTTTCATTAAATCTTTATATCCAAGGACCCATTCAAAAATACGTGGAAATGATGATTTTGGTATGACATTTAAAATTTTAACAAATACTGGTTGCTGATAGTAAGTTAAAGAAGATAATAACAAAGTTTCGGCATTGTGAATGTTTATGTAAAACCTTCTGACTAACCATTCGATTGCCTTCAAAGTTGGAGCTAAGCTATAATAAGGAGCTACCAAATTCAAGAAAGCTTCAACATTTTTATTTAAGGTATCAAGTATTTCTTTAGTTTGAACATTTCTATCAAAATTTATGGAGGTCTCAGAGAAAAGTGAGTTTTGAAAGTGATTGAATCTTGAATCTAAGTCAATAAGCTCGTTTAAACCTTCTAATCCAATGTCATAAAGATAATCGTAATCTTGAGTTGATGCAGTTTTAGGATCGAAGATTAATGACTTGGAATGAATCTTAGAACGTGTTTTTCTGTCCAAGGCCACAGAAGCGGTCTTGTCGCTTATCACCTTCAATTGTTGAGATAAGCTGGACATGTTTCTGTTATGATTTTGATAGGCCGGAAGTTTAGTTTGAAAAGACGTCTTCTGAATTGATTTAGATATACTGAAGAATCTGAAAAAAATCGAAGAGTAAAAAAACTTTTTCACATATGCAGGTCGATGAGCTAAAAAGTAGTAAAAAAATTGTAAAAAATAAATGGTCCCTAGCAGGATCGAACTGCTGATCTTGGCGTTATTAGCACCACGCCTTAACCAACTGGGCCAAGGGACCAATTTATAACCAAAAAATGTTGGGTTTTAATATTCTAATACCTATTTCAAAAATATAAATTTTGGAAACTTTACGGAGATTTTTGATTTCTCGAATTAGCTCGATTACTTTTAGATTTTTAGCTACATTTTGCTCATTTTAGTAGACTTAAAGTTTTTTGTTGTGAAATATGTAATTGTATTTTTTTTTCTTGGATGTCAGACCATGAAGGACTGGCGATGATGTCGGGGCCTGACTTATGCCAGGACCGACTCCATACATCATCAAAGCCGAATATCGGGTTATGTGGGTAGATCAGACCCATAATCAACCACCAGTATCCAATAGTATTAGATACATGGTTCTAGTACGGTTGACCATAACACACGCATAAATAGCATTAGTTAAATACATACTAATACCTGGTAGCACAGTGGATTAATTCGATACTGTCAGATTAATCTTTTCACGTTATTCAAAGGGAGAAAATAACTTATTACGATTAAGCCTAAGTATCCAAAGCCAATTTGTAAATATTATATAGAAATATTTATTACCGAATATAAAGAACTCTCCATAGGTCGACGACCATGCTTCAACCAAATAGAAGCATCACCTGGTCCACGGCCCACGTCGAGTAGAGATCTTTCCATTTAATATGGAAATGCCTATTTATTTATATATGCACATTATCATAATGCCTCATTTACGGATTGACACAAACTTTCAATATAATGTGTGTCTTCATCTGATGATGCATTATGCCTATTAATGTAGATAGGCCAGTACATCATCTACAGACCCTCAAGGTCTGACACCGAAGTCCAATAAAGATGTTACAAACATTCTTTGTGAAATATCATCGGGACAGATATCATATTACATGTACATATACATAAATAGGTAAGTAATTCCACTTTAGTGGAAAAATTTTTTTATGACTCTTCATGAAGCGTGGACCTCCGTGACTGTTCCTATTGGTTAAATGGATAGAAGCATGGGTGATTCCCATGAAGAGTTTTTCATTCGGTAAACATTTTATATAAACTTAATATTTGGCTTTTGTTATATTAGTACATGTGCAGAAATCAAATGACTGAAGACTTCCCAATGGACGGTTTCATCCCAGTTGATTGAATGGTAACCTATATCAGGTCTGATAGGGTCCACCTAAGCTAATTTAAACATCCAAGAAGGCACTGCTGCATGCTCAATCTCCAATAGATCAGTAGAGAAATTTCTGGACTAAAGTTTTCCAAATTCAGGGGGATGGGGAGCAGTAAGTTTAATAAGTGTGAACAAGGGCACGGTTTGAGACGGTTGATTGAGAAGTTCCTAGTTCTAAGAAACCGATCGAAATGTGAAAATCGGAGCTTTTAGGAGCTCAGGCTATAATCATGTATAAAACAATAACAGCCTTTTATTAATTGGCACACTCTGGCGTGTTTAAAAAGTAGTCGAAGCAAGTTTTTGGATCAAATTTACCAACTTTGGTCATTTTTGCAGCCAACGGTGCTAGGTTTTGAGCCATAATTTATATCGAGCGTAACACCTCATAAATTTTCAATTGCATGAAACAATAGCATAAAGTATCTCTATCAGTTTATGTGGGTAGATCAGACCTCTATCGACATAAATCTATAATAAATACATAGACATATATTCCAGTATGGACGACAATAACATACTCAATAAGACATTAGTCAGATACATACTAAGGGCGGATATGGAGTGGATTAATTTCTTATATAGATTTATCTTTTGCTATTATTCAAAGGGAGATTATAACTTATTATAACTAATAATAATATAACAAAAGCAGAACATAAAATACATATATAAAAGATAGAATGTATATTCATGGACATTGTCCATACTTCTATCCAATAACCAAAGAGAACATTAACAGAGGTCCGCGCTCCACGAAGAGGCATAAGAGAATTTTTTCATTAACATGGGATTGCCTACTTATTTATACGTACATGTATTATGATACTAGTTGCTATGATATAATAAAAGATGTTTGTAACATCTCTTTCTTAGACTTCAGCTTGATCATGTATTTGATCTGTTTTGACATAAATCAGAGCGGACAGCATTGACAGACTTCATTGTCTTATAATCTCTCATACGGATTTACCCTTTCAATTGGTAAAAAAAAATTATTTTGAAGACGATTTTCAAAAAATGGACGAGTTGGGAGTCGAACCCAAGACCTTTCGCATGCTAAGCGAACGCGCTACCAACTACGCCACACGCCCAATATATAAATGTAAATTTTACATAGTCTTTTAAGTTAGCAAATTTTACTTTAGTAAAAATTTACAATGTGAAAAAGAAAAATTCAAATCCAACTCTTTCACATATTAAATCCTATCAATAGGCTTCAATATCAAAATAGTTCCTGTGAAGGTGATAATTACGTTTGTAGAATGAAATTTGTGCTCGTTTTTGCAAGAGAAATATAAATATATCACCGCGATGAATTAAACCACATATTATATAGAAAGATAGATGAAAAAAAAAAAATAGAAAGAAATACACAGGAACTACTTTGAGATGTCCAATGGTTTGACAGAGCTTCAAAGAAAATTATGAATACAAAGAAAATGAATGATTTCGTAGATATTTATTTGTTTGGGATTGAAAATTTTGGGATTTTACCAAAAAATTGCAAAAACCTACATAAAATTAAAATGACCACATTAAAATTATTGATAAAGAATAGTTTAATATTATATAAAATATATATAAAAAAAGAACAAACAAGAATTGAAAAGTATATAAAAGTGGAATCAACCACCTAAACAATTATAAGCCATGCTTTTTCAGCTAAATTACGAGGAACAACTTCAGGATAAGAAGCATCTTCAGCTTCGAATTCATCCAAACCTTCAAAAGAAACTTCTTCTAAAGGAGTTAACCATCTTTTTTCACCTTTAATGAAATAAGAATATAAACGACGGCCTAAGTAAAGAACAAAAACAAAGATAAAAGTGACATAAGCAGCAAAGAAATCAGCAACGTTAAAATCAAAGAAAACAGCGTAACCATTAGTAAGGGTAAGTAAAGAAATAAACACAATAACGATATAAGCACCATAAGGTTGAAGAGGAGTACGTAAAGGAACACGATCAGATAAATTATGAACCACAATAGCTTTACGCCATCTAATATAGGCAAAAGCAACCCCAACCCAAGCAATAAAACCAGAAATGGTACTGATATTTGAAAGCCAAGTGAAAACTTGAGCAGAAGTAGAAGAAACGTTTAAATAAGCTAAACAAGTAACACAAGAGTTAGCAAGAACAGCAACATAAGGAACTTGATAACGATTAGTTTTAGCAAAAATCTTTGGGGCCAAACCACGTTTAGATAAGGAGAAGAGAGATCTTGAAGCAGCATATAAGAAGGAACTACCAGCAGATGCAGCAGAAGTTAAGACGACGGCATTAATGATTTGATTTAAGACTGGGATACCAGCGTTTTGAATACCCAAGACAAAAGGAGAAGCGGAAGCATTTCCTGAAGTATTAAGTAATTCTGGACTTCTTGAGTCAGCAATAATACCGATGATTAAAGAACCAAAGATATAGAAAAATGCCAAACGATAAATAAAACTGTTAGCAGCCTTTTTAATATTTCTTCTTGGTCTTTCAACTTCGGAAGCACCAGCGACAATTAATTCTGGAGAACAGATAAAAGAATAACCAGCTTTAATGATAGAAGTCCAAACTGATAAGAAACGACCGGTGTCGCCTTTAACTAAATGTTGATGGAAAGCATTACCGTTTTTCCAATATCTAAAACCCAAACGATCATGAGTTGGACCTCCCCCGAAAAACAAGACAATACCTAAGATGATTAAACCAGTCAAGGTAATTAATTTTATTGAACCAAACCAAAATTCAGATTCACCATAAAATTTAACTGGAGCCATATTCAAAGCAATTAATAAAACCAAAAATATGGTAATCCAAACTGCTGGATGGACATCAGAAAAATAATCGAAAAGTGCCGGTAAGATACTAACTTCAGAAGCAGATAAAATAGCAAAAGCATAAACATAATTATAACCAAAGGCAAAACCAAGGTCGGGGTGTAAATAATCATTTATAAAAGCACCAGCACCAGAACCACTTTTACTAGTTGATAAGAAACAAGACATTTCTGCTAAAATATTCATAACAAAATAAACAATACCTGATAAAAAAATGTAACCAAGTAGAAGAGGACCTGGACCCGTTGCTGCTAAAGATGCACCACTACCAACAAATAACCCAGTACCAATGGCACCACTAAGAGATATAAGTGCCAAATGACGACTTTTCATACCTCTATGTAATTTTTCTTCGGATTCATTTTCAATTTTTTCACCAGTCTTTTCATCGAAGCTAACTATTCTTGAATTTGCAACTGAGATTGAATCATCAGCACCTTCAGAAACGTTAAATGAGTAGAAGTCTTTATTATCTTTCATGATTAAAAATGTATATAATCAGAATATAAAATGTTTGAGGAAAAGCAAAATGAAAAAAAGGAATAGGATATAACTCCAGATATATATACATAAATATACGAACAGTGATCAATGCCGACAATAAATGACTTAGATAATACAATCAGATAGTTGAAAGGTTATATCTTATCTATAGGAATTTTGCGCAGTAAAGCCCCATACAAACAGAAGAAAAAAAAAATAAACAGGCAAAATATCAACCTTTCTTTAGAGTGGTTACAGATACACCAAGACGTACGGAGTAGCGGAGTACCCCTCAATGGAACCGGTAATGGGTGGGCAGGTCATGTCAAGGTACGGTGTTTGCCAAAAGGGTACCCCTCTAGCAGCAGCTGCCGTTTATTTCATCGCAAAAAGTTTTTGCAAAAAACTTTTGCAATAGAGAAAAAAGAAGGAAGGAAGAGTTTTTCCATCTGGCTGCTAAACTCTGTAGATAGTCTATCAATCTTATCTCTATGTAGATAAAGCGGTAATCAAGTAGTTGTCAGTGACTGATTCAATAAACTTTGTGAATTGAACAAATTGAGGATTGTGTAAGTGAATGGACAAAATGCCGTGATTGACCATCGCCTTTCATTACCTTTATTTCAATTTGTTTGTCACTTGTTAATTTGAACTTTTCCCACTCTTACACCACTTCTTGTTATTATTCTTCGTATGATTGCGGTGTATCCTGTCTACGATTCTGTCTATGATCCAGTTTGGATCCAGTTTAGTATCAAGTCCAGTTTCAATTCTGGTATATAATTGTATTGGCATAAGTAAGATGAGATGAGATGTCCCATAAGGTGATACTAGGCGATGCGCGCACCCTACAAACCATTCTTCCGTGGATTTTTAATTGGCCCGTTATTCTTATCAATAAGTCTTGATGCGTTGATCTGGTCAATTGTGTCTCAATTATATTCCGTCCGGTCAATATCGTACTTATGCAAATGACTTGTTCATCACCATTTAGTAGATGGATTTAGGTTCTGGTTTTATTTTTTATGTCAAAAGGCCAACGCTCGCTTCTCAGTTCCAATTCTTTTTTATTCTCGCCTAAGTATTACTAGACTCAAGTTAATTAATTTTATCTTTCAAATATCATTATTTAAATTGTTCTTTGTGGGGTATCGTTCTATGTTGCGTACCGAAATACCTTTTCAAGCCTTGTCTATCATCAGGGGAATCGAACCATTTTTTGTAAAACGTTCGTATGTCTAATTCTTACAATAAGTTTAAGCAATGAAACTTCGTAAACTCACCGTATGATTCAGTTCTCAATTTGTACCACTAGTGCTGTACTACTACCTTATTACTGTATTACTTCCTTTACTATTGTATTACTTCTTTTACTATTGTATTACTTCTTTTACTATTGCATTACTGTAATACTAAAGATGGTTTGGGTGCTAAATATGTCACGTGCACATTTTCAGATGTACGGATGTAGATTGACCCTTGCGGGTAACTTTTTTGGGTTTCTCATTCTTGTTTCTGTCGGGACCTCACACGACCACAATAACGCTCTCTTCTCACTGGAAAATTTTTCACTTTATTAAATGAAAAATAAAAATGAAAAATTTCACTTCCTCTTCTCTTCTTTCTTCATCACATTATACACTTATCAAAGATGTCTACTCGTCCTCAAGTTTCTGTCATCTCCGCTAAAGGTGAACAAACCTCCACTCAATTACCATTACCAGCTGTCTTCTCTGCTCCAGTCAGACCAGATTTAGTCCACTCTGTTTTCGTTAGAGTTAACAAAAACAAGAGACAAGCTTACGCTGTTTCTGAAAAAGCCGGTCACCAAACCTCCGCTGAATCATGGGGTACCGGTAGAGCTGTTGCCAGAATTCCAAGAGTTGGTGGTGGTGGTACTCACCGTTCTGGTCAAGCTGCCTTTGGTAACATGTGTAGAGGTGGTCGTATGTTTGCTCCAACTAAAACTTGGAGAAAATGGCACATCAAAGTTAACCATAACGAAAAACGTTATGCTACTGCTTCCGCCATTGCTGCTTCTGCTGTTACTTCTTTAGTTTTAGCTAGAGGTCACAGAGTTGAACAAGTTAAAGAATTACCTTTAGTTGTTTCTAACGATTTCGAATCTGTTACCAAAACTAAAGATGCCGTTGCTGTCTTAAAATCTATTGGTGCTCACAAAGATTTAATTAAAGTTATTAAATCTAAAAAATTGAGAGCCGGTAAAGGTAAATTGAGAGGTAGAAGATTCACTCAAAGAAGAGGTCCATTAGTTGTTTACGCTCATGACAATGGTCTTACTAAAGCTTTAAGAAACATTCCAGGTGTTGAAACTTCTGATGTTAAACACTTAGGTTTATTACAATTAGCTCCAGGTGCTCACTTAGGTAGATTTGTTATCTGGACCCAAGGTGCTTTCGAATCTTTAGATTCCGTTTACGGTTCTGATTCTACTAAATCTATCAAATCTGGTTACACTTTACCATCTAACATCATTTCTAACACTGATGTTACCAGATTAATCAACTCTGCTGAAGTCCAAGCTGTCGTTAGACCAGCTGGTCAACCATCTCAAAAGAAGACTCACGTCTTAAAGAAGAACCCATTGAAGAACAAACAAGTCTTATTAAGATTAAACCCATACGCCAAAGCCTTCTCTGCTGAAAAATTAGGTTCTGCTAAAGTTGAAAAATCTAAAGCTAAACCATCTAAAGGTCAATTCTCCGCTGTCTTAAGAGATTAAATTTATTAAATATTCTTTTAATTATTTAATATATTTTTGTCCTTTATTGAACATGGAAATTTTATATAATTTTGTATATTGAAGTAATGAATATAAAAGTTTCTATATATATGTGCTGTGTAAGGATTTTATATTACTATTCTTTTTCGAATCTATTTTTTTTTTTGCGTTCATCATTTTGTTGCAAATAATCATCCTACAGAAAAGAAATAACCAAATAATTTAATTTATTAATATACAAACAATTTATACTATAGAAATATGAGAACCGAATAAACCTTTGAAAAACCGTAAAGAAAAATGAAAAAGCATGTTGAAAGTCATTATAAATAATAATAAGTTTTAGTCAAGCTTTATTAACTTGAACTTGGTTTAATGACATTTTCAGCAAAGAAATTTTTATGAGTTTTTGGATCTGTTCCAACAATGTTACCTCTAGTGTCAGAATATTCACAGATGGTATATTGTTTCCAAGAGTTATTACAATCAACTTTAGCACATCCCATTTGACTACTTGATTGCCAAACAAGTTGAGTATAATGACCAGTTTTTTCAGAAAAACCTGGATTAGAGAAGTCATAGTATTTAATTTCATCATACCAAGCATCAACTGGAGCTTTACCACCAGAGTAACCAGCAGCTAAGTTTTCACCGTATGGACCGTCAGAATGAATTAATTGAACGTTATCACAAGAGAAAGAAGATTTAGCATAATCAGCGGCGTATTGAGCAAGAGTGTTATTCCAGACTAATGCTTGAGCACCAGAAAGAGCCCTTTTAGTGTTATGTTCATCCAAGATTTCTTGTTCAAAATCGTTAAGATTTGAGGAAGAAGAAGAAGATGATGAAGGAGCAGATGAAGTGGTTGAAGTAGCAGGTGCAGTTGAAGAAGTTAAAGTAGTTGGAGTAGCGGAAGTTTGTTGAGTTTGAGAGGTGGTTTCAGCTTGAGTTTGTTGAGTAGATGAAGTTTCAGCTTGAGTTGGTTGGGCTTCAGTTTGGGCTTCAGTTGGTTGAGAATCAGTTTGAGCTTCAGTTGGTTGGGCAGATGAAGTTTCAGCTTGAGTTGGTTGAGAATCAGTTTGAGCATCGGTTGGAGCATCGGTTGGAGCACCAGTTGGTTGAGCATCGGTTTGTTCATCAGTTGAAGTAATTGAAGTTTCAGTTGGTTGGGCTTCAGGTTGAGCATTAGTTGAGGTTTCAGCATTTGCTTGACCATCAGGAAGAGTTGAAGTTTTAGTAGTAGTCAGAGTTGTTGGAGAACCATTAACTACAATGACGGTAGTTTCAACTTTGGTGACAGTATTAGTAGTATAAGTTTTCCATTGAGTTGAAGTTGGAGCAGTATGGTATCTTGTTATAAGAGCAGGAGCAGCTTGAGCTATCGATAATAAGACAGAGGAAGCAAAGATTAAACTATTGAATTTCATTTTAAAGAAGGACTAACGAATGGATAGTTTTGGACTAGGATAAAGAAAGAATGTAGTTGGGCACTAAGATAAAGAAGGAATATAGTTAGAAACTAAGATAAAGAAGGAATGTAGTTAGAAACTAAGGTAAAGAAAGAATGTAGTTAGAAACTAAAGAATGAACGAAAGTGATTAAAAAAGAAGAAAGGAAACTTGAATCATTGCAAGGAATACCTGATACCTTTATAGAAAATCAGTATTAGATCTTGCTCAGATCAGTTATGGTAAGGTACAACCAGCAGCAACAAGGTTGAGTTGAAAACCAAGGTCCAAGCCAGCAGAACAATGATCGTAACGGCCTTCAACTAAATGATACCCAGCAATATGAAGTAATTAGATCAAGTATAGCAAATCATTGAAAAAAATATATATTTTTTAAAAATACAGAGTACAAACACCACCACTACTTGAAAAAGTAAGTGAATCCAGCTCTGGGAATAATGTACACAAATCAGGCAGGTGGCCACCCAACCAGACTCGTCCATGGACTCCACATGAGCCATGGAAGGACTAATGGGGAACCCAGAGCAAAAACACGCAGACAAAGAGTAAATCCTGCTGGGTCAAAAACCTAAAGGAAATCCTTCATTGACAGATGAAGAAAGATAACAATCCCACAAAAGCAACCGTTAGCTGCACCAGTGGGCAGATCTAAGACTTTACCGAAAGACTAACTTCCAGGGTGATGAATGGCTATTTGCATGCAATCAATCCCCAATGGGGTTTGTTAGTGCTGGCTATTTGGTTGTGAAAAGTTAATGCCAGCCTTCGCGTAAACTGCAAAAAAAGATACCTGCCTTTGCGACCGCAAAACGTAACCTGCAATCCGTCATGAAAGATCCGTACATTCAATAACCGACCCTATTATTAGAACATCCACCAATACATTGATCTATTTATATATTCATATATTCATATAGTCATATGTATATAAACATATATGAGCTACTTGAACATTACTGATGATACGTAAGAGGCGATAGGTTTAGTTGTAATATGCTCATATAGTTATATGATGATATTGATAAGATACGAGGAACGCACCAACCAACCTTCACTCGTGTAGCTGTTTTAGTGCCTTGTTCGTCTGACACGCTGTTCTCTCATCGTTCAAAGACTGGAGTACTGCCTCTTATGCTAACGTGAGTGAAGCCTAAACTGGACTAATACTCCATCTATTTACGTCCCTTGGAAAAGATCAATTGGCTAGATTAATACACTATCTAGTGAAGACTGTTATGGGACTGTTATGTGACTATCACCATTCATCTATATACCTTCAGATGATGACTTTATTGTTAATCTCGTATATTGTAGTGGTTGAACGATTGTAGAGGTTTGGAGGTGTTTTTCTTTTTCTCTATGTTTGTTTTTCTGTTACGCAGTCTTTTGATCCAATGGGTAATTTTTCAAAAAGACACTAGGCAAACATTTATGAAACATTAACTTGTTCAAATTCTGCTTTTGAAACGTATCTTCTAGAATATATATCCTTGTCTTGGAGGGTTAATCTAGTGATCAGTTCAATTTGGTCATAAAAGGCAAGTTTTAAAAGCTTTTATTCACTCTTTCTCTTTTTAATTGGTCTTTGATCTTCCAAATTTCCGCTTTTTCCATCAAGCTATAATGTTTAAAGGCTTAAGAAAGAAAGCATCAGTTTTACTGATATCTTCTCAACTGCTGCAATCCAGTGTTGCTGATACAAACTCCACGACTTCAAAAGATTCTAGCTCATATGAAAAAATCTTAAAACAAGTTCATGATTTTGAAATTGCCTTGCAAGCAATGGATTATTTATTGGATGATCGTTCTGAAGAAGGTACTGATTTATTAAAAATTGAATCAGAAAAACATTCATCCAATAATTCAGATCAACCAGCTGCTATTTTCCCCTTAGCATTAGGTGTAATGCAATTTATAGAAGCAACTTTAGGATTTGAACCTGAAGTTATGGCAAAGGCTCAAACAACATTATCAGAAGCAGAACAAGCTTCTTTAAATAATTCAAAATATAACATTAAAAATCAATTAGCTACTTCTCACATATACCCTCCGGGTACTGAATTTCAAGTTACCCATGCTGAATCAACTCTTCTTAATGCTTTAGTTATGTTATTACATGAAAATAACGGAATGGTGGAAGGAGCCAAAGCTCTTTTCAAATTAAGAAAAGCTTACCAAACTTTAGATTCAGTTTATAAAAAGATCAAAGAACTGGAACCGGCTTTTAATAAAAATTTATCAAAATTTAAAAAACAAGCAAATCAACAAAATCAAAATGGTAAAAATATTAGTACTGTTGATTTACCCGGGTTTGATACTTCTAATAATAGTTCAACCGCTTCTTTACCACAAGAAATTAAATTAATGAAAGATTTAGAAAAAGTTTATCAAATGAGGAAAGCAAGAGTAGAAGGTACTAGTTTAGAAGGTATTTCAAAACAAAATCAACAGAATATTAACTTATTTAAAAATAATAGTGCATCAGCTTCTGCGGCTTCTTTATCAAGAAAACCAAGTAATTATTCTTTATTGGATAAACCAAGTATCAATAAATCAAGACCCGCTTCTCCAAATCCTCAAACAATTCTGCAAAATTCAAAATTTCTTAATCCTCTAAACTCAAAAAATTCTAAAATCCCTGAATCTCAAAATAATGAATCAGATGGATGATGACGATGATGATATGTTTTCAGATGCTCTTGATACTCAATTCGATGATTATTTTAATAATGGCTCAATCTCAAATAGTTTTGCTCCAACAACAGCAAATTCATTACTCTCAACAGTAACTTCAAATTCTTCTGATATCTCAAATACAAATGATAATCATTTACATGTATCAACAATTGATGAATTCATTCATTCAGGAGTCCAATTGTGTTTTGGGATTCTTCAAGTGGTATTATCTTTAATTCCCCCAACAATTGGTAAAGTATTATCAATTGTTGGTTTTAGAGGTGACCGTATCACTGGTTTACGTATGTTATGGAGAACTGCCATCACTAGTAGAAATATTCATGGTGAATTGGCTTTATTATGTCTTCTTGTTTTATATGATGGTCCGATCCAATTTGTGGATTTTGGATTCCAAACCCCTGATCAGTATGACTCAAACGTTAAATCAATTATCCCAATCATTGATTTATCCAGTATCACCGACTCTGATCTTGATAAAATCATGAGAAATCCTGCGTTATATACAACTCAATTACTCACCAAAGCTAGAAAATTCTTTCCTCATAATGCATTATGGATCTTACAAGAAGGTAGAATCTTAGCCTCTCAAGGTAAATTAAAAGACGCTACCCATTTAATGCAAAGTTTTACTGATGACCCAAACAATAAAATTCAAATGTTACAAGTAAAATCATTACTTGTCTTTGATAGGGCAATGTTGTATGCTTTTAATCAAGAATTCGATTCTGCTGCAGAAGATTTCCTTAGCTTGGTGAAATTAAGCTCGTGGAGTCAAGGTGTTTACCTATATTTAGCTGGTTCTTGTTATTTAGCTCAATGGAGAATGATTAAACTTGGATTGGTAGAATATGATGAATCAGAACGTGACAATTTACTAACAATGTATGCTCAAAAAGCTGAACGCTATATCAAAGAAGCTCCTACTTACGTTCCTGGTCATGGTCATAACGCTTCTCAGAAAAAGGGTGGTATTGGTGGATCCAATAAACAAATGCCTTTTGATAAATTCTTATTAAGAAAGTATAAAAATATCGAAACCAATACAAAGAAATATCCAGAACTTTCATTTGTCGAATGTGTTGGTACTTCTCCAATTCACGAACTTGTTTATTTTTGGAATGGTTATAACAGAATGCAACCTCGTGATTTGGAAATAAGTTATAAAGTTTTAGGTTTTACCGGTGCACCAAATAGTGAAGCTTCTTTAAACTCGCATGAATTCGACTATTCTTCAATCGAAGAAACAAAAGATGAAGCCATGGTGAGATATTTCTTACAAGCCATTACCTTAAGACAGTTAGGAAAATGGAAGGAAGGTTTAGAACTCCTCGATTCTCATGTTATCTCTCGTTATGTAACTCAAGATTCACCAGCTGGTTTTAAATTTAGTCGTTTGACCTATAGCCCTTATTTATACCCAACTGCTCTTTATGAAAAATCCATGTTTGTTTGGCTTTTCAATTCTACTGCACCAGATGCAGATGTTAAGAATGCCATCAAAGAAAGTCAAGCATGGATGAAAAAGGCTGAAATAGTCTCAGATGTTGGAGATTACGAATTAAGTACAAGAACCAGTATGAGAATAAAGGCAGCTGGTGACAGGTTAGACCAATTGAGTAACGAACGAGCTTGATTTATATTTATAATTCTTTAACCTCATTGTGTATATTTTCCTTTTAGATAAAGAGACTGCATAATTTTTATATATAAGTTCATTTTAGTATTTACTGCTTAAACAGTCATATTGATCGTGGCTGCGACGATGATTTAAAATAAAACTATTTATTACTATTGTTTTCCAAAGTTAAAAGTAAATTTACAGAAGATGAAATGACGATGCATATGATTTTTAATTAAAATAAGTATCCACCATAGTATATGCAACATTGAATCTAAAGCATACGCTTAGAAACCAACAGAGTGCAATTACTGGTAATATCCCGACCAAGATGATCATTTGAAGTAACTTGGCAGGATTAGTTCCACTTGAGCCTTTAACATTATAGATATTACTATTATTTATGAATGGAAGGGAATTGAAACCATAGAATGTAATGACGAAGTAATACCCAATGGCACCAAAGTATAGTGAATTACCAAGTAATAATGAAAAAAAAGATTTTTTTATCCTCAAAAGAGGCAATAGTAAAAATTGCAAAATGTATAATAAGCACCAAATCACTAAAAATGAATTACAATGAATGTCAAAGCAGAACCCCCATTCGATGTAGTTTACATTATATTTTGCCATATTGACACTTGTACCGTTGAAAAGCCTATTAGTGACTAACCAAGAGACCGTAGCAATAACTACCCCAGTTAAGTAAAAATCAATCATAACCATATAAATAATAAGTTTGAATATATCCCAAAGATGCGGACTATAAGCAATACCCCATGCGACAGCACTGATAGATAAAAAAAGCGTCAATAGAATCAAAAATGATGGGTCGTCTCGAGAATAACTAGATTTGCCATCTAATGACAGCTGTTGTTTATAGTAGTAATGTGATCGATACATTTTTTTAGGATTTATTATAAGATTTAGCATTTCCCAAATTGCAGTTTCAAAATCTAGAGTTGTGGGTTTGAAAAGTCTTTTCAACATTTTAGCAAAATTCTGTAGTTTGAATTTGCTTCGACGAGGAGTGAATGTATTATCATTATAAGCTGAAGAAGCAGACGAGATATATGATCCACCTGCAATCGATCCGTTACTGTCTCCAGCATTGCCCAAAGATGAGAGCCTGGTCGAGCTTGGTCCTGGAGTCGCTTTCGGGAATAGGTCTTGAGTAGTGTAGGGTAAGTTAGATCTTTTACTCATTGCTTTTGGGAGAATTGTGATATAGCCAATTGATTGTAGATCAACAACTGTTCAACAGAGTTCAAACAAGTTTATCTCGAATTTTTTTTTGTTCTTCTTTTTACAATGAGTTTACACCCGTACACTTCAATTAGTCCCAAACAGGCTTTTGGCTGCTACATCAACAAATTATGGTGAATTAAATCTATTATGGAGGGATATTAGAGTATAATATGAATAAGAGGTATATATGACAGCTCAATGGTTTAGCTTGACATTTCGAGCGATGCTAGAAAAATTATAGTTACTGGCATCGTAACTTCCTTGCAGATTTCGAGACAGTCTTGCGGGCTCTAAGGGAGGTTCTGTCATTTGAGGGCTTATTGAGGGGGTGTTTGAGTCCTTTGGATTGTTGGAAGGAACGGTGGAGTCTGTAGGTGACTTAGAAGTAGGATCAGAAAGAACTGATTTCATTTCTTCATCCCACATGGTCTTCAAAAACTCGTCTTTATTTTCAAATGTTATAGGATTCTTGACATCATTCAAAGATTCGTACTGAGAAGATGCTCGAAAATACCAAGGTGGCTCAGAGCTCTGATCTTTTTTAGGGGTAAATGGCCTCACCTGGTTCAAATATGCTGCACGGTTTACGAAACCCAAAACACCCATATGGGATCTCATCTTTTCTTTCTGTGTCTTTGGATTGATTGAGGATAGAGTACTTGCAAATCGTAATCGAATTTGGGTGTATTCTGACATGATAGTATCGTGTTGAATTTTGACGGTGTAATCATTTGAAGTACCAAAATCTTTTTCAGAAGAAGATTCTGTAAACTCATAATCGTTATAAAGATCCTTATAATCCAATATTTTCCGTTGAACTCTACTACTTTGCTTCAAGTCCACCAGTGAAGTATTATTAGAAGGTGGGTTTGACATGTTTTTAACAAAATTACTTTGAAAATCTTTAATTTCTCTCAAAATGTCATTCAAAGATTTTGGGTTAATGTTGGTTAAATCATTAACGGGGCTTTTCACAAATGAATTATCAACATAAGAATTGTCGACACTATCATTATTTTGAGTATTCCATGCATCTACTGGATGTCCGTTGTCTTCGTCCTCCTCCTCATCATCATCATCCAGTTCACTTTGATAATGAGGAGCTGTAACTAAAGTTCCATTATTCAACGTTTCACCATCCGTATCAGGTTTTGAAGCAGTGGACATTGGGGTTTTCGGCTGAATAGGAACCAATGAATGCATACTATTATGAGCCATATTAATTAATTGACTCATTCTACTATATAGTTTATTGGAAGGATTCACAAATGTAGTAGTATTAGAATCAACGGTATCATTCGAAGGTCGCTTATTTGGCGAATCAAAGTCATTAGGATTATCAAAGGTATTAGAATTATGGGAATCCAAATCAATAAAGGAATTATCACTTATGGGTATTTTGGCTTTAGCAGGAGAGTTGGAGCCTGGTCTTTTAATGTTATAGTCATTTTTCAAAACAGTTAACGGCGAAATGCTCGAAGTTTTCTGATCATTGGTGTTATAAATTTTATGTTCAATCTGATCATTTGATTTATTCGATTCCTTTGAAGAATATTTTGTATCAACCTCCGTTGGTTTTCTTTCATCTTGGCGAATCAGGTAGCTATTCCATCTTTTCAAGGAAGGTTTGGTGGGTGTTTCATGAATCATGGGTATATTTTTATTACGTGGATGATTGTTATTCAAGAAACTATGTGTTGACACTGAGCGAGTTAAAGGCTTCTTGACTGACTCGCGTCTTTCATTTATATCGCCAGTAGACTCCATTCTTTTGGGTCTATTATTTTTCAAAAACACCGACTGCAATAAATGATTATTATCCACGGGATAATGATTACTAGCCCGACTACTAGCCCTACTTCTAGATCGGCTTCTTCGCAGATCAGGAAAGGCCTCATCACTATTAGTGTTTAGTTCTTTTGAAGCGGAGTGATGCTTATTCTCTGGAGCCCTAGAATTGGTAATTTCACCGGTGGATGATGGGTCAAGCATCGTGAATACTTAATGAACAACGAAAAACCGAAAAAAAAAAGACAAAAAAAGACAAAAAAAACGTTGTGGTTCTTGTCATGTAATTGGAATTATGAATAGCTATATAGAATATCTTCCCATAACTTGAATAATCAACTTCCCTGTTTATTGAATTCGCCTAATCAATTTCCCATTGAGCGAATCTTTTCAACAACTGATAAGCAAAACGGTGCACAGAAATGAATTACCAATAAAAATGGCACCTGCATAGACGCTTATCTTCACGTGACCGGAAATAAGCTAAGCGATTGGATATTACATGAAGCATTACATATGGTATTGATTTAATAGGTTTTGCCATAGCGACAATTGGTTGACTATTGGGTGACTATTAATTGAATTAAAGAAGGCTTACTTTCCGATATAAACTGAGTCAAAGTTATCTATATTACACCACTCTATAAATTGGGTAAATTAATCATCTTTGTGAGATTAAAGACTCTAACATTGCCGTATGATCTTTGACAAACATAAATACTTGGATCAAGGTATGAGCAAGATTGACATAGTATTAAGCAAACTTCAATAAACCTTGTTGAAGACCAGTTTGTGCACAATCAATTAACATTCTTTGTCTTTGAGAAATTAATTTACTCAAAGACATAATTTCATTTCTATATTTTGTAATTACCTCATAATTTTTCGAATTAGTATTGTTTTTTTTAGCATTGATTTCTTCAAAAATTTTTGATAATTCTTCAACGGTTGAGTTCAAAAAATCTTGCATTGATTCAAAGATTTCTGAGAAATTAGTATTTTCAAGATAAAATGCAAAACAATATGTCCATTTGAGAGTTTTACGTCCATTGGTTAAAGCTCTAATTGCGTCATGTAGAAACTGTACGTCAACCCATGATAAAGAGCTTTCATTCGTCAGATTCTTAGTTTGAAGTTCCATATAAGATTTCATTTTTTCATCAACTTTTTCTATAATTCTTTGATCTCCCTTCATTGAGGATTCATGAACCGTAAAACGTTTATAAAAATGTAAATATCTTCTCAAACTTAACCTTTTCAGCTCTTTACCCTTTTGTAATTCTTTGACAACGTTTGGATCAAATCTATTGCATTGGTAAAAATCTCGACCATGATCTTTCCAATTACCAAGACAAATCCAGCAAAATTCATATTTACATTTACGACAAGTTAAATGATTACAGCCACCATTTTTTTCAATCAGTGAATCACACTCTGGACATGGTTGAGTATTTGCTTGAATCCAATTAGCAGTTTCAGAATCATCTTTACATTTTTGAACCCATAAATCAACAATCCAACATGGACATGGTAAATGATTTTCTCGATGACATTTATAACAAAATTCGTGGTTTTCTGGACAGGAAACATTTAGGACGTGAGTTAAATCTATATCTCGATCTAACTTGGATGTAATTAAATCTCCCTTTTCATTATATTTATTACTTTCATCTTCATCATGATTGGCTATGGCATCTCGATCTAATTCAATCAAATTATTACAATCGGTTGCAGGACACCACTTATACTGTTTCCTATGGGTATCAATATAATTTGAAACGGTCGATCTTAGTAATGGATTCGAGATTAAATCAAGTTTAGGTTTAATTATTGATTCTTCATCTTTCCCTTGGTTAGCTAATAATGCAACGTCCCCATGAGAAATCGTTAATGGACATTCGAGGTTCATACATGTTATAAGTTTACCCGACGATATATGCATGTTAACATAGCTTTTATAGCACTCACCACAATATCGGTGATTACATGCTAAAGCATAGATTTGAGTATGCTCGTATGATTCTGCACAAATAGCACACTCAAAATTATCAACTTCTATTAAACCAACTTTCTTATCTATAGGAGGTTGCAGTAAACCACATTGATTTCGTAATTTAGTAGGGTTATCGTAAAACTCATTAATCACATTTTCTGGCTGCCAGTTCTTAGTTTGTAACATTATTAAAATTTCACCCAAAGTACATTGGGGTAATTGCCGTTGGTGTAGCTCAGCAGCCTTATCAATAAACTGATGCTGTATGAATCCTTCAAATGTCCATGGGTGAAATTTTGGTTCAAAACTATCGGTTGTATTCCGATTTCTATTTGTAACTGTAGTATCGCCATCATAATCACTTTCCCCTTCGCTTTGTAATAAATCATCCTCGTCTTCGAATTCAAACGCCGAGGAAGAACCTTCTTCATAAGAGAAGTTGTCACTTAAATCATCTGACATTCTTCAATAGCTATTTATCTTGATTAAGTACTCGGAACTTGATGGTAAAAAAGAATATATATTGGTACAGACGGAATGAGGACGACTCCTTTATCTTCTATACTTAATTGCTTGAGGTTTAGCAGGAGAACGTCCCGAGAACGAGGAATAAGTGCTTAGCTATCTATTTGACTTGTGAGTTAGGCTATATATGAGTAATATTGAATTAGATCAACCTTTTCTGCGCGGCCTTCAACTTCATAAAAAAGTTGATAGAGGAAGCGTAACAAAAAAAAAAAAAAAAGTAGCATATCAGCTATGTGAGTATCAGTAGACTTGCGTAGATATAGTTTTATAAGACTACTTGAATACATAACTCCTTGGTTGTTGTACTTACAAGAGTATTTGATGATAAGTTTAAATAAAAAAAATCTATATATGATCAGTTTTTTGCAATTACTGATTTAAGAATTGATTTCTCTCTTTCAAGAAGAGACTTCACGATATCAGCTTTAACATCGTCCATTTTAATTTCTTCTTTTCCATATCTATCTAATCTTTGTTTGCACCATTTTTTAGCCAACAGGTAAACCTGGTTGTAATATTTATCTGAAGTAGAATCTAACCCATACGGTAACAAGTTTTGAAATATTCTTTTCGCCAATTTACCTTCACTAGCACATTCGATTAATTTGTAGTAAAATAACTTATACGGCATGATGAGTAATTTGATCAATGCGTAAGTTTGAGGAGTTATTGAACCATCTGCGGTAACACGAGGTGATAATTGCCATGATTCTGGAAGATTTTCTTCAAGAATTTGGGTATGTTCATCAGTTTCATCATCATCATCATCACCACCACAACAACCATCTTCACATTCATCTTGACAGTCTTCATCTTGACAGTCTTCATCTTGGCAATGGCTCCTATCGTGATCGTCGTGGCCATGGGAGTGTTCATGAGGGTGTTCTTCCAAATCATCTTCAGGAAGAGCTGGTCTTGATTCGTATTGGCAAGTTAAGTCATTTACAAATTCAAAACCAATATGTTCATACCAATCCAATTTATTATTTAATTGTTTAATTTTCAATTCTGAATTATCTGATTTAAATTTCTTCAAATATTGGAATAACTGTACTGATAAAACACAATTATCATTAATGTTTTCAGTAATAAAGCCATATCTTTGTAATAAATAAGGATTGGAAAGGCCATTACCATAGGTATTGAATAATTCATATTTACCCTTTGATTTATTTGGTTTCTTGGATAAGACAATATCACAACATTTAGATCCATCTGATAATAAAAGAGCCAAATTTTCTTGATCTGCTAATAAGTGTTGATTGACATTTGATACATTTTCTTCTTCTTGATCAGTGGATACTTCTTCTTCATCAAGATGAGTTTCAGCCTCCGATTCATCTTCGTCATCATTTTCGTCATCTTTTTCTTCACTTTCTTCATCTTTCAATTCTTGTTCAATTTTGTTGATGTATTCCATTGTAATTTCTTTCAATTCAGGAATATCTTCAGTTTGAGAAGAGTTGGCATCTGAATGGTCAATTTCTGAATGATCGTCGGCGACTTCCGAATTATTATCATCCAAGTCAGATTCAAGAGAAGAATCATCTGCACCTGATGAACTAAACAATTCGGCTTCATCAACTTCACTATCACCACCCAAGATTTCATCATCATTTAAATTTTCATTATCATCATTATCATCAAGGTCATCATCATCATTATTTTCATCATCGTCATTATCATCATCGTTTTCGACTAGTTGACCATCGCTATCGAATTGCATATCATTCAAACTATCATCATCATCGTCGTCGAACATGTCATCTTCTTCGATATCCATTTCCTCTTCGTCTTGGTGATCTTCACAGTCTAATTCTCCACAGACATCGCAAACGTCATCACCACCATCACAAACGAAATGGACATCTTCTCTACCGGAGATTCTTGAATCTTCATTGAGAACCGGAGGAATATGATTAAACAAATCAGCCCCAGGAACCAAGGAAAGCCCATGGAATTCGTCAACTTCAAAAGCACGGCTTATAACCGTTTGAACGTATTTACCAAATTGAATCAATTTTTCATGATGATTATCCAAGATGATTTTAGGTAATTGATCGATATTATCTTGATTGATTCCCACATTAACATCGAAAACTTTAGGGATCTCAATAAAAGAAGAATTGACTTTAGCGAAATTAATGCATTCAATAAAGTAATTAACCAATTCTGTATTATCTAACATATTAAGTAAATCACATTCAGTATTGAATAAACTTTTCTTATAAATTTCGGGCCATAAACAAATGGGGACATTATTGAACTTGGATTCGTCATTTTCGTTAGGTACCATGGATTGTATATATTGAAACCATGGTGATTTAGAACCAATTGCCAATTCATAAATAAAACATATAACAATACTGTGCATACCTTGAGTTAAATCAACATCGAAGTTTACAATATGATTTTCACTATAATCAACGAGCAAATTCCAAATGAACGAGTTCTTAGGTGAAAGAATATTTTCCTTTGGAATCCTTAATAACAAATTATCGTCGTCCTCTTCATCTTCATCTGGTGAATTGAAAAATACTCCAATCCCAGAGGACTCTTTGGATTGTTCAACGTCCAATTGGTCGTTGTTCCAGAAGGCGTTGGCATTAAGCCATTCCATAAGACTGGCAATCTTATCTGAAGTAGTCAACGACATAACCACTATAACTAACTAACTATAACTAACCAACTAACCAACTAACCAACTCTATTTAAACTACATACCTATAAGTATAACAAGATCAATCGATGAGCCCTGCATACAACACCAGGTCTTCCCATCACGGTACAAAAACGAAAAAAAAACCTAACAAAACGAAAAGCGAGAAAAATTTTCAGGTTACCCGCCTTCCAGAATTTAGTATAAATACTAGAGATCCCCCGGTGCTCCCTTTGTCTGCTCATTAATCATCAGTAGTGGTTATACTATCTCAATATAAAGATATATAACTAGTATTTCCTACGGGAAATACAACTACCTAAAGACCCTAGTGACAGCTTAAGTACACCACATTAGTGACTGTGTGAGTTGGCTGTTCACGTATCAGCTAAGTGTTTTTTGACCTTTTTAACAGATTGGCCACAATTAACACTTCGTTTCCGGTCTTTTAGAATTATTTGGCACTTTAATAAGGTTTGCTAAGTTCTGACAGTTATGATGAACTACTTGTTTATCCATGATGTTCAGATATAAAACCTGGTGCTACATTCTATTTGTAAAATGTATTGTCTGTTGTAAATGAGACGACGAGCAACCGTACAATTTCGTGTATAATCCTATTAGTTTCATTCAATATTAATTGGATTTCCAACTACAGGGGATTTCTTGTATTAATTGGAATTCGGAGTGATTTTGTTTTCTACTTATTCAGTTTCTTTTACTCTGCTTCTTTTGCACAGATTTTCCTGCAAATTGTTGGAGCAACATTCACTAGTTTAAATACTAGATTAAATAATAGACAGCTTAACCACCTGACTAGAGGTATTCATTCATATCGGAACTGACTCAATTGAGGATTATCCAATAAGGATTGACTCTCATCAAATCTCATAGCCAATTAACAAAACAAGGTTTCAAAAAAATTGCGCATTAGCTTTTGCAACACTACTAAAAAATGAGTTACAACGGGTATTACAACTTTGCACCCAATATCCCTGAAGGTATTCCTATGAATAATTCCCACCACGATTACTATTACAAACCTTCTGACCCGTACAATTATGAACAAGGTACTTACCCACCATCCAATTCTTTCGTACCTCCTAATTACACTGCACCACCTTCCTCTTATCCAGCTCAAAACTCTTATTCAAATGGTGAATATGACCAGAACAAAAATTCACAATATCGTGAAACTGGAAATCGCCCAGATGAAGATACCTCCAAAAAACAAGCTCTCCAAGAAGACCTGGATGGAAAGGCTAAAGGTTCGATGGCTGATCTTGTTGATTCAAACAAAGATGAAATATTGGCTAACCAGCAAAGTCGATTTAAAATCATCTCGGAAGCAAAGCTTCACCGTGTAGAAATTATATTTGAGATTTTAAAAATTAGCTTCGATCGGACTGGACGTCAAATTGTTCGTCAAGCAAGTGAGTTAAAGGTTAATATGAATGATATATACCAACAAGCTCAGAAAGCTTTGGAAACATATCATGGTGAGAAGTTCATTTTTGACCCTGTTATTAAATTTGTGGTTGAGATTCAATTTTCTGTTATTTCTCGGGCTTATTTCGAGTATTATCTAGCTATGATCAAAGCTACGACCGAGGAGATGTTAATAGTTTTTGAAAGTAAAGTTGCCCCTAGAACTTATTACTGAAGTTCAGGATAGATTTGAAAGAAATAAAGCAATACATAAGGAAATGTTGAATAAGACCTTAGATACAGTCCATCAATATGTGAGATTACTGCCCATTAGTGAAAAAAATAAAGCTTCGGTAATTAATTTTTTGATGCAATATATTCAAGTTTATTTGAAAGAATCCGATTCTGCGCTCCGTGATGTTAACTCCCAAATTATTAAAACTATTAATGATCAGCATTTCATTGAAAAGGAAACCCAGGATTATATCCGAATTGTTACAGAGAATGCATCAGAAGCAATCGCTGACCGAGTTCTTTTTGAATCAGTAGCTTCAAAATCTATTGCTAAGCAAGATAAAACAAACTCAAAGGAAAAAGACTCAACCGATACTCTGAATTCTCAACCAGATACTCCGTTCAATTCAACTCAGTCAGATCTTACTCCCCCATGTGAGTCACTGACTACTCAGCCAAATAAAGGTTCAGTGGATGCTCCAGGAACTGCCGATTTAGTCAAGACTTCTGTAACTTCTGTGGAAGCTCCAGAAACCGCTGATTCAGGGGAAGCTCCAGAAACCACTGATTTAGTGAATACTTTTGCAACCGCTGATTCAGGGGATGCTCCAGAGACTACTGATTTAGTAAATCCTCCAGCAACTACTGATTTGGTCAATACCTCTACAAATACTGAATTAGTCAACACTTCTGAAACTTCTGATTCAGTGGACGCCCCAAGTACTCATTTTCACCTCAAAAAGTATTCTGATACTAATTATCCCCCAGATATTCACCAAAAGCTCTCGGAAATTCTCGAGTCGGACAAAAAAATTCAATTGAAACTGGACTCTCCTGTACCATATCTTGATCAACCGTGCCCTGTTGAATACCCCAAAGTTGATGACGACACCGAGCTTCTCCTTTGCCCCCAAGAAACTCGTGAGCATATCTTGAGAGTTCAAAGATCGCTCGAGTCCCGATTTATAAACATGGACCATTGGAGGGTTATATTGTTTAAGTCACTTAATGACAGTGTTAAGTACATGTTCCCTTTCAAATACGGATGCGATTGGAATTACATTGTCGCTTATCTTCTTAGCTCAATGGATTATCAGCTTGCACGTAACGATGAATTGGCCAGGGTTAGATCATTCACTCCAAAATTGGGCGAATCTTTCGAATCGCTTTTATTGAGAACGCATCCTTACATTAATGAATGCCAATATCATGAGCCACGATTGATTTTCGCCGAATTGAAAAGTATAGTAATTGATATCATCAAGCATACTAGACACCACTTTTTACTTGATATCGTTAGTTCTGCTAATAGTATCATGGCCTTTAAAAGGCTTGCCTTAGATGCAAGATTCTCTTATTATTCCATACCAACGCTTCCGGAAAGACACTTTTCAAATCGCTTTGGCAAGTCATCGAGTCATTTGTCTAATACCTACCAGTGTCCTGAATGTCCATGTTCCAGCTGTAAACGAAATGACATGAATTCTACCAAGAAAGAAAAGCAGAAGAAAAACAGAAACCATGACAGTGGGTTGATTGATAGATTTGAGCGTTTCCACACCAACGATTCCGAACCAGAGACTCCCGATACCGAAAGCTTTAATGAATGTTAATAGAGTAATATAACAATAACTGCAAAAAATGTAAGCTCAGGTAGATAAACCCATGCACCAGTAAAGTAGACCCAAACACCAGAGAATTTTTCTCTCTGGTTCTTCAAGTGAAAAGCAAAAAGAAAAAAAATTGACTAATGGCCACTCTACCAACACTCCAACATCAAGGATGGCCCACAGATTATTAGTCAACGTCATATTCACCGGAGCATCAGTGTTTGGCCGTGCTTTCACCGAGGCATACAGACAAGCTGCCAAAGTCAGTGCTCTGAGTGCACAAACAGGAGGAGCCACCAAGGCCAGTTCAGTGGGGGGTATCACCACCGATGAAGCATTAAAAATCTTAGATCTCGAAAAGAAGGAGTTGAGTTTAGGATAAAATCGATGAAAAATATAAATATCTATTCGATGTGAATTCAAAAGAAAAGGGTAACTCGTTTTATCTACAGTCAAAAGTGTATTATGCAATGGATAGTTTAAGAAAAGAACTAGAGTATATCCAAAAAGTTTCTGATGCCAAAAAACTGCAACCTGCTCAAGATTCAAAAGAATAGATCAATCAAGCCTTAATCTCCCAACTATTTTCTATTCTACTACTCTTATCCCAACTTTTTTGAACTTCTGTATATAGTCAATCTCATATCATCCAATCTTTAAGATCCAATCTTTCGTTTACCACCTCGTATAACCCTGTAGCCATCAATCTGTCAACGAGAATACCCTTGTCCTACCATACGATATGGTCGTATATCTTTATCCGAATAGCTTATACGACAAGCTTACCGTATAGACTTTTTTTCTGCACTTGTTTCACTTAGTTTTTTTTTGTTTTGTTAGTGTTTTTTTTTTTTTTTTTAGTGAAATTTTTTTTTATTTTGTTTTTCTTTGGTGGTCACTTTATTAACAAAAATTAAAATAAACCATTAGAACAACAGCCTTTCGTTTATAATTTTTTAAAGAATATTCATTTCCAACCAACCATTCTCCGGTATTCGCCATAGAGAATAAGCAGTCTTCTCACCAAAGAGTAGTCCCACCATCCCACTCCCTCACCCTTGGAAATATTTACTTACAAATGTACTAAGATAAAAAATTCGTATTTCACATATTTCTACATATATTCAATTTCACTTAAATATTTCATATTAAACTTTGCTATTATCCCTTTTTTACTATCCTATTGATAAATAGACAAGCACTGATCAACTTCATTTTTACAGATTTGGGTATATCTTGTCTTTTATCTTGATCCTTACAAATTTTTTTTTGCTTCTTTTTCCCTCCTTCTATCATGTCTAATCCTTCTGATGGTAAGAAAGAAGATGATCAGCTTCTACAGGATGCTTCTACTTTATTGATGTTCGCCAACGTTGCTGCCAAACAGCAACAAGAAGGCCATAAATCACCTTCACCCCCAGTCCCCGCCATACCTTCTGTTAATCAGTTGGCCGCCACCACCATCAGCAATTCCTCAAACCCACCTTATAACAACCAAAATCCTCCTCCTCCTCCTCCTACAATGAACAAGGCTTCCCCAATAACTAGCTTGGTTAATCAAGACCCTCACCCGGCTTACCATGGACTGACTAACCAGATAAGATCTTATGATCCTTCGCCTGCTGTGAAAGAGTCTCCTCCTATTCCTCAATCAAAATCATTACCAGAATCAGCTAGTCACTCGAAAAACTCGTCTATCTCCGTTCCCGACTCTTTGAAACCGGCCTTACCTCTTTTCAATCATCAACAGGACCCAAGAAGAGAATCATTATCAGATAAACCACTTCATAATTTACCCGCCCAAGGGAACTTCATTCAGAATAATCATAAACGTTCGGTTTCTTCTCCTTCAGTCTCAGAAACGAAACATCCTTCTCAAAGCCCTCCGCCTTTAACGAAGGATGTTTCCAACTCAAACTTACCCTCACATCTGCATTCCCACTCGCATTCCCATTCCCATTCCCATTCTCATACTCATCTTTCACCTGGCCCAGCTAATGTGGCTCTTGCTAGGGGTATCAACATGGATTCCGGGAAAAGAAATAACAACAATGCAATGATAGCTGCCGCTGCTTTGGCTGCTGCTGCAGATATACCCTTACCCCTAATCAAAAAGGATCAGCCGGAGACTGAAAAAATCCGTGCTGGATCATCATCTCCTATACGCCAACAACAACAAAAACAACAAGAACAATATCAAGAACAACAGAAAGATGATCAACCTCGACCTAAAAATGAAGACCAGTCCATGGAAGATGCCGTAGCTACTGAACCCGAAGAAGAAGATGCAAATAAAACTGATGATGAACAATCTCAACAATATCTGCAACCATTACAACAAAAAAAGAGTTTTGATCAACCAAAAAAACCCCATCACGAAAAATCAAGAAGCGCCTCTCTTAAAGATATCATGAACACCGATGTACCAGTTCCAGAATCAATGGAGGTTGATGAACAACCATTACAAACTCAAAAAAATCAAACTCAAGACTCTATACAAGCTCATCCTGACAATGAAAGCTCTAAAGTAAAACAAGAACTTCCTTATACTGAAAATGAGTTCAAACCACCTCCATTGGAGACCTTCCAAGTTGATCCTGATTCTGGTTTAATCGGATGTATTTGTGAAATTGATGATGATGATGGTTTTACTATTCAATGTGATGTTTGTTTCCGTTGGCAGCATTGTTTATGTATGGGATATAACACCAACGAAGAAGTACCTGAAGATGAATATAAATGCTACTATTGCGATAGAGCAAAATGGGGAAAGTTTAATCCTGAAACTTGTAAAAAAGATACTCTTGAAAGATTAGAAAATGAAAAGTCAAACCAAGATGACGGAATCCCTGATCAATTTAAAAATAAATCCCCTTTGAAACGAAAATTACTGAATAATGCTGCTGACGAAAATAAAAGACGTAAATCTGATAAAGGTCATAAACAAACACCTTCCCAAATTGTTGAAAATGAAAATCATGATCAAAGCAAACATGCAGATGACACTTCAAAAGATCTCTCATCTAATCAAAATCTTTTTAAGGAATCAAAATTTCCTGCTTTACTTCCGAAAAGCTCACCAAAGGTAACAGACTTATTACCAAATAAAGATAATGAGTTACTCGATGATGGAATTTCGGCCGAGTTTTATCAATCGGTTTATTATAAATTAAGAAAAAATGATTATAAAAGACCACATGTTAAATGCCAATTTGAAGATTTTGGTAAAAAGTATCAAAATCAAACTGACTCCAAATCAATTGAAGTAATGTCATTGAACCAGTTTAAAAATCTTAAAATGAGCAGAATAATATTACCAAATCATCAAAAATATTTACAAGAAAGAAATGAACTCAGAAGGAATAAGGGCTTCAATAAAACAATGATCCAAGTCAAATCATACGGGGAAAATCCAAAGCAAAAACTCAATGGGATCACTAGACTTGGTTTATTCATCTCTGAACGAATCCCCAACGGTCAAGATAGCGTCACCATTCCAGAAGATACTCCAATAATTGAATATTTAGGAGAGATTGATTTTTTCGAAAGTTATAAAAATGATCGAGTAAATCAATATCCGATTTGGGGTACAACTAAACCAAGAGTTTTAAAATCAAGATTACCTATAAAGCAGGATGATAAACCAATTGAGGTGGTTTTGGATTCAAGATTTGTTGGTAACGAATCCAGATTTATTCGAAAATCATGCCCAAACACCGTTAACTGTTTTATTAAGCCAATATATGTACCTCAACTGAATTCATTTAGATTTGTGGTTTATACCAAAAAACCAATTACCCTTACAAATAACAACCCAGAAGAAGAACTTAGACTTGATTGGGAGTGGGATGGCAATCATCCAATCTTAAAGATGTATAATAAAGTCAATGATGAAACCAAAAATGTTATTGAAGGGTTAAAATTTGATCAGTTTAGTGATGACGAAAAAACATTACTCATATCAGGCATTGATAATATCCTTCATTTTATTGAGTGCGGTTGCACAACATCAAATCAAAGCCAACAATGTGCAATTTATAAAATTAAAAAGGCTACATCCTATTTATTAAGATCGACAAGAAAAGCATCAAATATTAGTAATGTGAATTTATCAAAATCTCGCGAAGAATTAATTAGACCTAAGAAATCTAAACAATTCATATCTTGGGATGAAAGATTAATTGAAAGAGATCGAAACATTCAACAAAGCTTGATAAGTCCAGATCAAGCACTGCTGTCTGACCAAGATGAACTTTTATCCATTGGTAGAAGAGGATCAAATGAAACTCTTGCAACCGATCACAGTGGAGACGAAGAAGAAGCTGACGGAGGGAAGCCATCTGATAACGAGAAAGAAAATGAAAATGTGGGTTTAAACGAGGTGAAGAAAAAAGCTTTTGGTATACCATTCAAACAACAATTGATCGCTAAAGGTAGACAAATCATATCAAGTATTGATAAATCAACCAAGAACCAAAAGACGACCAATGATAATATCAATTTGAACAGTGAATTGATTGTTCCAATTGTTCAAGAAGTTGTGGTGAAGATTAAACAACTGGTTGAAGACGAAATCAAACCAATTCAAGTATTATCAGAATCACCAAAACTTGATGTGAAACCCGATATTACAAGTAAGTCTTTACCAATTCCCATTTCTAATCTAGACACTACAAATACAACTACTACGAGTATTGATCAAGCCTCCACTTCAAACAATATCATCAAAACCGAATTGCCTGCAGCTGCGGCTACTATAGATAAGCAAGCAGAAGTTGAAAAACCGTCTAGCATTGATAATACAGTGTCTGAAGCAAAGCCAGTTGCAGTTGGCTCAGCTTCATCGCCATCTGCTGCAACTCTGACTTCATCAGAACCGGCACCACCGCCAGTGGTGAAAAAACTCTCGTTTGCTGATTATAAAAAGAAGATGAAGTGAGCAAATAGGTTTCAAGCAAGCGTTTGACCTTTATTTACGGGAACCCTTACAACGGCATCAAAGTTTATATTGTTTGCTATCGTTTTGTTCCTTTGCCCCATTCTCTGGTTTGGCTGTGAACACAAACAATATAAACGCTCTTTATTTATTATTTATATAGGTTAGCTAATAATTCAATAAAGCTTTCGTATTGTATATTGCTCTCGCTGTATTTTCTGTAGTATCGATATATAAATACCCAGGTTCAGAGCAAAGAATCAATCTGATCTTCGGTTAGTATACTCTTTTGCTGCTGTATAGCACGCGCAACATCAACAGAAAAAGCTGAAACGGTCATCCAATCTGGAAATTTTTGCTTTTTTCTATTGACGTTCAAATTAACGATTTACATAAGAATATAAAAGGATCTACAAGAATATCAGATAAGTCAATTGATTTGAATATTCTTCTGTTTCTTGTTTGTTTTGATCGTTTTCTTTCTTCCTTTGTTTTATTTTATTTTATTTAAAGTAATTTTATTTTTATTTTTATTTTTTTTTTTTTTTCGCTTATCAGATTTGGTTAATACTCTCTAGGCCGTATACAATTTTTGAATTTACTGCAAAAAAAAAAGGGAGAAGCCAATACAAGCATAAACAAAGCCTAAGAAGGCCCGAGAAATAGAAAACTTGGGTATAATTGAAGATACTGATGATCTTGGGTAGCGTACTACAGCAAAAAATATGACGGCTTTTAAAGATATACCGGGAGATATAATCACTGAAATCTTTAGGTATTTTGATCAAGAGCAACTAAGTCGAACGACTAGCTTATTCGAAACTAAGTTTGAACAAGAGAATGAAATATACAAGATTCTCGAGACTGTAAAACACTCAAGAATTATTGTCACCAACTGTTGGCATGATCTGCTAGTTTTGTTGATTCGAGCCAAAAAAATTGTTCCTTGTGATCAACTACCCAAATATATTGTATGGTCCTTTGAAGAGTTTCTTGCAAAATCAGATGATTTAAAATCCAAGTACTATTTGCGATTTAAATGCCCCAAAAAGATCATTTACGCTTTTGGTGACAACCCCCAATATGAGCCAGAAGTCTTCAAAATGCTAAGACATTTTTCGAAATTCTTAAAACAAGCACCTTCGATGCTTCGTCCAATATCCAGAGAGATCAACATTTTCTTTTCTGAAAATGAATCAATATTTTCGGAAATGCAGCATGATGTTAACTCTACATTTTTCAATAGAGTTCTTCAATCTTATCCTATTATGACTCATTTAGAAAATTTAAGACTCGAATCCGATTGTCAGCCTTTTAATAATGTCAAAGATTTTAGTTGCCTTCATAAATTTACTGCTTTGAAATCGTTGACTCTTTCAAATTTGAATTTTAAAGAATCTCCAAATTTAATTTTACCCCAATCTCTTATTAAGTTAAAGATTTTGAACAGTTCAATTAAATCTATCCAAGGATGGGTATTTCCTTCGAAATTGAAAACACTCGATTTATCTCGTAATGTCATTACTGCAATAAATGGAAGCATATTACCTCTTTCCTTAAAAACTTTAATCTTACAACAAAATAAGTTAGATACTTTTGAATCACTTCCAAATTCTTTGAGTGAACTTGATATGTCCTTGAACAACTTCTCCGAACTCGATTTCGATGTTCCAACTGAACTTAAAATTCTTTATACGGATTGGGCTCAATATTACTTGATGCCTAAAATTTTACGTCGTAAACTTATGAATCAAAGAGTTCTCATTTTACATTAGTGATGTATATTTGCATATTTCTACTGAGTTTCATTATTATGTATTATTATTATTTTATTATTATTATATTATTATTATTATATTATCATTATTATATTCTTATGATTAGTAGTAGTAGTAGTATTATATATTAAATTCATGATAATCTTATATGCATTCATATAAATAAATATTTTGTTTTTGTTGAAAAACTTACATACGCTGAAGATTTTCAAAATCTTCAACAGTAATATTAGACCTTTCACACATTTGTTGAAAGATACTATCTTCAGTATTGAATAAATTCCAAGGGGTCTCAAATTCTTTGATTTCTCCTTTATCTAAAACCAAAATCTTATCGTAATTTAAAATAGTCTTAAGACGATGAGCAATACAAAGAATTGTACATTTACTGAATTCTCTAACGATTGTAGATTGAATCTTATTGTCAGTTTCATAATCAACTGATGAGGTTGCTTCATCTAAAATCAATATTTTTGAATCTCTCACTAAAGCTCTAGCAAATGCAATTAATTGCCTTTCACCTAATGAAAAATTAGCACCATCATCTTCAACTTCTTGATTTAAATGGAACTTGTGATATTCTTCACTTTCATCATTTTGTCTTTTAACCAATTTAAGTTTTGCTTCTTCTATCAAACCAGCTCTTCTTAATGAATCCCATAACAAGTCATCGGGATGCTCATTGAAAGGATCAAGGTTTTTACGGATTGTTCCTTGGAATAAAACAGGATCTTGCGGAATAATAGACAATTTAGATCTTAAGGAACTTAAACCCAAGCTTGAAATATCGATACCATCAATTTCAATCTTACCAGTACTCAATTCTGATAACCTATATAAAGCAGTCATAATTGAAGATTTACCTGCACCTGTTCTACCACAAATACCAATTTTTTGAGATGGTTCAACTTGTAAAGATAAGTTTTTCAAGACTAATGGTAAGCCTGGTCTATAGGCCAAGCTTACATCTTCGAATTTAATGAAACCTTGTTCTGGCCATTCAGGAGGAGGTGTAGTCTCAGAAATTTTGAAAGGTGCTTCTTGTGGAAGATCAAAAGCATAACTACACATTCTTTCAACTGCATTCATTTCATTTTCGACTTGAGTGTAAGTTCTGATTAACATGGACAATTGACCAGCAATTTGTAAGACGTAAGATAACAATAAACCAACTGATGCTGGACCGATCGAGAAAACTCTAAAAACACAAAGTAAGGCGATTATTAAAGCAAAGATTGTAGCAAGGCAATCAAGATGAATAGCCAACCAACGTTGATTACCGATAGTAAGATAGTAAGCCTCATTCATTTTATTCAAAAAGAATTCATTTTTTCTTAAATATATATGATCAGCTTTATAAGCTTTAATTGTATTCATACCATTTAAAGTTTCATTGAAATTATTATATACATGTGATCTCTGTAAAGCTTCCAATCTTTTAATCTCTCTGGCAGAAGCTTGATAATAGTTAGCCACACCAATAAATAAAGCAACCAAAAATGGGATTGCAATCGCAAACCAAGGCAAATAGATAACACACAAGATTAAAACCCCAGCAATGTTACCAAAAAAGAAGAACAACATTCTGATTTGATCACCAAGTTCATTGTCTAATGCATCTGTATCTTTTGTAAACCTATTCAATATTCTACCCATTGGAGTGGTATCCATGAAAGACATTGGAGCATGTAATACTTTTTTGACTGCCAAAATATTCAAGTTTTTAGAGGCAGTATTGGTTAATAATACGAAGAAGATAAATTCAATCATAATCAAAAGACCCGATAAAACTGCAAACATAACATAAAACCCAATATAGAATCCATCAGATTTTCCTGGAAATTTCTTTTCAGTCCAGAAGGACAACCAAGTGTTGGTGAAGAGTTGACAAAAGGTAGCTAAAACAACTGCTAAAACAATAGCAAAACACATTACAAGACTACCAATCTTACCCGAACCATAGTGAATGTACTTTTTATAAACATCAAGTTTAATCCCATTAATAGCCCTGTCTTCTGAAGCCATTAATTTACCATCTTCGGTATTATTTTGATTATAATCTTTGTGGATAGCTTCTTCATCTTTTTCTTTATTTGTTGGGATTTTCGAAAGTTGGCGCTTAATGGATTCAAATTCTTGAGCTTCTTGCTCCTCATCTTCATTTTCCTCCTCTTTTTCTTCTTCTTCGTCTTTTGTTTCCGAATTGAAAGCCATCAAATTATTGAAAGCGAAATTGTTTTCTCTTAATTCTTCAACAGTACCGACACTAACTGATCCATCACCGTTTAAGAAAATAACACGATCAGCTGAACCAATCAAAGATAATTGATGAGTTGCTAAAATTCTAGTTTTATCCTTTAATAATCCTAATATACAATTATTCATTATATGTTTACCAACTCTAGCATCGACAGCACTTAAAACATCATCTAATAAAATGATATCTTTGTTATTATAGACAGCTCTTGCTAAATTGATACGAGCTTTTTGACCACCTGATAATGTAATACCACGTTCACCGATTTCAGGTAGCATCACCAGCCGGTAAAATTTCCAAATCACTTTCTAAAGAGCATGCATAAACCACTTCACTGTATTTAGCTTCATCTAATTCTTCACCAAACAAGATATTTGATTTGACAGTATCATTTTGAATCCATGGATAACCACAAAGTAATAAGGAACCATTGACATTGACGCTACCAGAAGTCCTCTTCATGAAACCGGACAAGGCCAGTAAAAGAGAAGATTTACCTGAACCAATTAACCCAGTAATGACAACGAATTCGCCCTTTCTTAATTTTCAAATCGATATTGTTTAAACCAGCAAAATTAGAATCTTCTAAAGAGCTATCATTAGAGGAAGAATCTTTAATTCTTTACTTTCGGGATCTGCATGATAATTTGATTCTTCTAATTTTTCATCATTTTCAGTAGAAGAATTTTGGGATAATTTTTTCTTTAATTTTTCTTCTTAGCCAATTGTTTTCTGTATTTCTTATTCAGGTTAATTAAATCTGCTTCATTTTCTTCATCTTGAAGCTCGAAAGTTTCCCATTCAAAATTAGCATTATTAACTTCAATTGATAAATCATTAGAATCCATTTCCACGATTTTTTCGGAATCAGCATCAATTCTATTTGATTCTGGATCAATTTCAGAAGAGGCCAAATAACGACCAACTCTAATTAAACCAGACATACAATCGACACCCGAAGCCAAAGCCAAAGGTAACATAAGAACTTGTTGAGATAAAACATTAAATAAAGAGATTGAGGAGAAAATGGAAGCAGCATCATCTTTACCATTCTTAGCACCATAAAGAGTTAAGAAAGTAGCCATTGAACTTAAGGTTGTCATAGACATTGCCAAAGCCATTAAAATATTTCTTAAAACTTGCATTTTCAAAATATTCTTCATTTCTTTATATCTAACATCAGAAATATTTTCATGATAAGGAGGTTCCCAAGAGTAAAACTTAATAATTTTTAAATTGTTTAAAACTTCTTTAATATAACTAACTCTTTTATCAGTAAACTTATTAGCAATAACTCTATAACTAAAGAATTGTTTAGCACACCACATCATGAAAAACACAAAAATTAAAAGTAAACCAACCCCAACAAGAGCCGAAGGACCAACATTGACGATTAAAATGGCAATTGCAATGATAACTGGGACTGGGAAAGTAATAAGAAAAGGTTGAAATCCAATAGCAAAGTCAATTCTTGCTAAATCAGTACCCATCATTGAAGTAACTTTACCGGCACCATATTTTGATCTTGATTCAGCATTTTGTTTAAAAGATTTATCCAACATTGCCTTTGTTAAAACAGCTTTTGAAAAAGCACCACACATCATTGAATTATAGAAAAAATGATTAACAAAAATACCAATAACCAAAACCAAAAGAGAAGCACCAATAGCATAACCAACCCCTGGTCCAATACGAGACTCAACACCAGCAGCTCTTCTTTCAACAAATTGAATCAACTTTTTCGTAAGTAAAGGATTTAAAGTTTGAGCAACATTACAAATAGTAAGTAATAAACAAGCCATGAAATAACGAATTTTAAAAGTTTCTAATAAAGATAATGCAGTGATAGCTTTTGGAGGAATGAAATCTTCCAAATCTTCTTCTTTAGATACACTAGAAGAATCAATTGATTCATTACGTTCTTTACATTTTTGTAAAATATGATTTTCCTTAGCCTTAGCCAATCTCCTATTGAATATTTCAATAAATTTATCAGCCTTTGGCTTAACAACAAAATCATCTCCAAGATAAAATAAATCATCTGGTTGCAATGTTCTCTTATAACCAGTCTTCATAACCGGATTTAACCACCAAAAAAACACCCTGGAAAGTGGATTAGCAGTTTTTTCGGGAAATGCATTACGTTCATCTTCACTAGGTAAAGGAGGCACTCCTTTATTAAATAATGGAGTCAATAACCGTTTTTGAGGTTTCATAAAGTCAGAAGTTGCAACTTCTAGATTATCTTCGCCATTCATGATTAAAAAATGGTAATAGCAAGATTAAATCAAATTTCTGTCCTGACGGTGATATTTCACCAAATCACACTTCTGCAAGAAGTAATACCTGAGAATAATAGCTTTGAAGTAAACGCTAGTCACCAATAGTTAACAAGTGTAAATTTGGAATGATATCTAGTTTTATATATAGATATTTCAGCTCACTCAGCTCTACAGTACTATTTTATCTCTTTTTGATGCGATGCAACCTGTACACAGCTGGCATTGCTAACAAACAAAAAAAAAAAAAAATCAATAGAAAAAACTACTGCTCTATCAAAATTCCACCCAAAACCTCCCCCATTGCAATTGATAATGAGTCAGGTTGGTGGCAAAAGATTATTCGCCTTAATAAAGGATAGGATCAGGTTTACATACGATAAGCCTGGTATATAACTGTGTTGCTGTCCACTTTCTGGTGGGCCTGCGAGCGGAAGGCAACTGCCAAAGCCGTTAGCTGAACAGAATTGGATCGAAACCCGAAAATGCGTTGATGTCTGACTGTTATCACCGGGGTCCGACGGGCGTAAACGGCCATATCGGGTCTAATTTGGCCAATACTTACACCGCCCTTCCGAATATTCGGTGTATGGGTGTTTGTATCGGTTATCGCACTATATGACGTATGTACGGGTGCGATGTTGGTTGCAAAAAGAAAAAAAGTAAAGATATTCCTTGCTCCTTTATTGAACTCTGTTCTACTATCGGTTAAATTGTTTGTTTAATTGTTTGTTGAGGTATCTGTTGAACTATCTGTTGATAGAATTTGTTGATCTTATCTTTTGAGCTAGCCGTATCTGCTGTGTTCTTATCTGCTGGAGTACATACTGTACAACAAAATTGTGCGACGGGTCGTATTTATAAGATGCTCAACCGCTTTGAGCTAAGCGTCGATATTGATGGACGAATACGAGAACCAATCGTGTTAGACGCGAAGCATCTTAATCAATCTATTGTATATTTATTATCAAGTTATTATTGATCTAATACCCGGTTTATGACAAAAAATATATCTTATCAAGTTAAACTTTAGAAGAGGAGTTCGCGGAATTTGACAATTCCGCTCCTCTTATAAAGCTAGCTTACTATTCATGTTTATCTAATTTGATACTGTACCGCAAAAAATGAAGAAGGAAGACTCGACTGTCAACTCGATAACGAGTGAAAAACTCCAAGCACAAGTTTCAACTGCAATTATCGAAGAAGATAATCTAGACACTGAAAATAAAATCGGTTTAAATTATTATCTTCAATCTGATATCTATACCCAAGATGAGCTTGATGAACAGTATAAGAAAATACGCTTAAAGTTAGATTTAAGGCTTTTGCCAATTGTGTGTTTTGCTTACTTATTACAATTTTTAGATAAACTAAGCTTGAATTATGCAAATAGTTTTTCAATGTCTGAGGATTTGGGATTATCCACTTCTCAATATAGTTGGATAGCTGCAATTTTTAATTTTGGTTATTTAGCAAATGCTTATCCATCAAATTTGTTATTACAAAAATTACCAGTGGCTAAATATACCGGTTCAGTTATCCTAATTTGGTCGGTCATTCTAATTGCTCATATTGGTGCTAAAGGCTACTCTGGTATGCTAGTTCTTAGATTTATCCTAGGCTTATTCGAAGCAAGTATTAGTCCGGCAATCATGTCAATAATAAGAATGTTTTATACCGAAGACGACCAGCCATTCAGAATGTGCTGTTTCTTAAGTTTCAATGGTATTGCTACCGTGGTTGGTGCGTTATTGGCCTTTGGCTTGGGCCATGTAAATAACGCTGCGATATCTTCTTGGAAATTGATTTTTTTGGTTATTGGTCTATTAAATTTTTGTTTTTCAATAATTTTTTTGATTTTTTGTCCTGATCTGCCTGCTAAAGCCAAATTTTTAACTGATCAAGAGAAGACCATTTTAATTCAAAAAATTTCAAAGAACGGTAAAGGTATTAAAGATAAAAAATTTAAACCTTATCAAGCTTGGGAAGCAGCAAAAGATGTAACCGTTTATATCCTTGCATTATCGGGTCTTTGCTGTGGTATAATTAACGGTGGTATATCTAATTTCTTAAGTAGTATCATTAAAAGTCTTGGTTTCACTGGGATTGAAGCTACTGCTTATCAATTACCAACTGGTGCAATTGAATTCGTAATGGTTTTCTGTTCGGGGCTTGCTGCAATCTTTGTGAAAAATACTCGTTGTATCCTTTACTTCTTACTATGTTTACCAGGTTTTGTTGCAATCATCGTTTTACATTTAGTCGATTTAAGTAATAAATCGGCAGTAGTAGGTACTTTCTTCTTCTATACAATTGGCGGTCCTGTTATTTTGAATTGGGTATCCATTAATAGTATAGGTGGTGACACTAAACGTACTGTTGCCTCCGGGTCTTGGTTTGCCTTGTATGCAACCGGGAACATTATTGGATCGGTTATAATGGGGATCTCTACAGCCCCTAGATATACAAAAGGTATGATTGGTTTCATGACTTGTTATTCGGCTATGATACTAATGAATTTCGCTTATGCCTTGATCTTGATTCGTCGTAATAAACAGAGAAATAAAGAACAAGGTGGTTATAATGACGAGATTGCCAAACAAGCTGTCTTGGATGGATTCAGAGGCTTGACTGATTTCGAAAATAGAAGTTACAGGTATCCTCTATAAATCTATAACTATATTATCTATAACTGAAATGAAATTATCTTTATAAATTAAACTGTTTCTAACTTAAGTAAATTCAACTAGGATAAGCAATAATCAATATCAATACCATCACAGCTATTGAACTAATGATCAAGGAATTGACATGTTCCTGCTTCAGCACACTAGTAGTTTTTGAATGATCAGTTTTTTCATCTACATCGTCTACATGGTGTGGAGGTTTATTATTATTTTCAATCCAGTATCTGATCCTTCTTTGATGGCCTCTCCAAAAATCAGATTCCCACCTAGCATTCCATTTGGGTAATCGTCTTCCAGGTCCTTCTTCTCCAGCGAGTTTTCTAACAGTTTCAAAATATTCTTCAAAATCCGGTGCAAGAGAGCTGTAATTCGGACCTTCACCTTTCCTCTCAAGTCTTTCCTCGACCCATTGATTTTGATCTTTGATACTAGGTAATTGTGCCCGTTCAGCGAAAACCCTGGCGACGTACACTGCTTGCCATTCAAATGCTTTGAATGTAAACCCAGCTGTTATTGCACCAACAAACGCAATTCTAGGTTCATCAATCTTGAAAATTAGCTGATACAACCCGTTAACCTTATTCCCAGTTAAATTTAAATTTGGTAAAAAGGGATAAGCGTAAGAAAACCCAGTACCAAAAATAATTGCATCAACGTCATCAATGATTTGGCCATCTTTGAAATGTACGGTTTGGCCATTTATTTTGGTAACTTCTCTCGTTCTTATTACCTGAGGGTGATTAAATGCATGGTCCCCGAAATAAATATTCGGAGTATCTGATCTTCTGGCAGAAATTATCGGGCTTTTAGCAACTCCAACAATATCTTGTACTGCATCCATAGCAGAAATAGAAGCTCCAACAACTACAGTTTTCTTGTTACGAAATTGCTCTCTGGTTCTGAAGGCTTTAGAATGTATAGTTTCTGTATGTGGAATTGCCATGAAGTCATCCAACCCAGGAATATCTGGTACATAGGGAACATCGTAATGCCCGCTTGCAACCACAACAGCATCAAAATGCTCTTGCCAAACATAATCCGAATTTATTCCAAATCTTCTCAATGTTAAAGTGTAATTTTCATTTTTTTCAATCAATTCAACAGACGTATTGAACTCAATATGGTCATCGTGCCCTTTTCTCTTATATAAATCTTGAACCCATTGTTTTATTTGGGTGTTATGCCTGAATGGAGTATCTTTACCGTATTTCTCAATCGATCTTGAACTCAGAGCTTCTGGAAATCGTTCTTTTGAAAATTCCATCACACTAGCTTCCACGTTACTTTCAAGATATGAATAGGTTGCAGTATCCATAAACCTTTGAGTAGCTGACTTGGGCACATACGCTGGTAACTCAGACGGGACCGGATCATGCTGGAATGCTTTTCTTTCACTGAGCGCCTTGATATTCTTTAACTTTTCAGGTGGATTGGCTTGATATGAAAAGCTACCTCCTGCTTCGCTTCGACGCTCAAAAAGTCTGATCAAATCGAACTTCTGTTCAGAGATCAAAGCATCCAAAGTAATTAGCCCCGAGGGACCACCACCTATTATAGCAACCGATTTGATAGTCATGTTGCCCAAGACTAGCTTAGCACTGGTAGTCTTCAAAAGAAATGCTTCACTTAATATGATTTCCCTCAGTGCAGAAATTTATTTGAAACCCGACCCGCAACCGCGAAAAACTTCGGCTGCCACAGTTCTTTATGTTGCATCAGTTCATTCTTTCATTTTGAAAGATTTCGCAATTAACAAATACTATTCTGTAATTGGTTTTGATAACTTATATAAGCTTATTGTACCTTCCTAGTCTTGTAGAAGGAAGAGTTGTATTTCATAAAACCACAATGACACAACCGCAAACCAAACAGCGTAAGCTTAACAGGAAATCTCCTTTGATCATTAATGCTTTCGATATGGGATGCCCTGGATTACAAAATCCAGGACTTTGGAAACACCCAAACGACAAGTCAAGAAACTATAATACAATTGAGTACTGGACCAACCTTGCTAAGACTTTGGAAAGAGGCAAGTTTAATGCTCTTTTCATTGCAGATGTCATGGGTGGATATGATGTTTTTAACGGTCCTCAGAACTTAACTGCGGCTGCTAAATCTGGGGCACAATGGCCAATCAATGAACCAAGTGCTGTTGTGTCTGCAATGGCCGCTGTTACCAAGAACCTATCATTCGCGATTACTTTCAGTACTATCAGTGAAGCACCTTACCATTTTGCCAGAAGACTAGCCACTCTAGACCACTTGACAAATGGCCGAGTTGGATGGAATGTCGTTTCTTCTTACTTGGATAGTGCTGCAAGGAACTTGTTGAATGGGGCAGATTTGCCCCCGCATGATGAAAGATACGTCCGTGCCGAAGAATATCTTGAAGTGATCTACGATTTGTTCTTATCTTCTTGGAGCGATGATGCTATTAAAGTCGACCCAAAGACTGGAGTGTTTGCCGATGCAGAACGAATCAGGTTAATCAACCACGACGGAAAACACTTCAAAGTTCCCGGCCCTAGTATCACTGAGCCAACTCCTCAAAGGTTGCCGGTAATTTTGCAAGCTGGTGCAAGTAAATCAGGGGTGGAATTTGCAGCCAAAAACGCTGAAGCTGTATTCGTCAATGACACTTCACCAGAGGGCTTGAAAGGTAAAATTGATAACATCAAAGAGATTGCAGCCAAGAATGGGAGAAACCCAGATGATATAAAGTTCGTACAATTGGTTACTGTGATACTCGGTGATACTCATGAAGCTGCTATAGAAAAATTTAAAGAATATAAAGACCTCAGTGACTTAGATGGAGCACAAGCTTTATTCAGCGGTTGGACCGGTATAGACATTGGCCAGTATGAGTGGGATCAAGAACTACAACATGTTGAGAGTAATGCAATTCGTGGGTTCATTGAAAAGTGGACGAAAAGATTACCTGGAGATCTGGAAAATTTGAGAAAAACAAGAGAATATTTGGCTAATAAAATAAGTATAGGAGGTTCAGGTGTAGTCTTTGTTGGAACCCCATCTGAAGTTGCTGACGAGATTGAGCGCTGGGTTGATGTATCCGGCTTGAATGGATTCAACTTTACTTACACCGTGACACCTCAATCTTTTGAGGAACTTGTTGATTATTTGATCCCTGAATTGAGAAGACGGGGATTGGTTTGGGACGATTACCCAAGAGAAGGAATTACATTTAGAGAGCAACTTTTCGGAACTGAAGGTGAAGACCCAACTTATCTTCGTTCAACTCACCCGGCTTACGATCTTAGATGGAGAGCTGGTGAATCAAAAGAAGAACTCGAGGAAAGGATTAAGAAAGTAAAGACAAAACATTTTGGCAAAAAGTGATTAGACTTAAATATAACTACTTGAAAATTTCAATACTAGCTGCTGTCTTCATTGTAGATACCGTTACATTAATGACGACTAAACCTATCTGAGATTAAATATCTTTTTTAAGAGATCTAGAGAGAAAACATTTTTGAAACAGAATTCAAAAGTCCTTCTTCGTCCAAGTCATCCGTTCCATGAATTAAGCTTTTGAGTAAGCTTTTATTGGATTTAATATTTTGTATTGACTCTAAATAAAACTATATAGAATTGTGTCGCAAATTAGATTGCTATATTGAATCTTTCTTGCTTAATACTTTGAATTCGTTCCTCGAGTTCTTCCTTCGATTCCCCAGCCTTCCATCTGAGCTCATAAGCTGGATGGGTTGAGCGTAAATATGTTGGATCTTCGCCTTCTGTTCCAAATATTTGCTCTCTAAAAGTGATACCGTCTTTTGGGTAATCATCCCAGACTAAACCACGGCTTCTTAGTTCGGGAATCAACTTATCAACAACTTCTTCGAAAGCTCCAGGGGTAATGGTGTATGTTATATTAAAACCATCGAGATCAGAAATATCGACCCATCTTTCTATTTCGTCAGCAACCTCTTTGGGAGTCCCATAAAAAACAGAACCAAATCCACCAATCGATATTTGATTAGCAACAAACTCTCTAGTTTTCTTAATGTCTCCTGATTCACCTGGAAGGACCTTTGTCCATTTTTCCACGAACCCTCGAACTGCATTACTTTCTACATGTTTTAATTCTTGATCCCATCCATATTGGCCTATATCAATACCAGTCCAACCTCCGAATAGTGCTTGAGCACCATCTAAATCGCTATAGCTCTTATATTCTTGTAATTTCTCTATTGCTTCTTCATGAGTGTCACCAAGAACAACAGTGATTAGTTGTAAAAATTTCACATCTTTATCACTTCTTCCCTGTTGTTTGATCAAATCCTTGAAACCCTTGATTTTGATTCCCAATCCTTCAGGAGTTGCATCATTAACAAAAACAGCTTCAGCATTTCTAGCAGCAAATTCAGTACCTTGCTTTGAAGTACCTGCTTGCAAGATTACCGGTAATCTTTGCGGAGTTGGTTCAGTAATGGAAGGTCCTGGCACGTTGAAGTGCTTTCCTTCGTAGTTTATTTGTCTAATTCTTTCTGCATCAGCAAAAACACCCGTTTTCGGATCAACTTTAATAGCATCATCACTCCAAGAAGATAAGAACAAGTCATATATGATCTCTATATATTCCTGGGCTCTCTCATATCTTTCTGTATGCGGTGGGAGTGGTTGGTTATTTAATAAATTTCTTGCAGCACTATCCAAGTAAGAAGAAACGACATTCCATCCAACTCGGCCATTTGTCAAGTGGTCTAGAGTGGCTAGTCTTCTGGCAAAATGGTAAGGTGCTTCACTGATAGTACTGAAAGTAATCGCGAATGATAGGTTCTTGGTAACAGCGGCCATTGCAGACACAACAGCACTTGGTTCATTGATTGGCCATTGTGCCCCAGATTTAGCAGCCGCAGTTAAGTTCTGAGGACCGTTAAAAACGTCGTAACCACCCAAAACATCTGCAATGAAAAGAGCATTGAACTTGCCTCTTTCCAAAGTCTTAGCAAGATTGGTCCAGTACTCAATTGTATTATAGTTTCTTGACTTGTCCTTTGGGTGTTTCCAAAGTCCTGGGCATTGAAGACCTGGGCATCCCATATCAAAGGCATTGATAAGAATTTTTTTCTTTGGCTTGTTTTCCACCTTTCTTTGTTTCGATTTTGGTTCTGGCATCTTGCTTCTAGGATGAAGTCTAGGCAGTCCAGTTTAAGAATTGACATTATCCCCAATTTATAGTAAAGACAAGAGTGATTGCGAAAAAGGTCGACTGTGGCTTTAACTGCAAACATATAACAGAAAAATAAGGAATTGACAGCTGAAATGGTTCCAGGAACACCATACCTTTCTGCCGGCACCCGAACCGAGACTAGATATGGTTCAGTGTTCGAATTGAACGGTTTGTTCAACCACTTCAACCACTAAATCACGTTTCTCTCTTGTGTAAGTTACTTCATATATGCACTTTGGAATGTAGGCACCACTTTTTTTTTTTGTATTATGGTGCTTTTTTTTAAAAAAAATATAGTGGTTTCCTTCGAATTGGCATTTATGAAATACTAGTATTGAGCATAAGACCATTGCAAGATTATGTTCGTAGGCTTGACTTACAATTTTTGTTGTTGTTTGTAGTATCTCAATGTTTTTTTCAATGAGAATTGTAAAAGCGAAGACAAACATCTCATCTTGACCAGTTAAAAGTACACTGTATAATGGAGTTGAATGAGATACCGATAGTGAACGATCCTAAACAAGGGTACAGTTTGATTAATAATGGAGTTCAGTTGTCAGATGATGATGTAAAAGTAGAGTTGACAAAACGCAACCAACCAACGACTCTTTTAAATGAAACTAAAGATGAAAGAAGAACCAGATTGCAGAAGATAATAGACGAAAGTCGACAAGACCAGATTGTATCCTCAGACCAAGACATGGAAGACGATGAGGGAGACGACGAAGACGACGAAGAAGAATTCTACACCCCAGGGTCCGACGAGTTATACCAAGCACGTCTTAAGATATTATCATATTCTTTGGAGAGAGCCGACAAGAGGCTTCAAACTCAGAAAGAGAGGTCAAAGAAACAAGATTTTACACAGATATTGAAGGCTCGAAGAAGTATCAATGCTGGCTTATCACAAATCGAACTATACGGTACCCAATTAATCCCTGGCAATACCAGAGCATTATCTGCTACTAGATTCAATAATAATGGCACACTCATCGGGTGTGGGTCATGGGACGGGAATGTCTATTTTCTCAACAGCACTGATTTGAAACTAGAGAAGAGCCTGTTATCGGGTTTTCATACTGAAAAAGTTAGTGGTATAGACTGGAAACCTATTGGTGACGAAAACATACTAGTGTCTGGTGGTAACGAGGGTTGTATCAATTTCTGGAACATTGACACGGAAAAGGACAAGTTGTCTCCAACCAACAGCATCAAACAGGCCCACTCAAACCGTATAACGAAAACTTTATACCATCCTTCAGGCGATTACATTGCCTCGACGTCTTTTGACCAAACATGGAAACTTTGGGATCCTCGCCGGCCAGAATCCGAGCTTGTTGAACAAGAAGGCCATTCAAAAGAGCTCTTTGCTGCTTCGTTCCATCCCGATGGCAGTCTACTAGCCACTGGTGGACTTGATGCCATTGGAAGAATCTGGGACTTGAGATCAGGCAGGTCCATTGCCTTATTACAAAGTCACATAAAGGGTATCTACAGTATGGACTGGTCAAATAACGGATACCACCTAGCCACCGCCAGTGGCGATTGTTCTGTGAAAATATGGGATTTGAGAAAGTTATCAAGCAAAGAGCTATTCTCAATCCCTGCTCATAATAAACTTGTGAGCGAAGTAAGGTTTTACCACCAAAAAGAAGCCTCTCGTGACTCGGACCGTGACTCGTCCTACCTTATTACTTCTTCCTACGACAATACAATCAATATTTGGTCGGCTGATAACTGGGTGAAACAAAAGTCGTTACAGGGCCACAATGATAAAATCATGAGCTGTGACATAAGCTCAAACGGGGATTCCATCGTCAGCTGTGGATGGGACAGAAGTGTCAAGCTCTGGAGTGGAACCTGATTACATCAAAACTTCCATATACTTAAAAACTGTACATATCTAATGCTATTAAAAGACTGCAAAAAGCCAACATGTAAAACTACCGTTTGGTTCCAAAATTAGTCGTAAGTCGTTAATCAGTGAGAAAACAAGCTCAAGTGCGCCAAAATCTGATTTGTTTATTCTTCGTCTGCATTATGAAAAAAAAAAAAAAAAGGTGAAAGGGCATTAAAAAGACTTCTTTTACAGCCAATAAGTTGGATTAGCTAATTAAACCTTGAAATGAATCTTCTCAGTATATTGGACGGGACCCCAGAGCCACCCATTATAGATTTACATCTTGAGAATGTGAACGAAAGCGGTGAGTACGACTTGCCAACCCCAATGTACGAATTTCAAAAAGAACTTACTGATCAAATAGTTTCATTGCATTATCCAGACATATTGAAGTATTGTGAGACCAATGACACCAAAGAGCTTATTATCAAGTCTTTGGAGATCTGTATAGAGAATTGTATGATGGTAAGCACGCATCCTTATCTATTAATCAATCATTATATGCCAAAGAATTTAGCACTGAAAGATATGTCTAGTAAATTAGCAGATACTAGCGGGAAGTTCAATGTATTAAGAGATTTGATGAATGTGATAACTCAAAATGCAAGCTCCAAGAGTACCAAAAACGTTGGTATAGTTATGAAGAATCTTCCAAGATTTTTTGATTTAACCGAAGCTCTTTTATTGGGTTGCAAAGGTAATAAATCAATTAAAAGATATGTTGGGAATCATGTTAGAAAAGAGTCTACCAAAGCAAATAAACATAACCATCATGCAAACGGCCATGATATCCAACCAACAAATATTCATTTGATTCCTCAAGACGGGAAGTTGGCAAAGTACGAAGATGTTCTTTTACAAACAAAGTTTGATATTTTAATTGTTTTCGATGGCACGGTGGATACCCAAAGTGACTTCTTTAATCAATTGAGAACCCAAAATAGAAGAGGTGAAGCTATAATTATAAGACTCATCCCTATGAGAACAATAGAACACTGCCAATTATTCTATTCTAAACAAAAGCATGAAAAAAATTATTTATATAAATTGATTTCTTCGATTGTTTGCTTACGAGATCAAATTGGTAACTTACCTCCTGATATCATTCCAATCTATAATCAAAACTTGCAATACTTATCTCAAAATTTTTTCGATCAATTATTTAAAACTGGAAGTAGAAGCGGGCCCAGATTTCCTGCTTGGCCCCTTCCTGAATTACCAACTATTCCAAAGTTTAACTCAACTGACGTTGAAAGATCTTTACTAACTGAAGTTCATTTCCATTATACTCCTTATGATTCTACCGATAATGTTATTGATTATGTTTCCACTTCTAAAAAACCAACTAAAAAATCTTATTATGGACTGAAAAGATTAGAACTGGACTATGTTACCAATCCTTTGAAAAATGATTTTAATACTTTGATTGGAATATACTCTAATGATAATAGCACGAAGTCCACTCAACGAACCGAAATTAATAAAAGCATATTGACCCATCGTTTAATAATGCAACTCAATAATGCCTATAAAAATTTAGATATAGTTAATCTGGAACATCAGGCACATTTACAATTTAATGATAATGAAAGACAAGAAAAGTTTGGAAGACGTGAAAAAGAATATAACATGACTTTAAGTAAAATCTGCGATGATATTGATCATACTCAGCATAGAATAGATTTTGCTGAAAAACAATTTTTAAGAAAGACTGAAAAAATTGAAGAAATCAAACAGAAAAATGCCGAAGTACAAACTGCTCTAGAGTCTTTCATAAAAGAGAAAAACATCGATGATGATGAAAAACAAAAACAGTTTGTTGAAAACCAATTCAAAATCTGGGAACTCAGGAAACAAATAAGCGATACTCTACTGAAGGTTAAATCTAAAAATGAAGAAAATGCTTATATGACCACCGAATATCAAAATGCCGCTAAATCTATAGAAGATTCTAATAAAGAAATAAAACAAACTGTTGATGATATTAAAGATTTGAAACGCAAAATTGAAACCGCTTTTGAAACTAATGAAGACAATAAAAAATTCAAAAAACAAAGGCAAAACTTACTAGATAACATTGAACTTGCTAAAGAAAAAGACGATGTATTAAAGAAAAAATTGGGTAAATCATTAAAATTTTTAAGGGATACGTCCCATCTCAAAAAGAGGAAAGGTAGAGGGGCTACCCCTAATTCGAAATAGTTTACATAGGTGTTAAAATATATATTCATTTCGTTAAATTTTTTAAGCAATAATTATAACAGGTAAATAGGCATTTCGGATTTTATGGCGTCAAGAATTAAACAGTTATTAATGGGACTATCCTTTTTACTTAAAAATTGTATAACATCTTGTGCTAAACACCCTCCCAATATAGCTGAGACTGGTGCAAATTCAGTAAATGCTTGGTTGCTGAAATATTCGAGATATTCGTCGGTTAGAACTGATAATGGAATATCGAAGGATTCACATATCTCTTTCCCTTTTTCTTGAAGTTTAGAGATATCAATAGTATCTTCAGGATTCAAATGACGTTGAAATTCAAAAAGTGAAAAAATGAGAGGAAATGCAGCTGTTAATCTTTTCAATTGACGTTTATTCAATTGGGAGGGTAGTTCTTTTGATTTGAAAATATTGTCAAGAGGCACAAACTTATCAACTATGGTGACCACTTCCTTGTTTTCACTCTCCATCAGTTCAACATTAGTTATTGATTTGACTCTATTAATCTGTGTGTTTGATTGTCTTGGCTGGTTACCAAGATCCTTCTCGGATATAGATTTGTGTTCTATCAAATCAGTTAATATATAACCAAACATTCCGTGTAAACCTGTCACGTATAAAGGTATCTTTAAATCTCGAGTTATCTTATTGAGCTTGAAGATGTGATCTTTAGAAAGTTCTGTAGCAATTATCAAATCGAATTTCTTAAAAAAATCATGGTCATCCTTGCTAAGGTAGTCATTGAAATCATCAGTATTGCTAGTTAAATTGACTCTCTTATTTAAATCTTTGATTTGAGGAATCACATGAGGTAATTTGGTTTGTCCGATTAAACTGTCATCATTTGGTAAAAAAAATTGTGCTGCATAATCTTCTTCTTGAATTTTGGAATTGTCTAAGATTTCAATTGTATTCAAACCCCCCAAAACCAAGTTTTTAACAATTTCACAGCCTACTGCTCCTAAATTGATAATTAAGATTTTAGCTGATCTTAATCTAAGTTGGGTTGCCATCCCCCACAATCTAATTTGTCTATCATATAAGGCGATTTCGTCTTTGAATAGTTAGTATATAATTCAGATAATACTGATTTATTTCGAGTAATTATGACATACCCGCTGTAAGCTTCTCGTTACTCATATCTGATTATAGAAAAACTCGAGATATTGTTTACTTTTGGTGCTTTTAGCCGTTCTTAGGTCTGTTGATGGGGACTTATTTTCTTTTTTTTTCAGTCGGTCGAAGTAGTTCCTCAGCGAAATAATCGAAAAGAAAAAAAAAAGCATGAAGAATCTCTGATCAGTTTACATGATAAAATGGTTAAAAACTTTTATAGGCTATACAAGATGAAAGCTACATGCAGAAGAACAAGCAGAAATTAAAGTAGTACATTATATTTTCGGGTTAAAAAGGGGTGATGGAAGAAGTAAATAATAATAAAGATGAGATAAGACATATGAAATAAAGGAATTCATTTACTTAAAAATAGATTAGTTAGAACCAGAAACAACCAATTTTTGTAAATGAGTCATGAAAATTTGTAATGAAACATCATCAGTTAAGACAACAGCACCATTGACACCAATATTAGCAGCGTTATAACTAGTACTTGGATTTAATTTAGAATATAAAAATCTAGCTTGAGAACCACCTTCTTCAGTATCGATAAATCTTGGTAAAGGATAACGATCAACTAATAAATCAGCGGCTTCTTGTTTTGGTTCTTGTAATAATTGTTTTAAATTTTCATATTCTGGTAAATCTTGATAACCAGCTTTACGCCATTCAGCAATTGTTTTACCATGATAGATCAAAATATGGAAGAAAGTATCTAATAAAAGGATACGATCATTTTTGATTGAGACTGAATCCAATAATACTGCTTCGGGTTCTTTATCTAATTCAAAAGCAGTTAAAGTTGGTTGAATCATAATTAATGAATTATTAGTGTCTTCAGTTAATAAAACATGTCTATAAAAAGCAGTTTCATCAGGAGAATTATTGAAAACTTGTAAAAATTGGGATCTTCTTAAATAATAAATAAATTGAGGGTATAAAGAAAATTGAGGACCTAATCTAAAAGATTCTTCTAAATCTTTTCTATAATCAGCGAATTTTTGACATAATTTAATTAACATACGATCAATCCATCTTAAAACATCCGCACCATCATCTTGTTCTGATTTAAAAAGAGTAACTCTAGCCATTAAAACAGCGGCGGCTTCTTGGTCAAAAGATTGAGTTAAAATTTGTTCATCAGAAGTAAGAATATTAGAAATGGTAGTAACTCTTAATCTATAAGTACCTGAAGAATGTTGATAATGAGTAATAAATTGAATATAAGATTGAGCATTATTTGGTAAAGATTGAGTATTAGCAATATCGAAAAATACCGCATAAGTATGTTGGGGAGAAATTGAACATAATCTATATTGATTAGTACCACCAATACCAACTTCATTTTCAGAAACATTTGGACCTTTAACGTTTAAGGAAGAAGCGTGACCAATTAAACCACTAACTTTCAATTCTCTTGAAGTTTTGATATCAAAAGTACCATTGAAACCCATTAATAAGTAACCTTCACTATCTTTATTAAATAATCTTAAAAATGATTGTTTAAAGATCGAAGTAGTAAAAGCATCAGATAATAATAAAGTACCACCGGTCAAATTAGTTAAGTTTTTCATTTCTAACATACCAATTTGATCCAAACAACCACCGAAAACATCAATAGTATGAGAGTTTTTAACTGCTTTCAAAGCCAATTGATCGTAGAATTTGATTGCTTTTTTGAAATGTTTAGCATTATCTTTATCGATATCCGAGTGAGATCTGATTGGTTCCTTTAATTTATTACCAACGATTAAACCTGGATTTAAAGTACATAAACCGGCAGAAAATAACATGATTCTAGCCCCTAATCCGATAAAAGTTTGGCCTAATAAATTAATTGCAATATTAAGAGCAGAACCAGTTGATCTTAAAGGTCTGTCACCATGAGCCACTGGCCAAGGATCAGGAGTTAAATTTTCTAAAATTGAAGTTAATTGGAATTCTATATCTTCCACTGGCAAGAAAAAACGACTTAAATTATTTATAATTGCTGGTCTACCATCATTAGTTAAAATTGGATTATTTAACATATCGCCAATTTGTTTATCGTTATATTCTTTATCACCTCTGAAGATATAAGATTTTTTAATTGATTCCGAACCTAAATCATGAACTTGAACCATAGTACCATAAGTAATTAAACCAACTAAAGCGTTTGGAGGTAAAAGAGATAAAGAAACAATTAAAGTATCTTTTAAAGCTTTTAAGTTATCATCATCTTGGCATAAGTCAATAACAAGACAGAAAACCGGAGGTTGTTGAACTGGCCTAGCAGTAATATATTCAATTGTAGAAGAAGTTGGTTGTAATTCTAAAGGCATATTTTCAGCATTAATACCAGAATAATGTGGAGGTAATGGATTACGATGATTACAAATTGGACAGAACCAGAACCCAGTCATATCAACTCGACAATAAGGATTTAAAATACTTTTACAAGAAGGATTAGAACACCATACTGGATCATAGGATGCAAGAGGTAAATCTTCTCTATATTTTAAAGGAGTGTATAATGCCCCAGTGGGTACCACGATTTTTTGGGCTTCGGCCTTGGTGGAGGGGAACGTATTCCAAGCCAAACGAATCCCATTAATATCTTCAATTTCTTCAAAATCCATTATAAGTTTGATTATACTAGTTTAAACTATTGGTGATTTGACTTAACTGAAAAATGTTTTGATTTTTTTTGTATGGACAGCACACTCTAAAAGTGGGTGGTGGGGGAAGACACGACCCTCTCCCCGGTGGGAAACCCGTACATTTAGGTTGCAAAATTCACCTATACCCTATGATAATTGAACATCAAATTAAAGCCTGCCAAAATGCCTGGTGGTAAGCTCCTGAATTCATTGGTATAGCATTGAGAACGTTCTATTCAAAAAAATCGTGAATCGCTGCAAGTAGACCATGCATTATGTATTTTTAATGAACTTCTATTTAGTGAAATGCTTTTAACCCAATAGCCGTAGCTCTCACAATCACAGCTTCATAATCGGCTGGTGTTAAGCGCCATTTATCTGTATTGGTGCTCTTTAAAATAATTCAAAGCGCTTCAAGTTTTCCATTCTCACATACGCCCAAATCCTAGCCGCTTTTTAAAGAGCTCCAGCAACTTGATATTACGTAGTATTCTTGTTGCAGTACACTTACCTTATTGAAAGCATCAAAGCCAGATTTGAGCTATGACAAGGTCTTCATTGATAATCAAGATTATTGCAACTGCGGTATCCTCGGGTTCTATAGTCGGACCGCGGCCAGCATCAATCGAAAGCTTATCTATATAAGTAATTCATATAATAAAGAATATAACTGCTGCCAAAGTACTAGTAATTCACCCATGACAAGAGTCTTTATAACCCTTTTGGAACGCGACAATTAATACCCTAATAGAAGCTCAGACATTCAAAACATAGCTGAATACGTTGTCAGCGAAGTACTCAAATACATATAGATAGTAGAATAACCCCAGAAGAGTGGTCCAGACACTCCAACTTGACGGGGTGTGCCTCCGTACACCAGGCACCTAGTCTTTCCCTATTCGTTAATCCACTACATAGAACTAGTAGTAGTATTAGTATACTGTTTTATTAGAACCTTTAATTCTTCTAGATATATATTATAGCCAATTTAATTACTATTTGATTAGAATATATCTTTGCTTACATTTAAGTGTATAGATTATCCCTAATCGTTGTTGAGATCGAAAGAACACGATTTATCATACCTACTGTAATAGGATGTAATAAGTCTCTTAGATTATTAAGTGGTGAAGACAAAAAAGGCTAACAGTGATATATCTACGCGTACCTACCAATAATACGCTTACACGTTAATAGAATCGTGAATTTTACGAATATGCGCGGGCGTGCGTGGACCCAGAGTGCGTGGCGGGCACAAGTTGTTTGGTGTATGGGCGTCGGGTATTAAAGTGCGATTTTTTTGTTAATTGTCACTTACGTAATCACTTACGTAAGCGGCCACCCAGTGTTTTTTTCTAACTCCATTTCTAAATTCCGGCCACCCAAGCTGTTTTTATAAGGGTACGATTTGATTTCTAGTAGTATGCAATAGGTTTGGACCAGTGGTTAGTATGGGCAGGTAGAAGTGCTTAACCCCGTGGGTGCCATGGGGAGGTGTAATTGGATGTGCTGCTCCTCCGTATTGTATGTAAACCTGGTGAAGTAAGTGTCACGCAGTTAAGTTCAAAAACCCCATATTTCTCTTCGTTTTTTTTTTTTTTTTTTTTTTTTTTTTTTTTTTTCTTTTGTATTTGTATCTGTTTTACTTGTTTTATTTATCTTCATCTTTTCATTAACCTTTTCATTAGCTTTACGGATTCTTATTATCTTTGCGTTATACGGTGATCTCTGAATATGATGGAAGTTGATCATTTGAATGAGCTGGCTTTAGGTGGATTGGCTTCGCCCTTAATCTCCGACCATTTGGATTCGATTAATATGTCGAAAGACGGAGTCGGTGCCGGAGTAGACGTCGGTGATGGTGTTGCTACTGTTGCTGAGGGTCTTGACGATGCTGCTGCCGGGATGAATACCGGTGATACTGGCGGCGAGGCCGCCAGCACCACTAGCCTAAAGAGTGAAAAGGAGAAACATGAAAATATGAAAATTTTGGCCGACGGGAAAGTTATGAAGGTCCAGAAAACAAGACAACGTAAGATCTTGAGTTGTGTTTATTGTCACTCCAAGAAAATCAAATGTTCAAGATCTCATCCAATATGTAATAACTGTGAAAAATTAGGTATTGAATGTAAATATTTCATTAATGAACGGGTGAGTAGAGGTGGTAAAAAATCGGCAAAAAATAACCAAAAGAAAACTTATGATGACGATCTTGAAAAAAGATCTTCGATATCTTCCAACACTAACTCAAATCATTCTCCAATATCTCCTAAACTTATTGAATCGGTCACCACCGATGATTCTTCGATCGATAAAAAATTATTACCGGATTTATCTTTAAATAATTATAAATCCCATTCAAACGTTTCAAGCTCCAATGGATCAACTCCAATTCCAGTCAACTTTGGCACTACCAGTTTATTACAAACTCCGGTATTGAATACCTTAAGTAATAACATTACCAATAACTTTTTCAATACAAATTACTCAAATAATCAACTGCTGCAACCGGCGCCCCAGCAACAACAACAACAATTACAACAACCGCAACAACAACAGCATCCACAAGAAAATGAAGAATACTCTTTTAACTTATCATCATTCACATATACCGGAGAAACATACTCGAATTCTCCTAATAAATCCAATAATAACTCGTCCACCAATATCAACTCTTTATTTATTAGATCTCAACCAACAAACTTCTTAGATAACATACCGGCATCCACTTCAAATCACCAACCAAATAACCCCGGTTTACATAATTCATTAAACGCTTATTCTTCAAACCCAGCAACTACAACTAATTATCTTTATGGTACAAATACCTACTATGATAATGATAATTTATTAAATGATTTATTGAATCACTTACCCCAAACAAAAGAAAGATCATATGAATTATTAAATCGATATATAAACTCGGTTCATATCTTATTACCAATAATGATAAAATTAGATGATTTCATTAAAGAACATGATAATTATTGGAACATTCAATTGAATCTTGATGATGATGATAATTTAAAGAAAAATTTTGATTATTTACAATTTTATACGTTATATTTCCCAATTTTATACGCCTCCACAATATCTGAATTCGAAGAATATGACAATTTATTATTAAATCAAGATATTAATAAATATTTAAAAGGTTTTAATAAAATCTGTCAATATTTTAATTATCCTCATGGCTTGAAAACAATTCCTCTCTTATTGGGTAATGTTATTATTCAATCAACTTCACCAAACCCTTCAACAATGGAAATGTCTCATATTATTAGATATGCCAAATTTTTGCAAATGCATAAAGATCCAATAAATTCACTAAGAATTAATGATTGGGAAGTTATTAAATTTAGAAGATTAATCTGGTGGGTTATATTTGGCTTGGATGCTTTAACTTCTCATAATTTTTGTTTACCTCCAATTTGTAAATTTGATGATTTTAATGTTTTATTACCTGATGATGAAGATCCAGTTTATAATGAATCAGGGATGTGTATTAATAAAAAATTGGATATAACAATGTTATCAGTGAATGTTAAATTTAAATTCGATCGAATATTAAGTGAATTGGTTTATCAATTGCATAATGGCTTTTCAAATAACATTACTAGTGATGAAATTAACCATATTAAATCAATGATTATTGGTCTATTTCATTTTATTCACCAATCAATCGTTAAAATGTCAAATCATTATAAAGTTAATCCTCCTCAAACTGTTCAAGAAATGAATTTAATAAACTTTATTAAAAATCATTCTTGGAGTTTTGTTGATAGATCCCTTATGTTATTACATAAAAAAATCTTAATGAGAGATTCAAATAAGGATAAAGATTTTAAAATTGATTTAAAAGATTCAAAACTGAAAAACTCCCTTTCTTTTAATAAATTTGAAGATACTTTTGGTAATTTAGAAGAATCAAACATAATTAAAAATTTCGATAATTCTTCAATTTCTCAATTAAGATTCAATCAATACGAAAATTTTACTTATGAAAATTTACACAATAACTTGATTCCTTCAATTCTTCATAATTTAAACGATTTCTTGAAATATAATGATTTCATCAAATTTGGTAAATTTAACTGGTATGTTAAAAGAACAATTCCTTTAGATTCAATCATTTTATTGTTTATCATCATTTGTGTTAAATTCAAATATGAATTCATGACCATAAATGAATTAATCATTTATGTTAAATTAATTAATAAAGCCCTTTTCATTTTGAATAGAAAATGGTTTAAAAATGAAAAATATAAAAGAATGTTAAGTTTAACAAATTTAACTTGGCAATATATTTTGAAAAAATATAATATCATTAAATCAATTAATCATTATAATCAATTAAATAATAAAAATCCTTCAAATAATAAGATTGAATTTTTCGATTATCAAGTGACTAGCTATATGAATATGAGTGAATTGTTTAATGTCATGGATGTACCTCAACCTATTTTGATGAATAACGGTATTAATTTGGGCCCAATAAAATATGATGATGCTTCAATGAATGAAATACCTCCTTTACTCGATTTTCAAAATGACGATTTATCTAAAAATGATTTTGATTCAAATAGTTCTTTAAATCAATCGATGTTTTCAAACCGCCTTTTACAAGATGATTTGAAAAATGATGAACTTGATTTTACTACTAAGCTGGAATTATTACAAATGAATGAAAAAATCTATTATGATTTAAGAAATAATTTTGTTGATATTAATGATTATTGTGCTTTTTACTCGAGTTTGGAAAACGTTTTACATGAATTAATGGATTACATCCATAAACCCTGATTAACTTTATTTCTTCTTATTGATTTATTTGGTTTGTTAAATATATGTATTTTTTTGTCTATAACATAATATACTGTAGCATTACTACTTGAAAATGACTCCCTTTCTCTCGGTTTCATCAACATGTAATTGAAATATGTCATTTCTAGAATAATGACCATTTAAATCAAGATCGTATCTAGCTTCAATCAAAATATCCAAATCAATTTGGGTACTTAAAATTCCTTCTTTTCCTAATAATGGGCCTGCTATAATATCTCCATAAGGATTAACTATAATTGATCCCCCATTAATTACATTTCTAGTTGGCTCCCATTCTGGCAAATTTAAACCAATTTGATCAGCTGGTGGTAAAAATTGTACTGCAGAAATTGCAAATAATCTTCCTTCAACCCCGATTGTTTTAATTAACGATCTCCAAACTTCTCTTTCATCTACAGTTGGTGCCAAATAAATACTAAGATCTTTAGCATAGAATGATGCCCTTAATAATGGCATGAAATTTTCCCAACAAATAGCTCCTCCAATGTTTCCAAGTTTGTCTGTCTTGGTTGTATATAATGTAGAGCCATCTCCACTACCCCAGATAAGTCTTTCAGATCCAGTAGGTACAAGTTTTCTATGTTTTCCAATATAACCTAATTTGGGATCAATATAAATCATAGTACAATATAAAGTTGAGCCATCTTTCTCTATGGCTCCTGAAGAAATTATAGCTCCAGTGCGTTTACTTAAACCTTCCAATACTTTTATTTCAGGACCTGGGATACTGATAGCATTCTTAAAATATTCAGCAAACTCTTCTCTACCCGATTGTAAGCGATAACCCAACTGAGTTCCAAAGGATGATCCTTTAGGATAACCTCCAATTGTTGCCTCTGGAATACAGACTAATTCGATCTTCTTGTCAATTATTTCCTTTTCATAGCTTAAAATCTTATCAATTGTAGCCGGTGTACCCTCTGGAGATGCTCCTATTTGTAAGGCTGCAACTATATGTTTGTTAGTCATTTTAATAATGTTTCGACAAGGTTAAGTCCTAACCGGAAATGAGAAGTTAGGTCTATCCCATCTTCTTTTATTGTATCTGGAACTTAAAATTTCCGCTCTAAATTTTTAATCTCCAGATTTACTGAGAAACGGAATTTATAAATTGGGGGAGCATCCTCCAGCGTTGACAGCTTTAAATACGAAATTAATAAGTCTTTGGAGATACGAACTATGTTTACGAGATATGTCTTTAACGTTGTTCTTCCGTTATTTTGAATTTGGGGAATCTGAATTTTGACTGTCTCTATTTGTCTAGGTGTTTGCTCGAAATATAAGCATTTGCTTAGGGATGCTTATTCATGCCACTCTTATTAACTGATAAAAATTTTAGAAGATGATTGCCAAAGAACTTGAATTATTATTTAAAATATAAAAAAAGCCCTGAAATGGTTGCAAAAAAGAAAGCCCGATGCGGGGGTCGAACCCGCAACCTTGTGATTAAAAGTCACACGCTCTAGCCATTGAGCTAACCAGGCGCTTTCATGTCAAAATTTGTATGTGGGTATTTATCAAGACATATAACTATATAGTCTTTAAACGTCATTCAAAAAATCTTTTTTTTGTTTTATTAATATTTTAAGCCATCAGTCTGAATTCTAGCAGCTTTTATACTGTGTTATGTAGTTCATTCTTGAGTTGAATGTATTTCTGCTGTGCTAAGATAATATTTTCATTTTCATTTTTTTTGACATGGTATTGATATGTTAAGGAATCTAAATAACACATCCATATATTCAAACGCAGGCAGTACTAGCTACGAAAGTATTCTATGAACTCTGATTGACGGATTAATGGTAGAAAACTTCGTGTTTTTCGTATAAATTGTTCACAAAATTGTTCGTACTTTAATTACTATCGGGTTATGTGGGTTGATCAGACCTCTGTCGTCCCCAAGTATCTACGTAGTAAATACCTGTATCAGACTGGACGACCATAACACACGCAATTTAGCTATTAGTCAGATACATACTAATAACGATTTGTGGTGGATTAATTTACTAATTAGATTAATCTTTTAGCTGTTATTAAAGGGAGAATAACTTTATTACAATTAATACTAATATAATAAAAACCATAAATAAAATATATATATATTAATGTCATTACGGAATGAAAACTCTCTGTAGGGCATCGACCCACTTCTTCAATCCATTAACCAATAGGATTAGCCACGAAGGTCCACACCACAAAAAGTCTTCAAGGCATTTCCATCAAATGAGGAAATGCCTACTTATTTATATACTTGTTCTCGTAAAAGATGTTCTCTTCCGATGATGTTTCACAAAAGATGTTTGTAACACCTTTTGCTTAAACCTCAGCTTGATGATGTCTGGGATCTGCCTTGATGTAAATCAGGCCCAGACATCACCGCCAGACCTTCACGGTCTGACAATTACATATATTCCTTAGAGAAAATCATATTGGACGAAGACTAAAGCCTACTTTATCTTCTTTCTATTCGATTCAACTCAAGGTATGTATATATTTCAGTCAGGTTCAAGATTTTAGGAAAGGTTGTTTTGCAACAAAAACAAATTGGTTCTTCAAATACTTAACTCAGACAGTATTCTTGCATAATGGAAGGACAGTCTCTTAATAAGATGGTTGCTTCAATTACATTATTTCTGACAATACCCTATCAATTTGAGCTAGTACTCTTAGATTTTATGAGTCATTTGTGGTGGCCCACCCAATCAAGCTAAATGACTCATTCGGTATATTTATATAGACGATAATCTACATAATTATCCAAGTAAACCTACATTGTCAAAATGGAAGACTTCACTGTTGAACTGAGTGCAAATCTTTCCCCTGAAACGATTATTAAAAAGATCAAATGCTTGTCAGAATCCACGGCTTTGCAATTTCTTAGCTCTCCTAATCCAACTGTTCGAGAAGCAGTACAAGAAATGCTCTTCAGTAATGAAGTCCACATTGGATGCAGCATAGAAAATTATATTCGGACTACCAATCGCTATGATACATTTACCAGGCGCTTTGAAGACCTTGGCCGAACGATGCAAGTGACTTATATTTCTGGGTTGAAGTTCATTGAAACATTCTTTAGATTGTGCTCCCTTCATGATATAAAGCCTCTAGTTCTCCTGATCGGCTGGAATTCTTGTCTGAATGAATTCAAAGAATTATTAACGAACCACAGTGTCTACATTAGCAAGATAGAAAAAGTTTGTATGGAAGCAGATTTTGATCATGCTTTGACGAACGCAGAGCTTAGGTTTATTACTACCACTTTACCTGGAATACATCAACTTACAATTGAAAATATTAATGAATGTTCAAAAGAATTAATTAACGGTGGATTAATGAAATTTAGAAACTTGGACAGTCTCAATATTAAAGATGGATATTGTACAAATTTATCGGCAATTCCATTACCTTCGACTTTAACAAAACTTGCATTTTACGATACTTCAATAATAAACGTCGACGATAATGAACCGAAATCAGAAGATTATAAGAATTCTGCCAGGATTTACAGCAAAAACATTGATTTGATTAATCTTCCGAGTGAATTAAAGTGTTTATCAATTTTCTGTAGGGCATCGAATGTTAAACTAAGCTCACTTCCCGACTCATTAGAAATAGTTGATCTTTCTTTTGGAAAATTTTCCAAATCGTTTCTTGATGATTTCGAATTAGGTAAACTGTGGCCTTCGAACTTAAAAGAAATATCGGTCACCGATGGGCTTTTCCAAGGCTCGATTTATGTGGATGACGAGTGTATTGATGAAGAAATTTTTCAAAATTTCAATGAAGATTATGTTGATGATCGAAATAACAAGTTTCTTGAAGGCTCACACCTCAATTATGAACTGGTGCAATTATTGAAACAAGATTTACCAGAAACAGTACAGGAGGTAAGTATACGTCCAAATGAAGTGCAGACTACGGTATACTTAGCTTGAAAAGTTTGTACGGTATCTTTTCAAATTGTCTATTATTTGTAACAAGTTGCAAATTGAAATCAATAACTGCGGAAAAAACTACGAGTATAAAACTTTTGAAACGAAAACACCTAATGTGATAAATTAAATAAATAAATAGTAATGTGAATATATAAATAAGACAGGAATTGCTAAAAAAAACAAGATAAGAAGGAAAATTGACTAGTCGTAAAAAAGATAAGAGTTTTATTAAGCCTCAAAAAGTTTTTTATGCTTTTAAAAAAAAATTCTCTCCAAATTTATAAACTAACTTATTTTTTTTCAGCAGCAACAGCAGCCATCTTATTCAAAGCAGAACCGTGGATGAACCATTCAATTTGTTCAGCATTATAAGTGTGAGATAATTCAGCTTCCCAAGCTTCACCTTCTTTAGGATGAACTCTTAAGGTAACATTCTTACCTGGGGCTAATTCGGTTAAACCTAAGATGTCAACTTCATCATCAAAGTTAATTTTATCGTAATCAGCAACGTTAACGAAGTTCAATGGTAATAAACCTTGTTTCTTCAAGTTAGTTTCGTGAATACGAGCGAAAGATTTGGTAATAATGGCGAAACCACCCAAGAATCTTGGTTCCAAAGCAGCATGTTCTCTTGAAGAACCTTCACCGAAATTTTCATCACCAATAACAACCCATTTATGACCAGCGTCTCTGTAATCAGCAGCGGTGTCTGGAACACCTTTGTATTCACCAGTGTAGTGATTTTTAACGTTGTTAGCTTCACCATTTTCAGCGTTAATAGCACCAATCATATAATTGTTAGAAATGTTTTCCAAGTGACCACGGTATTTCAACCAAGGACCAGCCATAGAAATATGATCGGTAGTAGTTTTACCAACGGCTTTAATTAAAATTGGTAATCTTTCAGCATCTTTACCATCCCAAGCTTTGAAAGGTTTCAATTTTTGTAATCTGTCAGAAGTTGGAGCAATAACAACTTCAACACCAGATCTATCAGCTGGAGGAGCTTGATAAGTGTTCACACCAGCATCGTAACCTTTTGGTGGTAAACCAATTCCAGAAGGTTCTTTTAATTTGAATTCGTTACCTTCAGAATCTTTCAAGGTATCAGTAAGAGGGTTGAAACCTAAATCACCAGAAATAGCGTAAGCAGTAGTCATTTCAGGAGAAGCAACAAAGGCGTGAGTAGCTGGGTTACCATCATTTCTAGAGGTGAAATTTCTGTTGAAAGAAGAGACAATGGTGTTCTTGTCACCTTTTTTAATATCTTGTCTATCCCATTGACCAATACATGGACCACAAGCATTAGCCATGACAACACCACCGAAATCTTGGAAAGTTTTCAATTGACCATCTCTTTCAATGGTGGCTCTAACTTGTTCAGAACCTGGAGAAACGGTATAGATGGATTTAGCCTTTAAGCCATGAGCACCAGCATCTTTAATGATGGAAGCAGCTCTAGTCATATCTTCATAAGAAGAGTTGGTACAAGAACCAATTAAACCAACTCTAACATCCAAAGGCCAGCCATTAGCAATAGCGGTTTCTCTCATTTTAGAGACTGGAGTAGCTAAATCTGGGGTGAAAGGACCGTTAATGTGAGGTTCTAAAGTGTTTAAATCAATTTCAATAACTTGATCATATTCACAACCTTCATCAGCAGCCAAGAAATCATCTTTATATAAGGAGGCAAAATCAGCAATTTGAGATCTTCTGGTAGCTTTCAAATAATCAACCATTGATTTGTTGAAAGGGAAAACAGAAGTGGTAGCACCAATTTCAGCACCCATATTACAGATGGTACCCATACCGGTACAAGAGAAAGTTTCAACACCAGAACCGAAATATTCGATAATAGAACCAGTACCACCTTTAACGGTAGTGATACCAGCTAATTTCAAGATAATATCTTTTGGAGAAGTCCAACCAGACATTTTACCGGTTAATTTAACACCAATAATTTTTGGAGCTTTCAATTCCCAAGGTAAGTTAGCCATGACATCAACAGCATCAGCACCACCAACACCAATAGCCAATTGACCCAAACCACCAGCATTTGGAGTGTGAGAATCGGTACCAATTAATAAAGCACCTGGGAAAGCGTAATTTTCCAAAACAATTTGATGAATGATACCAGAACCAGGTTTCCAGAAACCTAAATTATATTTAGAACAAGCAGTTGATAAGAAATCAAAAACTTCTTTATTTAAATCAATGGCTCTAGCTAAATCTTTTTCCCCACCAATTTGAGCTTGAATCAAATGATCACAATGAACAGTGGAAGGAGTAGCAACTTGAGGCATACCAGCAGACATAAATTGAAGGATAGCCATTTGAGCAGTAGCATCTTGACAAGCAACACGATCAGGTCTTAATTTTAAATAAGAAACCCCTCTTTCAATGGCTTGTCCATGAGGATCATCTAAATGACCATATAATAACTTTTCAGCATAAGTTAATGGTCTATTTAATCTTGATTTAACAATATCAACATTTTCCAAATTTTTTTTATAATTAATAAATGAAAAATCTTCTAATAAATTTTGATTAACTTTAGAATCTCTAGTTAAAGCAGCAGTAGCTAAACCACGAACTGAAGAACGTGGAACAGCCTTAGAAGCAATTCTTGAGGCGGATAACATTATTTAAAATAACCTTAAGAAAGTAAGGAGAGAAGAAGGGAAAAAAAAAAAATTTCAAGTGGAAGAAAAAAAGGGAGGAAACAAGTTTAATGATATATAAAGCGGGAAAAGATCATTGGTGTTACGATGCGAAGCTTACTGTTAAACATCAGCAATAGTGGGTTTAGTATGGACTCACGGAAGTTTTCACTAAGACAAAAATGCTCGGATGTCGATTCAGGTTTCTTTGATTTCAGCCAATGACAGGGAAGAAATTTATAATACTGGTGCATTGTTTTGTTTTCATGGATTCGCCCTTATCCGGAGTTTTTCCAGTGCCTGTTGACTGATTTGCCAGGATGTACCCATTGAACGCCGGTCAAACTACAGCTGAACTACCCTGTAACTGCAACCCAGCTACACCACCACCACCCTCCAGCTACTGTAGCCATGATGGCCAACTGGAAACCTGGCTGAAGCACTCGTTCGTCCGGAGATGCCCTCGGATTTCTGGCCGTGTTTTTTTTTGGCTTCTTTGTTTTGCTTCTCCAGATTTAATTTTGTGTGATGGTTTTGCAACTCCGAAGAATTTCCGTTATTTTATTCTGGCGGCGCTGATTGGCTGGCGGGCACTCGGTGCCGACCAGCGCCAGGGGGGGGGGAGCTGCTGGGGGGTGCGGGTGTTTTATATGTGTCACGTGCACGTCACGTTTAATTGCACGTGATGTACTTACATAATGGTCTATTCTAATTGGCTGCAACTGGGTATACCTATTTTCTGTGTCTATTTTCTACTTGTCTATTTTCTACTTGTCTATTTTCTACTTGTCTATTTTCTTTTTTGTTTAATTTCTGTTTTTCTAAGGAACATTGTAGCTAAAGACAGTGGTTGGAAAGATTAGGTCTGGCCAACGTAGGGATACTCATAGCTTTGTCTTTACATTTGTATTGTGGAGGTGAGAAGAGGAATTTTTCACAATTGGTGCAAAAATTGATTTAAAATCGTAAAAATCGTATTAATACAATACAACAATCCATCACTTTGCGAAACATTACTTTAATCAGTTGGAGCTTGTTGATTGTTGCAAAAATAAATCTACTAGATAACGAAACACTGTTATTCCCAATGAAATTAACTAGAGATCAACTTCGGTCAAATTAACATAAAGTGCACTTTGCAAAAATCGCAGGTTAGTAAAGTACATCATCGCCTATCGCTTATCAAGACGTTTTCACCAGACATTTTCACCAAAGGTGCTCACCAGGATTGTTCTTTCTTCGATTGTGGTAATGTCGGTGCTTGATACAAATCCTTCGATTGTCTGTGGGATCTCGGCTTTCAAGTACCCTTTGGCCCCCGATTACGAAAATGCTTTTAATCCGTGCTTTATTCTGAACTTATTTTGTTCATTTTCAATCGGGTTTGCTTTCTTTGGGTTGCTTGAGCTAAATGATATTTTTTTCAAGAAAACTAAGGTTGGTGGCTCAATAGCCCCCAAAAATACCGGGCTAATCCATTGGATTCGAGTTAATTTAGTTTTTTTTCAATCCTTGCTTTATTTATTGCTAGTACCTTTAATCAATATTCACCACCGCTATTCCGATACTAAAATCATATCTTTCGCAATAACTTTTGCAGTATTAACTTTTATCATCTTACCAATCCATATTTATGAAACATGCCACTCTCCAATACCGTCAAATATCCTTCTCTTATACTGGCCTTGTTTAATAGCTTTACAGTTAATTCTTTTTTTCCAAGATTATACAACTATTTGGCCGGTGGTCAAACTGAATTATTCAACAGTAATTGAAATTTTGATCCTATTCAATGCTTGTTCGATTTTATATATGGAAGCTTCTAAAAAATGGTGGAGCCCAAGTTATAAACTCAAATTATACTATTTGAAATATTTCGAAGTTGAATTATCAAAACCTCACATCTTGGAAAAAATTAGTTTCACTTGGTTAACCAGTATGATTGTTTCCTCTTACAAAAAACAATCCTTACTGGAAAAAGATTTGCCGGGGACTCTTTCAGAAGTTTCAACCGATGTTTTCGCTTTAAAATTATCAAAAAATTGGCAGAAATATTCAAATAAAGATCCAAAGGCTAGAATCATATGGGCCCTATGTAAATCTTTCGGGTCAATTGCTTTATATTCTTATTTGTTCAGTTTCTTTGAAAGTATGGTTGAATATATTAATCCTCAATTGTTACGTTTATTAATTAAATTTTTTTCAGATAAATCAAAAAATCCAAGTTTACCTTTATTACAAGGTTTATCAATTGCATTTTTAATGTTTCTCAGTTCTTGTTTTGAAATTTATGTCGTTAGTAAATCTAACTTATTACTTTTGGATGTTAGTTTATCAATTAAATCTTCTTTACTGTCTTTGATTTATGAAAAAAGTTTGAAATTATCTCCTGAAGCTAGATTAAAACATCCTTCTGCCTCAATCATTAATTTGATTGCAGTTGACGTTCCAAGACTTCAACAAGTTGCCCAATACGTATGTTTTTTGATCATTTCCCCCATCGAATTAGTCGTTTGTACATTTTCTCTTTGGGTTCTTTTAGGAAAATCTTCACTTGCCGCTTTATTCGTTATCATGATTTCAATGCCTATTAACACCTTCATTGTTAAAAGAGTTAAAAAATTAAATAAAACTCAAATGACTTTCAAAGATAAAAGAACAAAATTAATTAGTGAAATTATTTCTTCAATAAAATCTTTAAAATTATACGCTTGGGAAAAACCTCTTGTTAACAGATTACTCGACGTTAGAAATAATGAAGAATTGAAAAATTGGAGAAAAATTAAAACTGCTTATCAATTTGCTAATCTTGTTTGGTCGATATTAAGTCTCATGATAAGTGTAGCTACTTTAGCAACTTATACAATTTTAGAATCTATTCCAATGACTCCAGATTTGGTTTTCCCTGCAATGGCTTTATTAGATAAATTATCAAACCCTTTATTGGAGTTACCGGTGTTATTCAATTCTTTAGTTGAAGCTTCAGTTGGTCTCGATAGAATAAGTCAATTTCTTATGGCCCCTGAAATTTCTACGGATTTCATCGAATATGGCCCTACCCCTAAAGATTTAGGCGAAGAGTCACTCAACATTCTGAATACATCGTTTTTATGGTCCAAATCTACTGATTCAAATTCTAATTATGCCTTGCAAAATATCGATTTTAAAGCTGGTAAAGGTGAACTTATCACCATCGTTGGTAAAGTTGGATCCGGAAAATCATCCTTATTATTAGCCTTATTAGGTCAGCTTTATCCAACACCTGGATCTGGTGAAAATAAATCAAGCTGCCAAATTAATGGTACAATCGCTTATGCTGCTCAACTGCCTTGGATCTCTAATTCTTCAGTGAAAGATAATATTTTATTTGGTCATAGATTCGATGAAAAATTCTATAATCTAACTTTGGATGCTTGCCAATTACTACCAGACTTAAAACAATTACCTGATGGTGACGAGACTCAAGTTGGTGAAAAAGGTATTTCTTTGAGTGGGGGCCAAAAAGCCCGTGTTGCTCTCGCTAGGGCTGTTTATGCTCGTTCGGATATTTATCTCTTGGATGATGTCTTAAGTGCTGTTGATAGTCATGTCGGTAAGAAAATTATCGAAAAAGTTTTGGGTGATAAAGGTTTATTAGCCACTAAGACAGTTATTTTATCCACTAACTCACTTTCCGTTTTAAACTATGCCCACTACACCTATCTTATTGAATCAGGTAAAATAATCGAACGTGGTACCATTGACGAGGCTTACGATGAGATCAAAAATCCAAAATTATATGAATTATTGAGCGAATTTGGTAAAAGAGATACCCCAAATGAATCCGCCAATGTTTCGAGGGAAGATTCCCCAGAATACCTGGATAAGAAATCAGTTGAATGTTCTCAAATGTTTGCTACTAAAGATAATGAAACTGAGGCTGATGCAGAAGTTCTGTCGTTTTCTGTAGTTAAATCTGTTGACAGCCATCGCAGGGCTATTATTGCAACCTTTCATTATGATCCTTTTAAAGAGACAATTCCAACATTGAAAACAGGTCCTTTAAAAGAAATTTCTTCCAAAGGTAAAGTTAAATGGAGTGTGTACTATAATTATGCTAAAGCATGCTCTATTACCGGTTGCGTAATGTTTCTTGTCATATCAATTATGTCATCAGTGTCAGGTATTATAAAGACGTATTTTTTGAAAATATGGGCCGAAGAAAATTTAAGGAATGGTGATAATAAAAATGCTTTAAGTTTCAGTTTAGAATACTTTGGTCTAGGTATCTCAGTTGCAATATTGATGACCCTTAGGTCTCTTGTGATGAATTCTTATGTTGGAATAAAAGGTTCCAAAAATATTCATGAAAAAATGGTGAAGAGAATAATCAAGGCTCCAATGAATTTTTTCGAAAGAACCCCCGTTGGAAGGATAATGAATCGATTTACTAATGACATTTCAAAAGTTGATGAAACATTACCACGGGTGTTTAGCCTGTTTTTCAAATACTTGGTCAAGTCGGTTGTTAATTTGGCCATTGTTTCAGCATCTTTACCACCTTTCATGATCATTATGCTCGTGTTATCATTGATTTATATGTACTATCAACGATTTTATGTATCAATTTCTAGAGAATTGAAGAGAATGTTGTCAGTGTCAAGATCCCCAATATTTGCCCATTTGCAAGAAAGTTTGAATGGTGTTGATACTATTATAGCCTATGACCAAATCAATAGATTTGAATATATCAACCATGGAAATATTGACTTCAATTTAAAAAGTCTTTTCATGATGAGATATGTCAATAGATGGCTAGCAGTAAGATTGGGATTTATAGGTGCCATAACTGTTCTAAGTGCAGCAACCTTGGCTATTTTCAGTTTCACTACCAGTAGACCTTTATCAGCTGGTATGGCAGGTTTTGTTATGAGTTATGCATTACAAATTACTAGTACATTAAATGCTTTAGTAAGAGTATCAGCAGATGTTGAGTCAAACGTTGTCGCGGTAGAAAGGTGCTTAGAATATTGGGAATTACCTCTTGAAGAAGATGAAGATTCATTGAGGCTAATCAAACCACCTATTACTTGGCCATCATCAGGAACAATTGAATTTAAAGATTACTCTACTAGATATGCCGAGAATCTTGATTTAGTTTTGAAGAATATTACTTTTTCGATTAAACTGGGAGAAAAAATTGGAGTTGTTGGTAGAACCGGTGCTGGTAAGAGTTCACTCACCCTTGCATTATTCCGTATGATCCAACCAGTGAATGGGAATATTATCATCGACGAAATAGATACCACCACGCTTCTTTTATACGACTTGCGTCATAATCTAAGCATCATCCCCCAAGATTCCCAATTGTTTGAAGGTACTATTCGACAAAATTTGAATCCTTTAGGTTATTTCACAGATGAAGAAGTTTGGAAAGCACTCGAACTTTCTCATCTCAAATATTTCATCCTTGACTCCGACAGAGACGACCTCCCAGATAAACTAGACTCCCACGTCTCAGAAGGAGGATCCAATTTCTCTGCTGGTCAAAGACAATTGATTTGTCTTGCCAGAGCTTTATTAAGCACTTCCAATATCTTGGTTCTCGACGAAGCCACTGCTGCAGTCGATGCTCAAACAGATAAAATCATCCAAGAAACCATCAGGCACGAGTTCAAGCATAAAACCGTCATTGCCATTGCTCACAGACTTGACACTGTCATGCAATGTGACCGTATACTTACCTTGGACCATGGAGAAGTCAAGGAATTTGATTCGCCGCAAAACTTGTTGCAAAATCAAAATGGTATTTTTTACTCCCTTTGCAAACAAGGTGGCTTCATATAATTACAAAACCGTTAAGTAGCAATACAACTCCATCCAATAATCTCGTCTCCGAACCTAATAAATGTCTACGGTGTATAGTAATCCAGTAAGCCGGACTTGTCGAGTTTACTCCATACTCCATACTTTGTAAGACCGGCCTCACTACAAACAAAATTTGATTTAGACACAATAAAAGGGATAGTGCGGCCCGAACCAAAAAAAAAAAAAAACCCAAAGAGAGAGCTAAAAGAACCAACAGACAATTGTTTAATTACATTACAAATCTAAAATACTTTACTCCAAAGACAATTGAAAGATGGCCGCCTCAGCTCAGCATGCATCAAAGTTTGCCCGTTACATGAACAGTGAAACTGGTCCAAAAACCGTTCATTTTTGGGCACCAGTTTTAAAATGGTGTTTAGTTATTGCAGGTTTCAATGATTTACAAAGACCAGTTGAAAAGATTTCTGGAACTCAACAAATTGCTTTATTCTGTACTGGTGCTATTTGGACTAGATGGGCAGGATTTGTTATTAAACCTCGTAATGCGTTATTAGCGTCTGTCAACTTCTTCCTCGGGGGTGTTGCCGGTTATCAAATATATAGAATTGCTGACTATAGAGTTAAAGCTGGTGATTCTCCATCACAAGTTTTCAAATATTTACTCTCTGGTGATAATGCTGCTCCAGCTGCTCCAGCTGCTCCAGTTTCAGATAAGAAATAAATGAACTCTTTATGACCCTTTAACTTTTTTTTTTATTGATTCTTCCCCTTCATTAGACTAATAGTCTGTATATTTAATATTTATTTTTGTATTCTTTTCCCATATCTATTCTCATCCAAAGTAAAGTCGTTATGACACACACTACAGGTTATTCTGATATAATAAATGTATTTTATGACTTATATTATCTTTTGTATACTAATCAATTTTCATGACATCATCTTCATCAATTTCTGGCCGGTCATTTTGAGCAGTCATATCTATTTGAGCGTTATCATTAATGTCATTTCCATCATCATCCTTTCCATCATCATCCTTTCCATCATCGTCCTTTTCGTCTACGACTTCTTGCGCTATTTCATTATTTTCATCTTGAGATATTTCATCTTGAGCTTTACTATAAATTTCATGATTTTGTTCCGGCTCTTGAGTTCCTTCCCTATCTTTTTCCAAATCGTCTTCATTATCTCCCGAATCTTCATCAATATCGAGATCTTCGTCCTCTTCATCATTATAGTCTTTCAAGTCTTCATATTCGTTAGTCTTGATGTTTTCAACCTCGGAAAAAACCAGAGGTAAATCTCTAGAAATAAACTGATTCAATGAAGAATCTCTAGCAGCCCATTTACGATTCTTTGTTCTCAATTGTTGCTTCACCAATAGCAAAACCTCATACTTTATTTGCCTTTGCATCCTTAATCGATACTCAATATTGAGTAACTTATTGAAAACACTAAAATCTGGAGTCTCCAAACCAGACTCAGAATCAAGTGCAAATATCGTCAGTATTGCAACTTTGGACGGATAATTTCCTTCTTCATCCTTCTCAAGATATTTCAAGTAAATTCCATCCTCAAATTGTTCAATAGTTTGTATCGAAAATTCAAAACTCGGTAATTTTATATTTTTATGTAATTTATCAAATTCTTTCTCTGAATCTTCAACATCATCGTTTAATCTTGTCATTTCACCTAGTTTTTTATTGAACAGTTTAACTTCTGTATTAATAAATGATAACCTCTCCTTACTCTCCCATTCTTGGTAATCTTTATGAAACTTATTCACTTTAAAGGAATCAAGAATATATTGTCTCTTACTACTCTTCAACTCTCGCTTTACCTCATTATTATCCTGATCCTTGACAAGGTCATTGGTCAATTTCAAAAGCTTATCAACAGAGCTTAAAGATTCCTTTGCTATTTCAGCTGAGCTTGTTAATACCATACTATTAGCTTCTTTTATAATCTATCTCATTAAATACTAAATAACCTTCAATAAATTTCATAGAAACGCACTTTTCAATTTTTTTTTTTTTTCAACTCTTTCTCTTTGTGAGATCGAAAATCAAAACTTTTGATTTTTGTTATGATTTGATTAACATAATTAAAATCCTTGTAATACCCAGTCAGAATAGCAGAATGTCTACAGATAGCATCAATGACTTGAGAAAACGATTTTATACGTCTTCTATAATTTTATCCAATCTCAACTTGTTCCAATCTGCAAAATGGTGCGCAGAAGCATTGAATGGGTTACCCCAAGCTTCACCAGATGCTCCTCCAATGGACTTCTCTCTACCAGAATTGGATGAAGATGAAAAACACGATCAAGAGAAGTTTCTACTCGCTAAGACATACTTCAACTGCAAGGAATTCGATAGAGCTGCCTATGTTTTAAAAGATTGCAAAAGTGGAAACGCGCTATTCTTGAAGTTATATTCAACGTTAATATCTGTTGATAAGAAAGCCACAGAAGAAACTGATGGCTCGATAAATGTTGGATCTTTGCAGAATAGTATCAGGACCGAGGCCGCTGATAATATTAGTGAATATGGAGATTCAAGACAACGTGAATTGATTGGATCATTAAATTCAAAACTATCCAAAGTCATTAGAGAATCAGAGAATTATCATTCAAAAGGAAATAAACCTAATGCCTTCTTATACTATCTCAGTGGTATCATATATAACAAAAAAAAAAAATATAGCTTGGCACAGAATAGCTTATTCCAGTCTCTACGTTTATTCCCTTATAATTGGTCATGTTGGCAGGAACTTATCGCATCTTTGACAACTTTTGATGAAGCTATGTCATTCATTAATAAAGCAAAATCAGTTAATACCTCCTTGGTAACCAATATAATGTTTCAGTTTTTTGAAGTTGTCATTCTACAAGAGTTTTACCAGCAACTGGCATCTTTATCAGATAGTTTAAATACTTTACTAGAAACTTTCCCAAAATTCAATTTCTTAAGAGTTCAACAATTTTTAATTGCATATCATGGCCTTGATTACTTTCAAGCAGAAGCCATTTTTCGATCAAATCTTAATGAATGATCCTTTAAGACTAGATGATCTAGATACTTACTCCAATATGCTTTATGTTATGGAAAAAAGATCTAAATTGTCCTTTTTAGCACAGCTTGCCTCTCTGATTGATAAGTTTAGACCGAAACTTGCTGTATAGTGGCCAACTATCATTCAATGAAATGTGAACATGAAAAAGCCATCATGTACTACAAAAGAGCTTTGACTTTAAATAAGAATTGCTTAAGTGCCTGGACTTTAATGGGGCATGAATTTGTTGAGTTGAAGAATTCTCATGCAGCCATCGAATCTTATAGAAGAGCCGTTGATACCAACCAAAAAGATTTTCGAGCTTGGTATGGATTGGGACAAGCATATGAAGTATTGGATATGCATTTATATGCTCTTTATTATTATCAGAGAGCAACTAACTTACAACCTTTGGATAAAAGAATGTGGCAAGCTCTTGGTAATTGTTATGAAAAGATCGATAAATTGGAAGAAGCTATGAAAGCATTTGAAAAGGCTATGACTATAGATAATTTTAGTAAAACCGGAAATGATAATCCTGAAGAATTCAGTGTTGAACCTCATGTTTGTTATAAATTAGCATTAATATCGGAAAAATTAGGGAGACTGAAGGATACTTATAAATATATGAGAATATGTTTTGATCAAGAATATGAATGGGGTATAAGTGATGAGACATCCAAAGCAAGATTATGGCTAGCACGACATGCTTTGGAAAATCGCAGGTTTGAAGAAGCTTATGAATTAGCAAAAGAGATGAATCTCAGTAATGCTCATGACGTTGAAGAAGCCAGATCCATAGCTAGAGATGCAAGAAGTAGGTTATCCAAGTAGTTTGATCCTTCTCCGTCAGGTTTTGTGAAATTATTATTATTAGTGTATAGATGTACATATCAATAAGACAAAGGCATACGGTATTAGAATTAAAATTAATTAAGTGACCCATCAGGGTCAATAAAGGGTTCAAAGAGAAAAAGCACAGAGACGAAAAATGTCTTCATGTTTCTATTATTCGAAACACATAATTATAAAATTGAATAGAGAGATTAAGAGAAAGACATTTTTCAAATTTGTAGAGATCCAATTAGGATAAGTCATTGAAGCATGTAATCATGCTGTGGGAAGAAGCAGCTATATAACTAGTTTATTAACTAGTATAAACACGGCAAACGTTATCAGATACCGCAATTATAAAACACTTGATTCAAGAAGTATTGAAATTTATAAGGATTAATATCTTGCAATTTCATTTTCAAGATTGAGGAGGTCTGCTTCAGACTTGATTGAGCAGCATACATTGCTAATTATCGAGTCTAAAGATGCAATGGCATTACTCAAGTCAACCTGCTTAGCACCAGAACTGATGAAGATCAATAAATGAGGATTAGCAGTAGGTAAATTCTCATGTTCCAAAATGTTTTTTGATCTAGTAATCAAAACATTAGATTGAATGAGAAGTTGATCAATGATTTTTTGTAGTATGAAAGATTCTGCATTATATTTATGATCGAATTCATTCAAAGAAGCTGCTTGCTTTCCGGTATTTAAGAAATCCAAAGAACCATAAGCAACTGGCAAGTTTAAAGAAGATCTGTAGGCTTGATCTAATGATACATGGATAACAGGAGATAAGGGATTAGAAACAACTTGGACAAAGGAATTATTCAAATTTAATAACTGGTTGTAGACAGCAGACACATTTGATTGTAAATCATGGATTATAGCAGAATCACCTGAAGATGTAGTCTTAGAGGTGATCAATTTAATTGCCTCAGAAGTGACTTTAGCTGAATAAGGTGGTAAAGAAGCACTGAAGACGTAAGCATTAGATTGAATTCTTTGATGGTGAACCATTGGAGCAACACCGACACAGAATCCACCAGAGGAAGCAAATGATAAAGCCATGGAACCAATAGTGATTGAAATTTCTGATCTTGGAATATTAAAGTGTTCAACAATACCTTTACCGGTTTTACCAATGGTACCAATGGATAATGTTTCATCTAAAAACAATCTATATTTAAATTTATTTTTCAATTCAACAATACGAGGTAAATTAGCGATTTCCCCAGAATTAGCAAAAAGACCTTCAGTAACAATAAATCTTCTACGAATTGGTTTTTGTTTATCCAAGACTGGTTTGACTTCAGTTAAGATTTGTTCCAAGTGATCCATATCATTATGATCATACCATTCGATATCACAACGACTAACGATCAAAGCTTTTTGAATAGCTAAATTAATTCCACTATCGGCAATGATTAAATCTCCTCTTTTTAAGAATGCAGGGATTACGGAACCAGCAGTGACAAAATCTTGACCATATATGATTGCTTGTTCAGTCCCTAAAAAGTTAGATAAGTCTTCTTCCAATCTTACATGAACATCTTGGGTACCATAAAAATTTGGAGGACCACAGGCACCAACACCGGCTGAACTGATCACACCTTTGGCAGCAGATTTAATATCTTCACTAGAATTTAAGTTTAAGAAATCATTTGAAGCCAAATTTAAAACTGCATCATTAATCTTTGGATTATCCAACTTAACATACAAACCATTTGCACCATGAACTTGAGGAATAGATTTCAATTCCCATTTTTCTAAGTCATTTACTGGTTCAACTAAAGATGAAGGAGTCCATTCATTAACTAACTCATCAATTTCACGACCGGAAAACTTAACCAATTCGGATTTATTTTCTTTCTTCTTAGAAGAAAGAAAATAGTGGATAGCGAAAACAAACAAAGCCAATTCAAAAAGAGATCTAATGGGGTCATCTTTATAAGAAGACTTTATGTATCTAAGAATTATTTGACCACCAGGCAACTTATCTAAAAGATTTAAACACTGAAGAAACTTTTCACCTAAGGTGATGGAAATAAGTTCGAAAGAAGGGGACAACGTAGTCGTGGCAGTAACCGTGTGTGTAATTGTGGTAGTGGCCACCGAGGTATCAACACCCATGATTAACGAAAGAGGTCGGGAATATATATCTAGATCAAAATAAGCAGATTATAAAGGTAATAATCTAGCTTTAAATTAGAGTACTGAAGAACGTAATTTCAATTTTTTTGTTTTTGTTTTTTTGAAATTGCCTTAAGGATTTAAAGCTCTTGATTAGCAAAAACCCACTTGATTAGCAATACAAAAGGGCAACGTTGACTTCTAATGAAATTAGACAAGACAATGAATAGTAAAGAAAACTTGAAATATTAGCTACTTTCTTGAATCAAAAAAAAAAAAAAGCGAGAGGACTTCGAAGACGTGTAGTTTTTATAAGTCAATCGACGATTAGCGTCTTCGTATATCTGGTACACCAAAGGAGTAAGGAGTAAGTCAAAAGAAGTAAATCAAAAGGAGTTAATCAAAAGTAGTATATACCCACTTGGGATGTAGTTCAGAAAAGTTTGCTAGGGTGAGTTTATTGTTTGGTTTTCTCAAGGATCTTTACACCCTTTGTTCCAGTACCCAGGTGGATCGATTACCTAATCAATTACATAATCCGTCTATTATTCGGTCCAAGTCTAAGATTTGGCAGTCGTAACAATTGGAGATAATATAGACATTATATAGACATATACAGACATGTAGTAAGGGAGGAATAGAGGAGGTTATGGAACAAAGACTTTGGAAACACCTTCGACGTCTCTACGACAACAGACACATCCTTCCATTCCTTTTGATACCAAGCTCAACCTACAACTTTCGCAAATTGCGAAACATCGACATGGCCAGGTGATGATTTCTCTGGTATTAGTTTGACAGATAACACAGTCAAATTTAGAATCAGCAAAGTCGTCGATCGAGTCACCGTCGTCTTCGATCTTTTTGTGCTCTTTTGGAAGCTCTTTACCATCGAGAATGTCTTTCAATTCCTCGCCTCTCTTCTCTATGATAAGCTCAAGTAATTTTCCAGCTTCGTCTTTGACATCTTCTGCTGGTTTTACCATTTTGTTGTATTTCGATCTGGTCAATATACCATCGTACGTCAAGTGCTTTTGTAAAACTGATGATTCCAACGGTGATTGTATAAATTCTTGAAGTCCTTGAGGGGTGAATAATTCATTGATAGCAAGCTGGATGTTATCGGAACTAGGGCTAGGTCTTCTTGCTGAGTTTACCACACTTTGTGTCAAATCAATTGATTCTATATCCGAAAAATCACTTTCGATTTCCAGTTCTGATTCAGCATTCTCTAGAAAATCTTCCGACTCATCTATTTCAGCTATGTCTTCACCTTGTAATATGGACACATACTCATTACGTAACTGCTGGTCTGTGAATTGACCAAGTTGAACTTTTGCAGAGTCTTCATCTTCTAGTACGGGTGACGGAATGACACTTTCAACTGGTTGTAATTTTCGAACATATCTTCTTAAAAAAGTCGGAACCGATTGTTTACGGGCTTCGAATTCATCATCAGTTTCAATCATGTTTTTTCTAAAAGTCCCCGAAAGTTGAATTCGAAGTATATAGACCTTTACCAAGTAAGGAATGTAAGAGCGGATAAATTTATCAATCACTAACCCTTTGATCAATTGAATCAAATTAATATATATTCTGGTAACGAACACAAACCTTTTACGATGAATACTCATATTAGAAACTCTAAACTCATTGTAATATTCAAGATCATCATCATCAATATTATAACTACCGTCAGAAAGCAATCGCTTACTTGGATTCGTAATTATATTATTATATCCTGATATTTTATGATCTTTCAAATATGCCAATAAATTATCACGGTTTGGTCTTCGGTCTTGCGGTAATTTACGGAATGATCTTACCTGTGACTTTAAGGAGGTCCAAATTGATCTTTCGATATAAGTTTCAGGTTCAACATTAACCAAACTAAGTTCTGTAATATAACATGATTTACCAGCCAGGGTTACTGCTAATTGACCAAAACTTACCAAGGCAGTTAGAAAATCATCATCAAGACCCACGTTAAACCTTTCTTGAGGTGATATGTTATCATCTTCATTGAAAAAAAGCCTTCCGTAATTGAGAGCTCCAATATCAAAACCATTTGCAATAATAGCCAAAAGGAAAATAACGCCAGCTACTAAAACACCAATGCATGTTACCAATTGGGGAAAAAGTGCCATCACACATGGGACAGAAATGTCAAAAGTAGAATGCTGTCTGATAGAATTAGCAAAGTATCCAAGTAAACCAATTCCAAGAATAGTCAGAGGAATTAACCTATATTTATTATTGTTGATGATACTACCCACATGATTGTTAAGATGACAAAGAATCAGATAAATGCAAATGATAACCAATCCTTCTGTAGGTTTATGAATTGTCAGAGATGGTAAAAATGGAGCAGCTGAACTTTGTTCATGAAATCCAGCTGAAAGTTCGAATAATGTAAATCCAGCACTAACATAGCGTTTTTCACCTAAAATTGTGGACGAAAAAGTTTCAACAAACACCAGTAGACAAGCACCCAAGAACACAGACCAATAAATTACAGTACTTGGACCTATTGTTGGGGAGTCTTTTGGAGTAGCCATATAGCTATTTGCAGGGTAATCGTCTGGATTATATCCGAATAATTGCTTAGGTATATATTTGGAAAACCAGACATTTTCCGAATCATAGTTGTGTAAATTATCGGGAAGAAACTTGACATACCAGGGAGTTACCTCAGAGTTAACCCCGGTTAATTTAAGAACAATTAGACAATTCCATAAATTATTTAACAAAATAATTATGGTTAAGGCCCGCAATCCAAAAACAGTACCCTTCTTCAAGTTATATACCAGCTTCTGGCGATTTTGTTGTTGTCCAGTTCTGATATTACTTGATGCCAAAACCATAGTACGATTCAAAATCACCGTAACTAATAGACAAGACACACCGTATAGTGAGCAGCAATAGGAAATCATTGGTCCAAATCTTTCCCAAGTCATTCCATACTCTTTTGCAGTTCCACTTTGTTCAACAACAGAATCAATAAGAGACTGAAATAATGAGCTAAAAGACAGATCAAACTCTATTTCAATGTTTAGGCTATCCTGACCAGCTGACGAGTTCATTAAACCTGTGGATCCCGAAACTATCGAGGAATTCGACATTACTGAAGAATTCGTCATGGAGCTAAATAATGTAAGACTGTAGTCCCGAATTCATCAATTGTCAATTCGTTTGAGTTTATAAAAATCTTATAAAATGAGTTCAAGTTATACGACTCTTAATCTATAATTATAAATCAGAGAGCGACATTAGACCGCGACAAAAATAAGGACGTGCGACATTATTGGTGATGTTTTCCTTTTTTTTTTGCTAGATGAGCATTCAGATAGTGCTTAGTATTCGGACTAATATTGTTTAACATTCTTTTACTCATACTTTATAAGCACGACATCGAGTGTTCTTGAATCAAACAAATGGGCAGAAAGTTACCACCTCCCCCACCTCCGCCGGGGGTAAACGGTAATCGTCAATCTCAGCGTCCTTCGGTTCCACCGCCTCCACCAGGTTTACAATCGAGAAGAGCTCAAGCACCACCACCACCGCCACCTCCATCGCATCATAACAATGGAAGACATAGACCATCTCAAGCACCACCTCCACCACCCTCAACGAATAGGTTGACCTCACCTAAGAAAAAAAGAACTAAAACAAGTAATTTGGATGAAACCAGCTTACAGACAAAGAAAAGTATGTGGCTTCAGTTACAGAAAAAGAGATACTCGACTTCCAGCTTAAAGTCAAGTAAAGGAGGAGTTTCCCAACCAAGAAAGGCTGAAATGCCGCCAGAACATCTCAGAAAGATTATGTTAGATCATGGCGATTTATCTTCAAAAAAAGTTGCATCCGACAAAAGATCTCATCTAGGGTCATTGAAATATATGCCCCATGCCATTTTAAAACTTTTAGAAAATATGCCACAACCTTGGGAAAACTCGAAAGAAGTGAAGGTTTTATACCATATAACTGGGGCAATAACTTTTGTTAACGAAATACCGAGAGTAATTGAGCCAGTTTATACTGCTCAATGGGCTACTGCATGGATTATGATGAGAAGAGAGAAAAGAGATAGAAGACATTTTAAGAGAATGAGATTTCCTCCATTTGATGATGAAGAACCGCCAATCGACTGGATAGAAAATATCGAAGATGTAGAACCTCCTGAAGGTATACAGTTAGACTTACATGAAAAAAATGATAAATTTGTGATAGACTGGTTCTATGATGAAAAACCTTTAATCGAAAATTTAGAAGTTGTCAACGGCCCCAGCTATAAGACATGGGCAATAGATCTTTCTACCATGGCTAATTTATATAAATTGGCTCAACCATTATTATCTAACATCAATGATCCTAACTACTTCTACTTATTCAATAAAGAAGCTTTTTTTTCAGCCAAGAGTTTGAATATATCTGTACCAGGCGGACCAAAATTTGAGCCGTTATTCAAGGATAAAATCAATAATCCTGAGTTAGAAGACTTCACTGAATTTAACTCCATCGACCGCATCATTTTCAGAATCCCTATAAGAACTGAATATAAAATTGCATTCCCTTATTTATATAATTCTTTTGTTAAAAATGTTTATTTGACAAATTACCACGAACCTTTCAACTGTTCTGTCGTGAATAAAGTTGATGACGAGAACAAGCCAGCATTTTTTTTCCATGATCTGCTAAATCCAATCTTTCCACACAAATCTTCAAAGTCTAATAGAGACTTCAGTGATATCGATTTCAATGTTGATCTCCCTGATTCGTTCGAACCACTTCTTGCTTCAAAGGAAGTTGAAAATGATGGTCAATTTGAAATTGTGGACGTTCCACTAGAACCTGATACTACGAAATCGGCCCTCGATTTATGGCATTCCCCATACCCTTTCAATCGCCGTAGTGGAAGAACAGTGAGGGCACAAGATGTGGCACTTGTCAAATCTTGGTATAAAGAGCATTCTCCTAGAAAGGCACCCATCAAAGTCCGTGTTTCGTATCAGAAATTATTGAAGAATTATGTTTTGAATGAGCTACACAACCCTTCTGGAAGCAAAAGTGGGTCCAAAATGAGTAATCAAAGAAAGATTAAGTTATTGAAGAGCTTGAAAAATACAAAATACTTTCAACAAACAAGTGTAGATTGGGTTGAGGCTGCACTTCAAGTATGCCGTCAAGGTTTTAATATGTTGAATTTATTGATCCATAAACGTGGTCTTACTTATTTGCATTTAGATTATAACTTCAACTTAAAACCAACGAAAACATTGACAACCAAAGAAAGAAAGAAATCCAGGTTTGGTAATGCATTTCATCTAATTAGAGAACTTTTGAGAATGGTGAAGATTATAGTTGATTCACATGTCCAATTTAGACTCGGAAACGTTGACGCCTACCAATTGGCAGATGGTATTTATTATATTTTAAACCATTTAGGTCAATTGACTGGTATATACCGGTACAAATATAAAGTAATGCACCAAATAAGAGCTTGCAAGGATCTCAAACATGTTGTATATGAAAAGTTCAATTCTGTTATTGGTAAGGGTCCAGGATGTGGGTTCTGGCAGCCAGCATGGAGAGTATGGCTAAACTTTATGAGAGGTATTATACCTTTGCTCGAAAGGTGGTTGGGTAACTTATTAGCAAGGCAGTTTGAAGGTAGACGTGCTAATGACGTTGCCAAAACCATAACCAAACAAAGAGTTGATGCATATTATGATATTGAACTTCGTGCACAAGTCATGCATGATATCTTAGATATGATACCAGAAAACTTGAAGCAAAGCAAATCTAGAACAATATTACAACATCTCAGTGAAGCTTGGAGATGCTGGAAAGCTAATATACCTTGGAAGGTACCTGGTATGCCCGTTCCAATAGAAAAAATAATTGAACGTTATATCAAGGCCAAAGCTGATGGATGGATTTCTGTTGCCCATTACAACAGAGATCGAATTAGAAGAGGTGCTACTGTTGAAAAGACTGTTGCTAAGAAAAACTTAGGTAGACTCACTAGATTATGGATTAAAAATGAACAAGACCGTCAAACGAATTTCGCTAAAGATGGCCCATATACGACTCCAGATCAAGCAGTAACAATTTTCCAAACCATGGTACATTGGTTAGAAAGCAGAAAGTTCAGCCCCATTCCATTCCCCCCTTTATCGTACAAACATGATACCAAATTATTAGTTTTAGCCTTAGAGAATTTGAAAGAAAGTTATAATGCAAATGCTAGTATGAATTCATCCCAGAGAGAAGAATTAGCTCTCATAGAACAAGCTTATGATAATCCTCATGAATGCCTAGCCAGAATCAAGAAATTTTTATTAACCCAAAGAATTTTCAAAGAAGTAGGACTAGAAATGATGGATTACTATGACCATTTGGTTCCAACTTATGCCATAGATCCTCTTGAGAAAATTACTGATACTTATTTAGATCAATATTTATGGTATGAAGCACAAAAAAGACAACTTTTCCCTAACTGGGTCAAACCAAGTGATGACGAAATTCCTCCTTTGTTAACCTATAAATGGTGCCAAGGTATCAACAATTTGGAAAACGTATGGGAAACAGACGAAGGTGAAAGTAATGTCATGCTCGAGACATCGTTAAGCAAATTTGCGGAAAATATTGACCTCACATTATTAAATAGGTTGTTAAGGTTAATTGTCGATCCCAACATTGCTGACTATATTACTTCTAAGAATAACGTAAATTTGGCTTATAAAGATATGAACCATACCAACCAATTCGGTCTCATCCGTGGTTTACAATTTGCATCCTTTGTTTATCAATACTATGGGTTAGTAATTGATTTATTGATCTTAGGTTTAGATAGAGCCAATGAGATTGCAGGTTCACCCCAACAACCAAATAACTTCCTTCAATTCAAAAATAAAGAGACAGAAATATCGAGTCCAATTAGACTATACTCTCGTTATATGGATAAGATTCACATTTTTTTCCGTTTCGATAGTGAAGAGGCAAATGGCTTAATTCAGGATTATCTTTCTGAGAACCCTGACCCTAATTTCGAAAATGTTGTGGGTTATAACAATAAGCGCTGTTGGCCAAAAGACTCTAGGATGAGGTTAATGCGCCATGATGTGAATCTTGGTAGAGCTGTTTTCTGGGAAATTTCGGGTCGTATTCCAAAATCTATCACTACCATTGAATGGGATGAAAGTTTTGCATCAGTCTATTCAAATGAGAATCCGAATTTGCTTTTTGCAATGTGTGGTTTCGAGGTCAGGATACTTCCGAAGTCTCGAATGCAAGAAGTTAAGTCTTCTCAAGAAGGTGTTTGGGATTTGATAGATCAAAGCACAAAAGAAAGAACCTGCAAAGGCTTACTTACAGGTTAGCCCTCAAGCAGTTGATAGTTTTCAATAATAGAATTCGTCAAATCTTAATGTCCTCTGGCTCGACAACCTTCACTAAAGTTGCATCGAAATGGAACACCGCTTTGATCGCTCTCTTTGCTTACTATAGAGAAGCTGTTGTCTCTACAGAGTCATTACTTAGTGTCTTGGTAAAATGTGAAACTAAAATTCAAAATAGAGTTAAAATGGGCCTCAATTCTAAGATGCCTTCTAGGTTTCCGCCTGCTGTATTCTATACTCCCAAGGAACTAGGTGGACTTGGAATGCTTAGTGCCTCTCATATTTTGATTCCAGCTTCCGATTTAAGATGGTCAAAACAGACCGATACCGGTATCACTCATTTTAGGGCAGGTATGACCCATATGGAAGAGAAAATGATACCGACTATCTTCAGATACATCACCACCTGGGAGAACGAATTCTTAGACTCACAAAGGGTATGGGCTGAATATGCAATCAAAAGGCAAGAGGCTGCCGAACAAAATAGAAGAATCACGTTCGAGGATATGGAGAGTAACTGGGACCGTGGTTTACCACGTATAAGTACTCTTTTCCAAAAAGACAGGCACACATTGGCTTATGATAAGGGCCATAGAATCCGTAGGGTTTTCAAACAATATTCTTTACCTCGGTTCAATCCTTTCTGGTGGACTAGTAATCACCACGATGGTAAATTATGGAATCTAAATGCTTATCGTGCCGATGTTATCCAAGCTTTAGGTGGTATTGAAACAATTCTAGAACACACATTATTCAAAGGAACTGGTTTTGATTCTTGGGAAGGTCTTTTTTGGGAGAAGGCATCAGGTTTTGAAGATTCCTTGAAATTCAAGAAATTGACTAATGCCCAAAGATCCGGTTTAAGTCAAATTCCTAATAGAAGATTCACTTTATGGTGGTCACCAACTATTAATCGTGCAAATGTTTATGTTGGTTTTTTGGTTCAATTAGATTTGACTGGTATATTCTTGCATGGTAAAATCCCAACTTTGAAAATATCTTTGATTCAAATTTTCCGTGCTCATTTATGGCAGAAGATACATGAGAGTCTTGTGCAAGATATTTGTCAAGTCTTAGACAAGGAATTAGAGGTTTTACAAATCGACAATGTGGAGAAACAGGCAATTCATCCTCGTAAATCGTATAAAATGAATTCATCCTGTGCCGATATTGTTTTACAGAGCACTTACAAGTGGAATGTCTCCAGGCCTTCACTTTTAAATGACACCAATGACACTCTTGATGCAGCCACAACTAATAAGTTTTGGATTGATGTTCAGTTAAGATATGGTGATTATGACTCTCATGATATATCAAGATATACTCGAGCTAAGTTTTTAGACTATACAACTGATGGTACTAGCACTTATCCATCACCAACTGGTGCAATGGTTGGTATCGACTTAGCATACAATATGTATGACATATATGGTAGTTGGTTTTCCGGGCTCAAGCCATTGATGCAGAATGCAATGAAAGAAATCATGAAGTCAAATCCTGCATTATATGTCTTGCGTGAACGTATTAGAAAGGGTCTTCAACTATATCAATCTCAACCACAGGAGGCCTTTTTGAATGCCAACAATTATGCTGAACTATTTAATAATGAAACCCAGCTATTTATTGATGATACTAATGTTTATCGTGTCACTGTTCATAAAACTTTTGAAGGTAATCTCACTACAAAACCAATTAATGGGTCTGTGTTCATTTTGAATCCTAAAACAGGGCAATTATTCTTAAAGATTATTCATACATCAGTATGGGCTGGCCAAAAACGTTTGGGTCAATTAGCTAAATGGAAGACAGGCAGAAGAAGTCGCAGCATTGGTAAGATCATTACCTAGGGAAGAGCAACCAAAGCAGTTAATTGTAACCAGAAAAGGTATGTTGGATCCCTTGGAAGTTCACATGCTAGATTTTCCTAATATCTCTATAAGACCATCGGAGCTTCACTTACCCTTTGGTGCTGCTATGAAAATAGATAAATTAGCTGATATTGTCTTAAAGGCAAATGAACCCCAAATGGTTTTGTTCAATATGTATGATGACTGGTTGAAAACGATTTCCTCTTATACAGCCTTTTCAAGAGTGATTCTTTTACTTAGGGCTCTCGGTATCAACCAAGAGAGAACGAACTTGATCTTACGTCCCGATGCAAGCGTTGTTACCCAGGATCATCATATATGGCCTACTTTCAGTGATGACCAATGGATTGACATAGAAACACAATTGCGTGATCTTATCCTTTCTGATTATTCGAAGAAGTATAACGTCAATATTCAATTTCTTACGCAATCAGAGATTAGAGATTTGATTTTAGGTCAAGATGTCAGAAAGCCTTCAGTAAAGAGACAAGAATTGGCTGATGTCGAAGAAAAGCCTGAAGCCAGTGACAATCAACAATTAACAGCTTTGAAAAGTACAACGCAAAATGTACACGGTGAAGAGATAGTGACTGTCACAACTACAAATTATGAACAACTGTCGTTCGTCTCAAAAAATGAATGGAGAAACCGTTTGATTGCCTCTAATAATTTGCACTTACGTACCAAAAATATTTACGTTTCATCTGATGACTTTGTTGATGACGAGAGTTTCACTTATATTATGCCAAAAAACTTGTTGAAAAAATTTGTTCAAATTTCGGACTTACGTACTCAAGTGGGTGCTTTTATATATGGATCTTCTCCTTCTGATAATGATGAAATTAAAGAGATAAAAGCCATTGCTTTAGTTCCACAATTAGCCAACTCCCACTCTATACAATTCCCAACCAAATTATATGATAAAAAAAATCAAAGTTATTTGTCCAGTCTTGAGCTTCTAGGTTGGATCCATACCCAAAATCAAAGCTCAGACCTGTTACCTCCGATTGATGTTACTTCACTAGCACGATTGAAGAGTAATAATGAGTCTGAATGGACAGAAAATTTGATCACTTTGTCTGTTGCGTTCACTCCAGGATCTGTTTCATTAGCTGCGTTCACCTTAAACCATGAGGGCTACCAATGGGGTATGACCAATAAGGATGTCATTTCTGATGCACCAGCTGGGTTTTCACCCGAGTTTTCCAAGAAGAACCAATTACTTCTTTCTGATAGAATCATGGGTACCTTTTTAGTTCCTGATGATAATATTTGGAACTATTCATTTATTGGCCCAGTTTGGGATCCAAATGCTGAGTTCGACTTGAAAATTGATATACCGTTACCATTCTATCATGAATTACATCGTCCAACCCATTTTCTCACTTTTAATGAAATAGAAGGAAATGAGGTTGAAGCAGATAGGGAAGACGTGTTGGCATAGTTTCTATTAAAAATGATTATATAATGTAATATATGTACAGTAATAGATGTTATTTTCAGTAATAAGACGGAAAGAATGTAACCTACCAGTGTCTAACGGATATGATATGATCTTCAATTGCGAAAAGTAATTTCCTTAAATCATGTCGAGTTATATTTTCTTTAAGAGGAGCAATTCTAAAGAGTTCTTACCATTCATGTATTTTAGTAATTTAAAGAACACACTCGTTAATTCAGGGGATAATTTACATTCATCTTCAATTATTTTATTAATCCATCTTCTTTCTAAAGTCGTAGCTCTACCGGGATCAATAACAATAGTATCTTCATCATCTTCTAAGACAATATTTGGGCCCAAATTGAGAGATTTAATATTTTTATCTAACAATTCAAGATCTGGATCATAACTCGAAGTTGAGACATTGTTGGCCTTATAGTTCCTTATGTCTGAAAGGCCTTCATCGATCTGTTTAGAAGTATTATCAGTCGTACCAGACGACCTAACATTCGATGTCAATTTATCTGTTGCATCACTGTCACGCTTTTTCTTAGCGATTTTACTTGATTCATATTCCAAGTCTTCTTCAACTTTTAACTTCACTTTTCTTGATATCTTCAACCAAATAAACGTATGCAATTGAGTAACATAACCGAATCTTATTAACCATGCTAAAGCATTCAAATAAATATCCCTATGATCTTTCGAAGGGATAATAGTAGCAAATTGTTTTGGCTTTCTCGACCGAGTTGATAATGATTTTAGGAAATGAGGCAAAGAAGGTAAAGTTTGGAATGAATCTTTGAATTTTGGAATATCTTCGTGCAAGTTTATAGTAATTGGAGCCATAGGAGAAACAATGTAAACAGACCTAGTGCTTAGCGGTGCTATAACTCTAGCCCTTCTCCAATAAATCAAATGAAAAGCGAATGACTTGATTTGATTAATATCAACTGAGATAGAGTTATCGCTTTGTTGTAGTTTATTTGATAATTTCAATAAAGACTCAGTTGGTTTTATCATTCTGATAAAGTTTGCAAGGGTACTATGCAGTTCACCTTTAATATCCTTGATGATAGTTTCAGGATCATCCAAGAGTAATAAAGCGAAATAAATGATATCTTCAGCATTAGCGATTTCATCAGAATCTTCATTATCATCTTGATCATCATCCAAACTTTTGAGGGCACCATTATTTTGATAGGAAGGGATCATTGGGTTTCCACCTCCCATCATAAGAATAGTCATCATATTACTCATACCGTATCTGGTAGTTTCACCAACGTTAATAAGACCAGTATTCCCCAACATATTAACGGTTGAAGAAAGATGAGAACCCGGTAAGAAAGGAACGGTTGAATCAGGTAGTGAGTGGAATTCAGTTTTGATTGGGATTTGGAACGATCTTAATTTATTATTAATTGATAAGTTAGCAATCTTGGAGGAAGAAATTGAAGTATAACATTCTGCGATTAATTTTGCCAAAGAAGATTTCATTATTAAATAATTATTTAACGAGATATTAGAAGATGATTTCCATTCATTTTTCAACTTGGATATTAATTTAACTTGATTCCAAACATAGTCGTGTTTCAGTTGTTCATATCTTAAGACCAAAGACAATCTCGATATAACATAATGAAACATTTCATCGATACGGTAATTACATTCAATAATAGGAGGGTTCATTATGAATACCACATGAAACATATTCATTGAATGTTTTACATTTTCATTATTATTGACGTTATCTTCCTCATCAGCATCTTCGCCCTTTAAATCGTCATCATTATTAACAGCGGAGTCATTATTAACATCATGATTATTATTAGACTCAGCATCACTTTTGGTAGAAGAAGGTTTTTTCGATTTACTCGAATGACTTTTATTTGATTTTGAATGTTTCTTTTTCGTAATTCTCCAAGAACCATCATCATAATTATGAATTGGAAGACCAAGGAAGATTGAATTTTCAATCATAATTTCAAACCTTGAATTACACATTTGTTTGGGAGGAGTCAAAATTTCACTTAGATAATCCGGTTCAAACCCCAAAACTTCGGTAGGAGTTGTCAATTGAACATTATTATTCGAAGAAGATCTTGAATGGGAAGATTTTTGGGATAAACCAGATAATGTTTTTCTCAATCCACGATTACTTGAAAAATCATTATCGGAAATCTTAATTGCATCAATTGAGCTATGTGATTTTTCTTTAATGTTCAAATCGTTTTCTGATTTTTTCAATTTCAACTTTCTTTGTCGTTCTTGTTCATCTAGAAATGAAAAAATATCCTTCTTAGTACCCATATAGAAATCTAAATGGCTACTATCCCATTCGTTTTCGGTTTCGAATTCTTGAACATTACTATCTTCATCGGAGTCCACCACTTCATAATCATCTTCTGCATCTCCATCATCATCTGAAGATGAAGTATCATCAATATCAGTATTTGAATTCCTACCAAATGAAGCCGATTTCACCTTTTTACGTCGTATTCTTTTTTGGATTCTTTCATTTGATAGATCTGGAGGATACTTAAATACCAATTGCGGCCCGCTATGAGTCGATATAACAAACAAGATCCCCAAAAGACTCGGGTTCGGCAAGTTAAAGCTCATCTTGGGTATGGTACTAATCAAGTTTGGCACAATCTAACAGAAACTGTTTTCTAAAAATTGATGATCAAACAACACCCGTACCCATCAAAGAGGAAAAACCCACACACCAGCGACCTTCTCACGTACCGAGGAACAAAACCTTGTCGGGAATTGTTGCAAACATTACAAGCCAAATCATAAGCACACGTACATAATATATATATAGAAGAATCATTATAAGATACCTAGAGTTTATGTTTGATGTCCTTTTGCATCAATTGAGCAAACTTACCTTGGGGAATACCCTCAGTCCATTTGTTCAAACCTTTAATAACTTCACGAGTAATACTACTATTGATCAATTGATCTCTGTTAGCCTTTAATAATTGTTTATTTTGGAAAATGGATTGTTCATGTAAGTCTTCAAACTGAGAAAGAACGTCCTTTTGCACACGGGCGTTGAATTCTTCGGTGGAAGCGAATTTTTCATCGTGATAGGACTTATTAATAAATCCCAATTGAGTCAATCTTTCACCGGGGATTTTTCTTGAAAACAACAAGGCTTCCGAGGCCACCGACCAGCCCAATCTCAAGAATAAACTTGCACTGGAAGCACCTTCGGCAACCAACCCCAAGTTAGCAAAAGGAGCTAAAAGGAAAGTTTCCTTTTCATCTTTTGCGTAAATTAAATCACATAATGAGATTAACCCGGTGGTTAATCCAACGACTGGACCATTCAAGGCAGCAATCAAAACTTTATCATGATTATGAAACAAGTCTGCTAAAAAGACATTTCTGGAAACAAAACGATTAAGCCAGTATTCGTGACTAAATAATTCTTCAGTAGAAGCGTTAGCAAGACCTTTATCGGCAAAGTTAGCCCCGGCACTAAATGCTCTACCGGTAGATTGAAGTAAGGTAACCACGGTATCTTCTTCTTGGTTGGCTCTTTCCATTAATTTGGCCAATAACAAGTATTGATCCCCATTAAGGGCATTTAAAACTTCGGGTCTATTCAAAGTGATAATTGTCATTCTGTCTCTGACCTCGTATAAAATATCTTCTCCTTCCATCTTGTATTGGGGTATTGTTTCTCAGGGTGTTATTAAAGTAATATTTCCTACTTTTATTACTCAATTGTATTGATATTCAATTGATATATAAAGAATGCAAAAGAACATATATATATATATATACTAAAACCCGCAATCCCTTGTGAAAAGTTTTGACATTTCAGATACTTTTTTTTTCCTCTCGTTATTTGGTTGATTTAACCAGCTGAGGGGTACCCAACCACTAATCGTGTCCTCGGTTTGACAGCTACGTCTTATCCGGATCTATCAACGGTATCAGTTCTTGAGACTAGATGCTAGCCACTCTAAACCTTCGTATAGACCGTCTCCCGTGGTAGCACAAGTGGCTTGAATGAACCACGGTCTCAGTCTAATCGAGTGCAATCTTAGTTTTTCAGTAATCTCCGCTGCATTCATAGCGTTGGGCAAGTCTTGTTTATTGGCAAGTACCAATAGTAAAGCATTTTGTAGTTCTGCTTCATTTAACATGGTTGACAATTCTTCACTGGCTTCGCTTATTCGGTCTCGATCGTTTGAATCAATAACAAAAATTATCCCCTGGGTATTTTGGAAATAGTACCTCCACAATGGTCGAATCTTATCTTGTCCACCCACATCCCACACCGTGAAGGCAATGTTTTTATATTCAACTGTTTCAACGTTGAACCCAATGGTTGGAATAGTGGTGACTATCTCTCCCAATTTCAACTTGTATAAGATGGTGGTTTTACCGGCTGCATCAAGTCCAACCATTAAAATCCTCATCTCTTTGCGACCAAACAATCCGCTAAATAGCTTCAGTATTGACAACCCCATTGTATACGGACCCTGTCTTCTTTTACAATTATGAAAAGAACTTCTTTTGCAACTATGAAAAGAACTACGCTTCTCTTCTACAAATGGGTTGATGTTTTTTTTCCCTGGTCCTTGTTTTTCTATGACCATACATTCGGTTATTAGGGGAACTTAAAATACGAGGAAATCAATTGATTATTGATAAAGGAGAAGGTCTGGTGAATGGGTCTTTTGTCTGGGGCACGGATGTTTGTGGTGTACGGGTTTATAGTTTGAGGATATTTTTTTATTTTTTTTTTTTTTTGTTATTCTGTAAAAGTTTGGGCGGTAAACTGATAAACAACTGCTTTTCTACAACAACAATGTCTATACTGGTTATAAGGCCTTCTGAAAACTTCAACGCACCCAGCGACACCGCTGCAAGGATCAGGATTGACTTCAGGCCGCCCGTGAGTGGAAGCGAACAGGAATTCGAGTCCTTTCTCGACAATTATAAACTTTCGATTTTTAAACTCCAAGATGTTTATTATGTTTTGGTTAAGGATATAGCGTTGCTATGCAACTACCCATCGTCGTACCAGTTGCTAAATAAGCTCATAAGAAGAGTCCCGATACCCAAGAAAGAGTTTCTCAAGACAACCAATCGAGAATTGAACCAAGGATTATTTGAAAATAACATGATTGAAAAAACGGACTTGGATAAGAAGTTGTTCTATATTGAATTAAAATTTCTATATAATGTTACTGAGAACAAATCGGTTATTTTAAATAATGAACCTGATATGGCAATTGATGAAACTCCATCATCTCCAATCTTATCTTCGGATAATTCAAACGATGAAAAAATCTTAATAAGCCAGGTTTTCCCTCAGTACGGATTGGTAGACTCTTCATTACCTTTGACCCATGCTACTTTTAATACTTTGAATCCATTAACCAAACTACATTGGTATAAGATGAACGGACATTTCCGTAGAGTTTACGGAACTTCATTATCAAATAGTGAACGAGAATTATTAATCAAAAATAATAAGTTTCTAGAAATTGGGCTTAGTGAAGATGAACCAATTGATGAAAATCAATCTGATTTAGATGTGAAAAAGGAAGATGATCTCTCTGAAAGAGAAAGAAGAGCTCGTAAACCAATTGGTAAACCAAAGAAGAATATCACTAATGTTGATCCAAATACTGCAGATTTAGCAGAATTTATATTACCGGGGCAAGGATTATTTCAAGAGTTTAATATCAATCATATTTGTAAAGTTCCAAATTATTATATAACAACAAATCATATGAATGCAAGTCAAACTTCGGCAATTTCAAATTATAAAAAACCAGCAGCTTCAAATTTCTTATTCAATGAAAATATTAAAATGTCAAGAAATATTCAACAGTTAGTTTTCAATAGTGATAATGATAGTTATCATCATTCAAAATATTATTATTTTAAAAGTTATCGAGGTCCAGGTTCTGGTAACTATAAAGATGCTGCTTTAGTTAATAAAATAAATAAAATTCATTTAGTTGATTCACCAAATCAAATTAAAGGTGGTAATCATAAAATTGTGAAAAGAACTAAAAAACCAATAAGTAAAAGATATAATAATAGTATAAAAGGATTAATCCATGATTATTTCACAAAAGATAATGTTGAAACTATTATAGATGAACAAAGAAAGTATACCGAAGATTATCATAATATTGAAATGTTACATAATAACTTGCAATTTAATTTATTAATTAATACTTATAGAGATATTTCCGATGATACTTGGAATAAATATTATCAATTCAAAAATATTGATTTTAATCAATTGACTGAATTAAATAGAATCAAATCAAGAGAATTGAAAAAGAAAGAATTGATTGCTTTACATCATGAAAATCAATCAAAACTTAATCAAACTTTACCTCCTTCTCAAGAATTAACTGAATTATATAAACCTGATTTAACTGATCGTTTTACTCAACCATCAGTTTATCAAGAAATTGTTAATCATTTACCAGTTGAATTAAGAGATGATATTAATTTGCATTTAATGGGTAAAGATACAAAAGATTACGATCTAGTTCCATCAATTAAGAAACCTCTTTATAATGAAGCTGCATCATCAGAATATTCTAATCCAGAATATTTGAATAAGGTTGAAATGGTTAAGTTACCAAATGCAAATTCAATAGGCTGGGAAAATTTGAAAAAATATCGTTTTAAACATTAAATATATATTGAATACATAATTATAAATTAATCATCATCTTTAAAAATTTCAAAACCCAAATTATTTTTTGATTTACCATCAACCATAAAATCATTTAGGTTTTTTAGTATAAATTTTTTACCAATTGAATTATCAATTAATTCATCAGCTTTTTTTTTGTTTTGTATATTATTATTAACTTTCATTTTTTTATCATGGATAGGATAGCGTATTGGGGTTGAGTTATTAGAAGGTAAATTAAAAGGATTTTGAAATCTTGTAGTTGGAGTATCATTTTTAGGAGTAGATGTAGATGAAGTGAAAGGGGAAGAAACAAAAGTTGGTTTTGGTCTTGGGGTAGTACCGGGTAAATTTGTTGTTGAGACATTACTTTGATCATTTGAAGGGGTCGAATTAGATGGAGGAGGAGAAGAATCAAGATCAAATTGTAATTTTTTCGGTTTTATTGATTTTTCTTTATCAGATAATTCTCTAATGACTCGTTCGCCAGTTTTATGATTTATGAATTCTGCTTGAGATGAAAAATCAACCTTCAGTTTTATTGATATACCAAAAGGATTACTTAATTTATGATTTTTTTCTTCTTCTTTTTCATCATCATCATATAAAGAGTTCAATATTTTAGAATTAAACTTTGATGGATTGGGTAATTTAGAATCAACAAAAGGATTTGGAATTGATATTTGATTTGATTTACCATTTTGTAAAATACTATCAATTTCATCATCATCTTCAACATCAGAATATATTTTTTTACGATTAAAAGACTTTGCATGCCATTCATTCACCAATTTGTCGTCTATTATATTATTTTGGGGAGTAGCTGGTAATTTTTTTGAAGCAGCAGCCAAGGGAGGAGGTGTACATGATCTGGTCTCCTTAACTTCAGTATCATTAGAACCAGCTAATGCTTTTAAAGTTTCCGAGATTGATTTTTTTGGTTTTGATATCAATTCATGATCCAAATAATCCCCATCTTCATTTAATTCTTTACTATCTTTTAATTCCGGTTGTGGTAATTTTTCATCAGATATTTCTGATGGTTTTTGTTTAAACTTTCTCCCTGATCCAACGGTCAGAGGAGTAGGTAGAAACATACCAAATGAGAACATTGCCGGTCTAGGTGTTTGGAAAGGCTGTTTTTGACTCGACTGAGGAGGAGTTAAAATAATATCTTTTGCCTTTTTCCTAATAGATCTTGGTGTCTTATTAGGAGTTGCTTCAGGGGTACTAGGTAAAGTTTTTTGTCTTTTATTAGAATGACTGACGGAGTATTTCCTCTTGGGAGGAGTGGTAAAACTAGCAGAAGATCCTGACGTCGTATAAGAAAACCCAGGAGGTGTTTTAGGAGGATTAGCCTCACCGAAACCAATACCAGTCATGATGAGCTTCAAGAAGGAGTAACAATTTTGGTTTCTCTAGTTAAGACAGGCGGCAAACACACAATCTTTGTAAGTATCCAACTTGATCAGAAGAGAATACCCAGGAAACGAGAATCACAGACACGAGACTTTTCAAAACTAGCTCTAGCTATCAGGAACAATCTCTAATTTAATTAGGTAAGCTTTATATTAAGTACATAAATTACGTACAGCCTAACAATCAGCGCAAATGTCAACAATATTTCCAGATATACAGCGTACAGCAGGATTAGCACCACTATTTCAACGTTTTCTGAATGGGAAAAACAGGAAGTTGGTAAGGATTGGAGATACAAAACGCCAAATAACTGAGTAATTAAAGGAATTACCAGCAAAAAAATCCTGATTTTTTTTTTTTTTTTTTTTTTTTTTCCCACTTTTTTTTTTTTCGTTGTTCGACAAATTGACGCGTTTTTATTTACACTTTACAGCAAAAGCACTAGGCTTTAATAACTAAACAGCACCCAAGCTCGTCTAACGATCGGTTAAAGAAGATAGCAGCAGCAGCAGTAGACCCGTAGCAGACTAAAAGCAGTGGGATGAATGACCTTTTGGTATGTTGATCTCAACGGTAGAGTGCGCGACCAGAGGAAAACATCCAATACCCAAAGGATTAGTGGTTTGTTTTCATGATTTTTTTTTTTTTTTTTTTTTTTTGTTTTTATTTAGTTGTCTTTTTCACTTATAGTTGATCCAGAGGTTTGATCTTAAGGTGAAGCAAGGTGCTTGATAGTTGTTGCTGAAGTAGCTGAATATTGGTATTTGCTTTTTTTTTTTGCCCGCTTTTACTTTCTTGGTTATTGGCTTTTGTCTTTTCTTTTGGTTAGGTTAAACTTGGGCGGCTAATTATAAAACCATGTCTTTTGCTGATAGTTTTTGGACTCAGGATTATAATCTGGGGTTTAAGGTGTTATTTGAAGAGCTATATCAAGGAGCGAATGAAAATGAGGACTTCATTAGTTTGTTCAATAAGAGAATGGAGATTGAATTGATTTATGGGAATCAATTGGTTTTAATTAAAGATTCTAAATCAGTATCTTCAAGATACACCAATGATGACTATATATCATCGGTTAAGAATGCTTATTTCAAGATCAATGAGAATTTCAACAAACAAGGAGAATACCATTTACAAGTGGCTAATAATATCAAAGTATTAGTGTTAGAACCATTCACCAAATGGAGTAAAGAGCATAAACAGAGGATTGATTACTCAAATCAAGTTATACAAGATCATTATAAGGTTTTCAAGAATGCAAAAAGTCATTTGGACAGATTGCAAAAAAAATATTTCAATAAATGTAGAATGTTGGAAGAATTTAAATCTCATTACACCGATGAAGAATTATCAAGTGATTTGAATGATTTACAACTTGATTCTAAAATAGAGAAGGTGGAAGAAGATCATGGTGCTGAAGCAAATGAAGAAGAAGAAGAAAACGATACAACCTATACTTTTGGTAATGCAGTTTTCGATTATAAAACATTGAAAAAAATGTTGACTGATATTTTAACTAATATTGAGTTAATTGATCATAAAGTTCCTATCTTAGGTACTTATAATAATGTTAGTACTGGTAGTAATATTACTCAATGGTTGTTGGATAATATCCCTGAATTCAATGGTAATATTGCTAAAGCTGAAAGTTTTGGTCAAGATTTAATTAATAATGGTTTCATTAGATTAATTGGTTCAATGAGTGGAGGTAAAAATTTCATTAATTCATCTCAATTTTACTATCAATGGAAACCTTTAGTTTTCCAAATTACTAAATTAAGTGATTCCAAAATAATAAATAATGATTCAAATGGATTATCAAGAAATAACTCAATTAATTTAAAATCTTCAAATAATTTCGCTGATTATTTTGAAGATATGAAACAAGCAATTGGAGTAAATTCAATCGATTATAATGATAAAGCACAATTACTGAAAATTATTCAAGATGTTAATCAATTAGATCATCAATATTATCAATCAATTTTAGAATTAGATAATTTAAGATGTAAATTTGAAGAGTTAATCATGGATCATTTAACTTTTATGCAAAAATGTGAATTAGATAGACTAAAAGCAATTAAAAAAGTTACTTTTGATTTCTTAGCAAGTTTTTCAAATAAAATTAATTCAATGAAACATTTATGTGATGAATTATTAATCTTGGAAGAAACAATAAATCCAGTTAATGATTTAAAATTTTTAATTGAAAATTACTCAACTGGGTTTTTCAAACCTCATGTTATTTTATATGATAATTATTATAATTCGAATATTAAACAAACTTTTGGTGTTTCTTTAAATGTTAAATCAAGATTAGATCATAAAGTTGTTCCAATTATTATTCAATGTATCTTATCTCATCTAGATAATATCTATCCCGACATTATCAATGATGAAGAAAGAATTAATTTATGGACAAAACCAATTCATCTTTCAAATGTTCATCAATTAAGATTTCAATTAAATGTTGTTAATGATCCAAGTAAAATTAATGAAATTTTGAAAACAAATCATCCTTTAACTGTTACAAATGTTTTAAAATTATACTTTATGGAATTACCAGATGCCATAATTCCCCATAGTTATTATGATTTAATTAAATCTCTATATCAAAATTATCCAATTAATTCAAATGATTCTAAAATTGACGATTCAAGGATTAATGGTTTACAAAATGTTTTGGTCGATTTACCAAAATCAAACTTAGCTACTTTAGATGCTTTATTAACTCATTTAAATCGTTTGGTTAATATAATTGGTTCTAAAGATGAATCTTTGTCAAATGATTTCAAGAAAAAACTTTCAAAAGAATTTGGTAATATAATTTTAAGACCAAGAATGGATAATAATAATCTTTATAATTCAAGTGATTTGGGACAAGTATCAAATAATAATCTAAATGGTTTTATTAATGAGCAACATCAAATTCTGTTTATTAATGATTTATTCGAACCATAAGGAGGTCATATTCAAAGAATTAAGAAGAAGAAATTCCACAAGAGTTGATGGATTGAGTAACTCTTCCTCTTTGAAAAATTCATCTAAAAATGCTAGTTTGAAAAAGAAAAATGCTTCCCCTAATAATCAATCAAGATTAGAAGCTAAAATGAAAAAAGCAGTAAATAAATCAAAAATCTCTCCAAAATCAAATAACAGTGAATCTTCTACTAGCGCTTCGAATTCGATTCCAAATTCAATTTCTCCAGGAACAAGTCGTGGTCGTCAACTAAATGATGATCCAGTTGATGATGATGACGAAATCTTGGTTGCTGATGATGATAATAATATGGCTACTGCTAATGAAATTTTTAATAGATCCCCTTTAATGAAAGAAACCTTGGCTGAAGCTGTTTCAACTCATTCAACGCCCTACCATTAAAAGAACCGGTTCAACAGTTTTACCAGAACCCCCTGCAACTCCACCTCCTCATTCACCTACTAAGAAAGCATCTGCTCCGGCTCTTTGAAAAGAGGTCAATCTCCAAATAAAAAAAAAAGCTAATTCAAGTCTAAGTGAAGTTTCAAATAATAAACAAGTTAAATCCGCATCAAGTAGTATCGTTTCTTCTAGACCTTTGAAAAGAGATATAATTTATAATCATGGTAATAATTCAGAGTATTCTTCACCAAATGGATCTTCAACAGATGTTTCTCAGCCAAAATTCGCTTCTAGTATTGGAAGAAAAACTTCTGTGAAGATATGGCATCCAGATTTGATTCCCCATCACCTCCATCTGTCCCAGCAAAAGACAATCAAAAACCTAAAAATAATGGGAAATCTGGAGATGATGCGATTGTGGTCGAGTAAACTTGACTACCTTTAAATTTTAAACTTTTGTTCACGCTTGTTTTTACTCTTGTCCTTATAATGACGTTCTACAGTTATAACCATAAAATAATGCTATAACCATACATTATCATAATTACTTTTATCATAATATACGAGAAACAAAAAATCAAAAAAAAAAAAATATATCAAACTTGAAAATTTTCAAATTTCAAATTTCAAATAAACACGAATCAATAGGCTTAATTATTGACATGTAAATAGCATTTTCTCCAGCTTATATACCATCGTATATCGGACTTATTAACCCATTTGTAATCAAACTTCTCCAATTGGCTTATACTCGGAACTTTCGTTTGTTGATTTGACGCAGAGCGCAATCATCTCCATTATTTCATTCGGAGCCTTATGTAGGATGCCGGGTCGAGACTCGGGTCCCCTTTGAGGTGCATTTGCGGCAGTATATAAATTGCTGGGGAAAATACGTCAAAAAATTTCATTTCAACTTAATTGACAGCACTTTTCGAAGAATGTTTAAGTTATCGAGCAGGGTAGGTCGAAACTGGGTTAAAAATAACAAGGTAAAGCTGTTTTCTGCCGGTGCTGCAAAGAAGTATTCCTCTAGAGCAGGCTCGGACATACAAGAGTCTTGCAAGACCAAAAAAGGGTTGTGGTTAGGAATTGGTTGTTCATTACTTGCAGCAGGGGTATTTGCTTCTTCAAAAACTTTATTCATTTGGACACTGAAATCAAAGAAGCTAAGGAGGGAGTTCCAGTAGAAGAAGTTGAAAAGCATGCGAATAATAATGGAGAAGTTTGGGTTGTGATTAATGATAAGGTTTATGACTTGAGTGAGTTTTTGAAATCCCATCCTGGTGGACCGCAGATAATTAAGAAATACGCTGGTAAAAACGCTAGTGAAATCTTCAATAAGTATCATCCTCCGGATGTTATTGAGAAAATGCTACCACCTTCGAAATATTTAGGACCTTTGCATGGTGAAATGGAGGTTGCTCCAGACATAACATCAGTAGATGATGAAGAATTAAGGAATTACAAAATTCAAAATAAGCCTGCTTTATCAAGAATTTATAATATTTCTGACTTTGAATACGTAGCCAAACAAGTTATACCAACCAATGCCTGGGTTTACTATAATGGGGGATCAGATGATGAGATTACCTTAAGAGAAAATCATTATGCATACGGTAGAATTTATTTCAAACCAAAAGTTTTGGTTGATGTTAATGATGTTGATATTTCAACAGAAATGTTAGGGGTCAAAACTGCCGGGCCCTTCTACTGTAGTGGTGCTGCTCAAGCCAAGTTGGGCCATGAGGAAGGGGAATTAAGTATAGCAAGAGGCTGTGGCCGTGAAAATATCATCCAAATGATTTCGAGTGCTGCTTCTTATCCCTTGGGTGATATCATTGACGCCGCTTTAAAAGGTCAAAAACAATGGTTTCAATTGTATGTTACCGAGAATAGACAAGCTTCATTTGATACTATCAAATATTGCGAAGAAAAAGGCATTGGTGCTATTTTTGTGACTGTTGATACTCCTCAACTAGGTAGAAGGGAAAAAGATTTGAGAATAAGATTTGCAACCGATGATGATGAAGAAGAAGAAGAAGAAGAATTCATGTCCTCATCTGAACTCGGCGAAAAAGATCCCATTTACTATAAAGATGCTAGTTTAACTTGGAAAGATATTGACGACTTCAAACAATCTACAAAATTACCTATTGTATTAAAAGGAGTTCAAAGAGTTGAAGATGTCTTAATCGCTATTGAACATGGTGTGGATGCAGTAGTTCTTTCGAACCATGGTGGTAGACAATTAGATTACTCGAGGGCACCAGTAGAAGTATTATCAGAGCTCATGCCAGTTTTGAAAGAAAAGCAGCTTGATAATAAAATAGAAGTTTATATAGATGGTGGTATTAGAAGAGGTACAGACGTCCTTAAGGCATTATGTTTGGGTGCGAAAGGTGTCGGCTTAGGTAGACCATTTTTATATGCTAATTCTGCTTATGGAGAAAAAGGTGTTGTTAGAGCTATTCAATTATTGAAAGAAGAATTAATTTGTGATATGAAGCTTTTAGGTGCTAATAAAATATCAGACCTCACCCCTGATTTGCTTGATACTAAAAGTTTACATATTAAACAAGCTCATAGAGATTTATTATATGATAATGCTTATGATCCTTTGACTCCTCCTCGCTTCAAAGACGAACCTTTAAATTAGTCAATCGATTTATCTATTCTTATCTTATCTTAACCTAGATTAAACAGTTTATTTAACTAAGTATACTAATATACAAATGTTCAAGACAAAATATTCTATAAAACTCTTTTGAAGATGAAGTAATTTGATTAAAAGTTCACCACATTACCGCCGGAAACTAAGATCTGTTGGTCAAAATCATTTTCGGGTTCATTTTCAGCTCTTTTCCATGATTTTATATCACCATTATTGGTATCAATTTCAAAAGTTCTCATTCTTCTTATGTATCCACCATATCCACCGTATCCACCTAAACCAGAACCACCACCGTAACAAAGCCACATTTTATTCTCATTCGAAGAGTCCTTATTTTCAACATCTTGTAAACAGTAGTCATTACAGTGATCATGACCAGTGCTGATAACACTCACCCCGATTCTACCAAATATTGATCTTGCACCGGTATTATACCTTGGCGCAGTGATACCTTCACGTTGCTCACCAATGATGGTTGATCAAGTTTTCTAAACTCAGGTAAAGGAATGTGGAAGAAACCCATTGATAAGTGGATATGGGAATAAGAGCTGACATCTTTTTTCAAACTGTTATGCAGTTGTTCAAGCCATTTCAATTGTGATTCTTTCAACCAATCGTAGCCTGGAGTAACTTTCGGGTTTTGAGAATAACTATGACTATCGAGGAAATATAAAGATAATGCAGGGTTTTTAGATTTTGGACCTTGAACGGTCAAGACATAATTTCCGACACCGGCAACTTCTTCAGGTCCTAAACTTGCAAAAGAAAATGGTAAATTTGATGATAGACTCATGACTTCAGCCCTAATCAAAGACCCTTCATCGTCATGGTTACCTAAAGTGACTGCGAAAGGGATCTTTCTTTTGATGAATGGGTTTAAAGCCTTGAAAATAGAAGTCTCAGCATCAGGAGAGGCTTGACCAAAGATTTGATCACCAGTCAAGACAACAAGATCGGGCTTCTCGATATCCAAAACTTTTTCAAGAAATTCCAAGGTTCTTGGATCAGCTTTACAACTTTTTTTAGTTTCTGCTGGAACCGGGTCAAGGCATTTACCAACACCAGTAGAAAAATGTAAGTCAGCAACTTGTAAGATCTTAAACTTCCCATCAGGATTAATTTTAAGAGTGGGTTGATATTCCTTCTTTTTGTAGTCAATTCTGGGACCTTTTCTTACGGTTACATATGCCTCTAAACCGGAGACACCACCGATGTCAAGTATAGGAGTTTTAATGAGTTTCCAGTTTGGTCTTGGCTCTACACAGTCATCTCCGAACAATATATCAAACCCGGTTATAGCGTTTTTATTAGAGCTCAGACCATACTTTACCCAAATACCATTTGACTTATAATACCAGCCTTTTTCATTCAATTGCTCTTTGGTGGGGATAGTGTACAGAATATCCAAATCAAATCTACTAGATTCCATTTTTCTTTTCTCTTTCTTATCATTTGCTTTTCCAGAATCATTTTCTGCACCTTCTGCTTCTTTATATTCGACAACTTCTTCGTTCTTAGGAGGAACATTTTTCGACACTTCTTCTTCAAAATCAGCAGAAACATCTCCTTCTTGTTTTTGAGGAGGTGTGTTTGCTTTATCTGCTTTTTCTTGAGATTCTTTGATGTTTTTGGATTTTTCTTCTTCTTTTTGTTCTTCTTCTAATTTTATATTAAGTTCATTAATTTTCTTACTAGCTGATTTATCTTTATCCACGGTCAAAGCTTCAGTTTTTTCTCCCTTTTGTTTCATAGCCTGAGCTGCAACTAAAGATTCGTGATCATTATCATTGAAGACTCTATTTGAATGAAAGTCTTTTAAAACAGCTTCAGGGATCTGCAATTTTTCATTACCCTCAAATTTAGAATCTTTTAAAGGATTAGATATAGCGATATCAACTAAAACGCGATGATCACCATTGTCTGATTTTGTATTTTTAATTGCAGCCCTCTTTGATTTTTCTTCAGAGGCTAATTCCGATTCAGGTTTCTGTATTCTACCTCTTAAAGCCTCATTTTTGACCTTTTTATAAGAGAAGAACTTTCTTTTAACCCATGAGTTATCCATCATCAAATCTTTATCAATTTTAACCCACCCGCCGGATTGGTAAAGGTTACCTAATGCACCATAATTATCGTCGGGAACTCCACATTTTTCGCTTTTCCCACCAAGTTTCATACAGTTGCCAATTGAAATATCTACTATATAAATATCTGAAGCCGGTTGGAAAAAGGAAGGGGTAAAATTGACGGGTAAATAATCATCTAAGTATATAACATTTTGTTTATTGGCGATCAAAATCAAGATAATCGACATAACCGTGAAAAGACCCAAGTAGCTGAGCTGGCGCACATACATTCTAGGTAGGCCAACCATCTTGAAGGATTATCTATGCTTTCAATATCTTGGGATCTAGACGAAGAATTACCAATTTACCATAGTATTAATTCGATGTCAATAAATTTTTTTTTCGATTTTTCTCAACCGGAGAAACTCCGTACATCCAGGTACATTGCAACAACTTACCGATATAACAGTCTACAACAACTAACAGTCTACAACTAATAGTCTACAACAAGTGATTGAATATAATAGATAAATTGAAAAAGCATAAAAGAAAAGATTTTGAAGAACCGAAACTTGAACACGATCTTTTAGTTGAGCATGTATACTAATCTACTTCCCGAATTAGGTCTATAAATCCTGGGGAAGAACTGCCAATTGCAAATTTATTCATTTTTTTTAGCAGCTCTTTCAGCAGCCAACTTTTCCTCTCTCTCCTTAGCAGCCGGCTCAATATCAGGAAAACTGGAAGCATCTACCTTTGGTTTATGTTGTTCTGGGTTGATAAGAACGGTATGCGGCTTATTGATTTTACTGAATGGAACAGTTTTACCACCAATGTTAACCATCATGTTATCAGGATTGAACAATTCCTTATCCTTCTCCTCTTGAGTTTGCGGTTGTTTGCTTTGATCAGACATGTTGAATCACTTCAGTATAAATAAATTGTTTTAAACGTTTTTTTGTCAATGGAATTGCCCCTGTACTTATATAATTCCTTCTTGCTGGACATGTGACTGATTATGCGAGTCATTAATTTTTTTTTTTTTTTTGGTGCTAGGTGTACGCTTTAGACTGAAGGTAAGTCACTAACTTCTAGACTTCTTGCTATTTACATACATTGAGAGATGTCTTACGGCATGTAAGTCACTAACTTCTAGACTTCTTGCTATTTACATACATTGAGAGATGTCTTACGGCATGTAAGACTGTTGTGAACCCGTTTTATACTGTATTGGAAACGGGACCAAATCTTGATCTATTTTTTCAAAATTTTTTCACTGATCGCGCAAAATGTTGCAAACCTTACATTGGTATAAACAGAAGAATTAGGTAATATTGGTACGTAGAAGTGTTAAGGAGATCAGCTATTAGGAGCCTGGTATCCGACGTTACCTGGAGTGTCAGGAGACCCAGGCATACCATTGGCTACCCCACCAGTGCTGGAGTTTAAGCCGACTTCCGGCATGAATTGAGTACTTAAACTCATGGCGTAGATAGTAATGAACATTACTATACAATGCAAACCAAAGCAATAAGCCATGAATAACATTCTTGTAGTTCTTGTTGCTAGAATTGCTCTGGTGAGAGAAATAAATAATCTTTCTATTGGAGATAATCTAGAATTGATTCTTTCTCGCTCTCTTTTTCTGAATTGTTCAATTGGATGTAATTTTGATTCATAATTATCTTGATATTCAGTATTACTTTCGAGATCAACATTATTAGAGGGAGATGGATCTAGTAATTTTCGATTCGAGGTTCTAGAACTAAAAGATTGAGATGCAACTGGAGTGAATAAATTAGAATTATTATTATTATTTTTAAAAGAAGCTAAGTATCTAGTTCTTTCATATAATTCTTCGTTATCTTTCTTTAATGAATTCATTTGTCTTTTTAAATCACTTATTACTCCATATTGTTTTCTAACTTCATCTTCTAATTCATTATTTTTATCTCTAAATCTATCTCTTTGTTTAGTGATAATCGGTAAAATAGACGATTCTTCACCTCCATTATTTGGTAAGCTACCTTCTCTACCAAATGGACGAGTCATTCTACTAACTCCAGATACTAAACTCATGTTATCATTAAATTTATTATTAGATGCATCTTGTAAATCACTTAAATCATTTTCTAACTTATTATTAAGTTGATAAGCGTTTGTTAATTCTTCTTTAGTTTCGATTAAGTCTTCATCTAATGCGGTTATTCTTTTATTGAGATCTTCGTGTTGTGATCTGTAATCTGCTAATTCTTGTGTTAAATTTTTATTTCTTTCAATTAATAGTGAATCGATTTGTTTATATTCACCGTTTTCAATTACTTCTTCATCATCTTGACCAAATTCAATTTGTCTCATGAGATGTAATTCATGTTTAATTTCTTCATAATCATTAGTTTGATCTATTCTTACTTTAAGATTTTTAACTTCTAAAGTTAATTGGGAAATTTCCCGATTAAAAATATGAATTTTAGAATCATTTTCTTTAGAAATAAGTTCAAGTTTATTTTTAGTTTGATTAAGATCGGCAACTAACAATGCATTTTCTCCTTCCAATTCAGAAATTTTTTTAGTTAATTCTTCTCTTAATTGTTTTCTTTCTGCATCATTTTGAGATCTTGATAATTCACTTCTTAATGATTCATTTCTTTTTTCTAATTCAATCACTCTTTTCTTAGCTGATTCTGCATCCCTTGAAACAATTTCTAATTCTGCTAATGCTGATGCTGATATATTAGAATTATTATCACCAATTTGTTTATTTTGAGAATTTAATTGTAATTCAGTAACTTCTTTTGATGTTCTTAATTCTTCAATCTTATTTTTATATTCATTTAATTGAGATTCAAAATTGGATTCTTTATTTGCCCAGTTAGATTCTTTCTCATCAATTATAGCTTTTAATTCTTCTTCTTTTGATTGTAGTTTTGAACTTAATAATTCTGCTGATTTTTGTTCATTTCTTAATAATCTTTGTTTTAATTGATCATAATCAGCTTTTTTAGAAAGCTCCTCGTTCAATTTAGCAATTTCCTTTTTGAAATTATTTGTTTCAGATGAATCAACAACAGCATCTAATGATAATTCTAATAAAGGTCTTGGATCAGGAGCTTCAGCAATTAATCTATAAAAACCAAAAAAATAGTTTTCAACCTTCTTCTGCTTATTAGTTAATGAATCAATTTCATTCTGATATAACTTTAACAAACTTTTCATATCCTGTAATTTAACATCATCCGGTAATTTCTTAAATTCTTTGGTCTTTGCTGCTAAATTCTTTCTACTTAGTAAAGAAGTTTTCTGTTCATCTTTCAATTCTATACCTTGGTCATCGAGTTTCTTCTGTAAGCTTGCTAAATCAATTTCTGTCCAGGTTTGTAATGCATTTTGAAATAAATTCGATGATTTACTCTTTGTCTTTGGAGACTCAGTCGAATTTTGAGTCAAACCTGCTGAAACCGGGGTTCCCAGTCTAACTGCTTGGGTATCCTCACCTTCGGCCATTCTTGTAATTAGGTCAATTAATACAGAAAGACTATACCGAACTTCCCACTGTGAAACAAATAGTTAACGATAAGTTTTCCCTTGACATCAGCTATATTTGTTCTTAATTTCAGTTTCGAGATTCAGTTCCGTACACCACATAGTATTTGGATATTTGACAACCTACAATTCAAAATACTCAGTAGGATTAACACCCAATGGGATTATACGAGTTAATATGAATTTAAAAAGATACATGCATCAAAAGATATATATTAGGTTTTTTTATATTTTTAAAGTTAGATATAGAGAAGATATATTGACATTACAACGTAACCCACAATTTTCCAATAAAATACATCCAAATAGATTAAATGAAAGTTTCGTAAGGAACTGGGGCTAAAGTTTGTGGAACATTACCTTCAGTAGAAATAACTCTAGCTTCTCTTGGTTTAGCTGGTTGTCTTTTTAAGTAAACTTGTTCACCTTTAGCTTTAGCTTCTCTCTTTAAAGCAGCGTTAGTTTTAACTCTGTTTAAGAATTCTTGACGACAAGCAGAGTGTTTAACGTGTTCAATTCTTAAGTTAACTCTTTTTTCAATGTATCTGTTACCGACAACTTTGTTAATGATAACACCGACGGAAGATTTGGTAATGTTGTAAACGATACCAGTTTTACCGTGGTAGTATTTGTGAGGCATACCCTTTTGGACAGCACCATTAGCTTTAATATCAACAATATCACCAACTTTGTAAGTCTTTAAGTAGGTGGATAAAGCAATAGTACCGTGCTTTTTGAAGTCACGTTGGAAAGCGTAACGAGTACCAGATCTGTAACCGTGTCTATAGAAATAATGTTAGTATATATTTATCTTTGTTAAACTGGCAAATGGACTCTGAAGAGGTATTATCAAATGTACATTTGGAAAAGCCTTTGAACTTAGGTCTTTATTGGGATAGTAATTCTTTATATGTGTTTAGGCACACATGTAAACTTAACCAAGTAAACAAGCACATCCAAACCAATATGGTGGACATAATTTCATATTCTCCTTTCTTTACCCTATTTTTCAGGTGAAGTCTTCTCTTTCTAAAACACATAAACTTCTTGAATAAATGTTACAACCTCGAAAGTACACTCTTCCTTCTTGCCCTTGCCATTCTCAAACGTGTGTCACATACGATTTACCCATTTTTCAATATATTTGGTGATGTTAATAAACCTTCAAAAAAGACTAAAACAAGCAATAGCTAAAAATTAATGTATATTGGAAAACCTTGAGAGGGAAAAAAAATTCAATGATGAGAGGTTTCTGTGTAACTGTGAGAATTTTTTCCAATTTTTTTTTTTTTTTTTTTGTTAAATTTTTGGTTGTTTTTCTGAGATGTACAGTGAGGGCGCGAGCCCTAAGGCCAGATTGACGCACGTGATATACTCTTTTTCATGCTGCAAAAACATCATTAGCTTTTTGATTAAAGTTGAATTATTTTTACATCTTGATTTCAACAAATAGATATATTAAACTAAACTACATAAAGAAATGAAAGATGAGTAGATTGGAAAAGGTAAACCAAAGGTTTATTAAAGTAGAAATACAAGAATTATGAAATGATTTAATTAATTATAAACTAACTAATTTATTCTTCTTCTTCAGCATCTTCACCACCTTCAGATTTTCTGGCTTGGTTTCTTCTCTTAACTCTACCAGCTCTACCACCACCGTATGGAGAGCTTTGAGCAAAGTCAATGTGTTTTTGAGAGTCTAATCTAACCATGAAAGATGGAATGTTGACAATTTGTTTACCAACAGCAATGTGTCTTTGGGTGATTAAGACTCTAGCGTGGTGGATAGATCTAGCTAAACCTAATTTGAAAACTTGGGTTTGTAATCTTCTTTCCAAGAAATCTTCAATTCTTAAAGCTAAAACATAATCTAATTTCAATTTATCTTCAGATAAGACACCAACTCTAACTAATCTTCTAATTAAAGCATTACCTTCGAATAATCTTTTTGGATCTTTTTCATCTCTGGTTAATAAATCACGAGCAGCTCTTCTAATTTTAGATAATTGGAAACCAATTCTGTAAATTTCTCTCTTGTTTTTTAAACCGTATTCACCAGCCAATTTCAATTCAGAATCTAAACGGGCTGATTCATATGGTTGTTTTGGAACAGAGTAAGTCTTAGAGTAAGTTCTTGGAGCACCTATAACATGTTAGAATGATATTCTCTAAAGAAAGTGGGGTCTACATTTGTACAAGTCTAGTTTCCCAATCAGGCCTGCATAATTCAACATAACACCAGGAGGTAAACGTCTTATCAATACAAGATGATTGTACTTTGTAACTGAAGTGTCGGGAGTTCAGTTACGAAGAATTTGAAACATAGTTTTTGTTTGAACAAATGAGGACCCGAACCTCCATGAACAAGAATGCATAAGCAGAGCTTGAATCATGTTGAAGCATAGAAATAGTAATAATAATACATACGAGGCATGTTGACTGTTTTAAGATTAGTTAATGAAAAAAAGAACAGGAAAAAGTATTGTAAAAAGTGAAAAATTCATCTTCATTTATACATTCGCATTTTCTGAGAAGAGTGAAAAATTTTAATCGAAGCAAAAAATTTTTTTTTTTTCAATTCCAAGGGTACTCAAACTTACGCGTGCTGAGATGAAATGTGCGTACTTATCAGAATACGCTATTTGCAGTTTACAACTTGTACTGTAGTATAATGTAGATTTAGAATTGATTGGGACAAGGAAACAGAGGAGATCAATGAAGTTTGTTGCTTTGATATCGGGAGGAAAGGACTCCTTTTTCAATATCCACCATTGTTTGAGTCGAGGACATGAATTGGTAGCATTAGCCAATTTGTACCCGATAAATAAGGAAGATGAGATCGATTCACATATGTTCCAAACGGTTGGACACGATATTATTGATAACTATGGAGAATGTTTAGGAAAGCCATTGATTAGACGAGGAATTGTGGGGAAATCCAGTAATTTGAATTTAGAATATGAGATCACCCAAGATGATGAAATCGAAGATTTATATGAATTATTAAAAGAGATTAAGCAGCAGTATCCAGAAATTGAAGCAGTTAGTTGCGGAGCGATATTATCACAATATCAAAGAACTCGAGTTGAAAATGTTTGTGATAGATTGGGCTTAACTTCGTTGGCATATTTATGGCAAAGAAATCAGATGGAATTGATGCAAGAAATGTGCCAAAACAAATTAGATGCTAGAATGATTAAAGTTGCAGCAATTGGATTAAATGAAAATCATTTAGGAAAATCAATTACTGAGATGTTACCAGTAATGATGAGGTTGAACCAGTTATACGATGTGCATATATGTGGAGAAGGAGGGGAGTTTGAAACGATTGTACTTGATTCACCGATATTCGTGAAGAAATTACGAGTTACGAGACAGGAGATATTCAAGCAAGGCAATGATGAAGTAGCCTATTTAAAATATGAGGTTGAAGTGGTTGATAAAGAGATGGAATATGAGGATATAAGCATGCCACCATTGCTTGAAGAAGAGTTTGAATCGATGGTGGAAAGCGAGGAAGAGACCGAGCAAAGATCAACAGAGGTGCAATTAGATGTGGTTAAGTCGAATGTTTATCGAACAAAAGATACACTTTACGTGTCCAATCTTGTATCGGAAAAGAAAGGTATTGAAGAACAGGCAACTGATATATTTCAACAATTACGAAACATACTTGAAGAGCACGGTATTGGAATGAATCAAATACAACATGTTAATTTATTACTTAGTAATATCGAAGAGTTCAACAAGATTAATTTAATCTACCAGAGGAATTTCAAAGAATATTTACCACCATCAAGAGTGTGTGTCCAAACGGTATTATATGGTGATCATGCCATACAATTATCGTGTATTGGGATTATTAGAGGCGATAAGCTGGGGATACATATTAGAAGTCGATCATATTGGGCACCACAGAATATAGGACCATATTCGCAATCGATAGTTGTTAAAAGAGATAATTATGAGATTGCTAGTATCTCGGGCCAAATCCCATTGGTGCCATTTGATATGAGTGATTGTAAAGATGACCCAGTGGGAGCAGCATTGTCATTACAACATTTACATCGGGTTAAGAATTTAGTGAATGTGGACGAGTTGGGATACATGATATGTTTTATAACAAGGGAATCATTAATGGGGAATGTCCAAAAGGCTATTGAAAGTTACAGTGACAATGAGATGATAAGAGCGGATAAATTTTTTGTTGTCAAGGTTGAAAAATTACCTAGAGATGCAAAAGTCGAATGGGGAGGGCTTAGTTACAAAGAGATTGAAAGTTACGAGGACAACGATGAAGAGGAAGCACCATTGATTAAGATACCCAAGTTCGAATCCATTTATCACACGAAGATTAAACAGAATAACTTGGTTATAATTCATACCAATCAACTTAGCAAAGTGAATCAACTTAGCGGAGGCCATTCTACAGTAATCACAAGCAATAGTCAAGGAATAGAATTAAAGAATATGGAGCTAATCCCCGTATTGAAAAATTGGAATCATCAAGGTAAAGAATATAAATACACAATTATATATAAGAATTAAAAGACATTAATCATTATCGATACCGGGACCTTTATAAATCAAATTTGCGGGGACATCAATACCCTTTTCTTTACATAACTGAATTAATTTGAGATTTTCTTCTTTTAAAGAGTCAATGTAGTCTGCCAGTTTAGTTAAGATATTTAGTTCACTTCGATTTTCCCGATCGTTAAGAGACGGAGTCAAATCGACTATTCTGTCAAACTCGCTTCTGATGTTCTCTCTTCTTTTCTGTTCCGAAGCAATGTGGTGCGCCTTCTTTTGGTCGTCACTGAGTATGGTTGTTTTCTTCTTATCATCAGTCATAACTTGAAAGTACTAAAGTACTACCGAAAGTATTAAAGTACTACCAAAAGTACTACTTATATTACTTATGAAGTATTAAACTATAAAGTAGTGCAGGTGGAGCAACGGCATGTGAAAAGGGAGTTAAACACCCGTGCACCCAGAGATCAAAAAAAGGAAAGAGGAAAAAAAAAAAAAAAAAAAAAAGGTCCAATTAGTAATTAAGAGCAATGGAAACAACGGCGATGTCCTCGAGTTCATAATACTAATATATCATCGATCCATCAGTAGATGGTTACACAACTACAAATGAGTAACAGATTAAGTGTATATTAAGAGTTGTCTATAAATTAATCAACTTATAATAATAAAGCAACACCAGCAGCAGCGGCAGCACCGAATAAACCGGCACCAACAGCACCAGCACCAGAGTCAGAAGAAGAGCTGGAGGTACCGTTGGTACCATTGGTACCGTTGGAAGCGTTAGCAGCAGAGACAGCAGAGACGGCAGTTAAAGCGATAACAACAGATTTGAATTGCATTGTAGATTAATGATAAAGAAAAGAAGATAAAACCAGAAGAGAAAAAATGAGAAAATGACTTAATTTATATATTTAATTAGCTGACGGAAAAAGGTGACAAAAGAAAAGCAAAACATACTAAAAAAGAAAAGAAAAGGAACGACTGGCAACTCGAGTAGTATTTTTTTGTTTGTTAGGCTGATTAGATTGTTTTAATTTGTAGCAATTGTGCTGGATGTGCACAGAAGCCCGCACCTCCTGGTCCATTTATTCCTATTTTAATTTCGTGACTGAGATGGAGGTGTTTTGAGCAAGAGAATATTACACGATGGCTTGACGATTGTATTTATTGTAATGGTTATTAATATATTAAACGTATATGAAGGGCTATATGGTATAGATAAAAGTGTGTGAACTATTGGTATGAAATATTAGTAGAATTAGTATGGTAATGTATTCATGTAGTATTGTATCATCAGGTCATGAGCAAGCATAGGTGCAAATTTCAATTGGAAATTACACAATTAGTCCTGATAAACACCATTTAATTTAATAATATGATTAATTTCAGCATCGTAATCTCGATCATTCTTAAAATAGTTATACATGAATAAGTCGGCTCTTAAAGGTTTGCTCAAGCCATTCAGTTTTTGATAAGTTGTTAGCAAATCATTAAATTCTTGGGTTGATTCTTCATTTAATTGGAGTAAACTTAATTGATCTTGATGGAATTTAGTGAAATATCGACTTTTATAATATTCTTTGAAAATTCGATTATCTTTTAATAAACTGATATGATCATTTAAATTTAATTTATTAATTTGTAATTTTTCAAGGGCCCCCACCACTCTTTTATTTTTAGGTTCTTGATCTTGGATCCATTTGGATGGATTATTAAGATAATCCAATATATCCTGGGTTTTAACCCATATTCTAAAGTTATTCAAGTAGATATAATCACGAAAGTTTTTCTCAATTAATCCATTCAATCCGTATTCGTAGTTTAAGGTCATGATAAAGTTACTGGGAACATAACTCAATTGGTTTTCAACCGCGGTTAATAACAACGGGGATATCTCTTCATAAGTATTGAAATGATTATTTCTACAATTAAATGCTGGTAATTCTTCGTTTTTAACATAATGGTCCATTTGTCCATTTTCATCAGTGTTTTCTCGGACTTTTTCTCGTTTCCCTTCATCGATATCAATCAAGTAATCGTACCTTGATGGTGCTGGGGTATCAGTAATTGCCAACCCGGTAATATCAATGTAAAGTCCAGTATCCACATCAATAAATCGTCCATCAATGTTATTATTCCCATTACCTTTTGTACGATGGGTGATTGAACTTCCAATATCAATGAAATATTTCCCCATCCCACTAAATTCAAACTTGGAATCGTCTCCCACGTTTTCAATCACCAAGGATTGGTTGAAACGTCGACTCAATTCATGTAATTCTCCAATTGGCATTTGAACATCGATATCAGTATCCCAAGGAAATGCAATCCCATTCCAATACCACGATAATAATGATCCATGGGCAATCCAAGTAATTAATCCATTTTGTCGAGCAAAATTAAGATAATTCTTGATCAACCGATGTAACGATAGTATTTGCTCTTCTTTCCCAACAGTTAAGCCATTGAAAAATCTCCAATCATAATGTTCCCCCAACCATTTTTGCGGGTTCTTCTCTAATAATTTAGTCTCTTTGAAAAATTTGGGTGGAGAGTCCATACTGAGAGAATTTTTCAATGAATTCAAATATTCAATTTCATTCTTCAGCGTGATCTCTTCTTGGATAATTCATTTTTAATTGCTTCGGCATCAACATTGAAGGATTCAATCGGTATATCTATTTTATTGGACTTAAGCACTTTATCTCCATTGGTTGGTGGATTATATTTGAGTAAATCTTTATAAGCTTTTAAAGGATTTAACTTAATTTTACTTGAGGAATCATGTAAATTGGTTCGTGGTCTTGATTTAATCACTTTTTCCACCATTTTGTTATTAAGTAAACTATATTTTAAATCATTTTGACTATTAATAACCGGGATTTCATACGATCCTTTCAGTTCCGTTAAAAAAATTAACTTATATGGTGAGGGGAATGACAGGTACAAGTGAGCCTTGGATAAGATCTCATGATTATCAATGGTTTGTGGTCCACTGAAACCCTTCACTTTAAATCCAAGGGGGAACTTTAAATCTTCCTTACAGTAGTCTTCCAAGGGGAATAATTTAGAATTTTCAACCAACTTAGTATTCTTCAGGATATCAAATAGTTCTTTACAAGTTGGTTTTTCATTCTTTCTGGAAAGGAATATACTTATTCAATTTAGTTAAATCCACCCAATCACTCCAATGAAATGGAACTCCCTTTTTCTCAATATTCTTAGTGGCTAAATAACTTAAATATACTGAAAGGGTGAATCGGGCATCAAATGGTTGATAACTAGGTTTTCCAATTAACAGATTGAAGTAATAGCTGGGAACAGTTATATCCAAGGGTAATTCCATCAGAGGATTAATATCCCATAATTCATTATTAACGTCATTCTTTAACTTCTCCTGTAGTAACGAATCAAGCTGCTTTTCAAAATTCTTATCTTCTTCAACTTCAAATTCGTACTCAATAAATTAGTATACCATCCTCTAAATTTTAACTTCACTTGTCTTTGCACTTTCAACTTGTATTGGTTTATCAGAGGATTCTGTAATGAAGTACTAGTAGTATGAAATATGGTATAGAATACCATTAAAAGTACGAATACCTTAATTATTAGTCTCTTGGGTATTTTAATCGACTTAACATATCAGCATACTCTTACCTTACTGAAAAAAAACAAAACAACTAAATGGTAAAGTAAAATTTCATATATATATATATTTCATCAGCCTTGTAATTAATTTTTACTTTGCTTCACTGCCAATTATGACGGGGCTCGCACGATTAAAAATTGATTCCGCTAACTCTCTTGTGATGCTTAATTCCTTTGTTGCTTTTTCCTCCAGGTATTTTTTTTTTTTCCATCAGATCGTAGGGGGTATCTTACGCTTAGTTTATTGGTGTAACTTTACCTCGAGGTAGCATCGTTACATTGGTGTGTTGCTTGTTTACACATTAAAGGCTCGGTACCTGAGACAACAGTGGAGTAGTTGAAAGAGGAGCGGCAGTCGCTCATCGATTATACTACGTTACGCATCTCTCACAAAATTACAATTAACCTTATCGACACATTAAGTTAACAGGGTGTTAGAGTTGTCTATTGTACATTCTATTTACTTGTAGGCTTATTCGGTAGAAGCTATTGGTGGAAGGACTAGGCATCTGGTTGGTTGGGATGGGGATCAACTCGAGTTCGACTGATATCGTCAGTAGCTTCCTGAGTTTGTTCGAGGAGTGGAGGATGTCCTGGACCTTGTTGTATTGGTTTTGATCTTTGATCTTGATCTTGTTGGTTTTGTTGGTCTTGTTCATCTTGTTTGGTTTCTAATGGAGCCTCTTTGGAAAGTTTAACTTGTTTCAACTTATCTTCAACCATTCTTTCAAATTTGTAGTTTTCTCTTCTAGCACAATACGTGAAATAATCATGACGGATAGTAGGGAAATATGTTTTGAGGTGATCATCATGTAAGAGCATTGATTTGGTATCTTTACCATTCAATAACTGTTTGATTTCGTGTTCGTGAAACTCAGTTATGTTTCTGGTTAGAATATATTCAACTAATAGTTCAGGTTGGTCAAATAATAAATCGATATAATCTTCATCTTTGAAATGTTTCACCGGGATATTATCATAATCTTCTTCTTCTTCATCATCCCTTTTAACTTCACCCCTTTCCAATTTTTGTTTCTGTTCTTGGTTATGTAAAAATTTGTTCAAGTTTCTGCTGACTAACCACATTCTTAATTTTGGTAAAAAGGTAAATCCTTTGAATTTTTTAGCCATTAATCCCTTCTTACCGTATTCATTATGCAAAAGTTGAGCAAAATTATTTGGGATATAACCCGGTTGTCCTTCAATAATACTCAATTTTAATGGGTTCACTTCGCTTAATCTAACAAAATGATTATTTCGACAATTATATGCTTCAAGCCATTCATTACGATTGTAATCAGAAATCGTTTCATCAAGCAAGTTACGATCTAAATGCGAAGGTAATTCATGGTTGAACCGGGTTGGGGTCTTTGTATCGGTTAATGCTAATCCAGTTATATCAATGTAAAGACCAGTATCAACGTCAATAAATCTTGCATCGATATTATTGTTACCATTACCTTTAACTCTACTCAGAATGAAAGTTCCACAATCTAAGAAATAACGACCAAATCTACTTTCTTCATCTCCACCTTGACCTAAATCAACAATTAAAGATTGATTATGATATCTCGATAACTTATGTAAATCGGCAATTGGCATTTGAACGTCAATATCGTTATCCCAAGGGAAGGAAATTCCATTCCAATACCATGATAATAAAGAGCCATGAGCAATCCAAGTGTTTAACCCATAAGTATTTGTAAATGTTAACCAAGCTCTAATTAATCCGAATAGAACCGGAGGTTGTTTTTCAGTATAATTGATAATCCCGGAGAAAAATCTCCAATCATAATGACCACCCAAAGCCCAATTCAGTTCCTTTTTCAATATTTTAGCTTCATCAAAATATTTTGAGGGAGAACCAGTACCCAAACTAACATTGAGGGAATTCATATAATTTAGATCGGAGTCACTCAAGATTTTTTTAGTATTTTCTAATTGAAGTTGATTATGAATATTTGTTGAATTATCGATGAAATCTTGTGGTTCTAAAAATTTAGAATATGACGTACTTTGCTGATAAACAAGGTTAATTAAATGCAGTTTCTTTTCATCTTCATTAAGATCTTCAAAAAGTTCTAATTTTTTCTTTAATACATCCACCAAATAACTAGTTTGATCTCTAATATTTAAAATGATATCTTTGGAAACGTCTAATAATTCTTTATTAGCACGACGATATCTTTTAGCGTAATTTTGAGCCAAATCAGTATCCATTAATTTTTTCTTATTTTCAAGTTTTTGATTAACTTGGACTCTTAAATCGATTGATTTTGATTTGTCGAAAGGTAATAAGAAATTTATTGCTAATGGAGGTGGCATAAAATCATTTAAGTAAGATTTCGATTGTATTATTTTCAACTTCTTCTTAGAACGACCTGGGTATTTAAAAATATGCCAATTTGTAGAATATGGTTCATCCTTAATTTTACGAAGTGCTTTTAAAGTTTCTTCATCTTTTAAATCAATAAGTTGATCCACCAACGCTCTTTTCTCTTTTGATTCTTGATCTTTTGGATTTAAAATTAATTCGATATCTTTGTCATTTAAACAAAAATCTTCTGGCTTTAAGATTTCCAATTTCTTATTACGTAACCGATTATTAGTACTAACATCAAAAAAGCTAACACAGTCTGATTTGTCATTAGACAAGAGGTATTCATCCAAAACTGAAAGATCACTCCAATCACTCCAATGGAAATAAGGAATCGAGACGTCATCCAAATTACTGACTCTTCTCAAACTAGTTGATAAGTAGTCAAAAATCAACCCCAAAGTAAATCTTGGATCGAAATCCTGTAAATGAGGATTTTCATAAGTATCTGGATCAGTTAAATATTCCGGTATGATGATTTCATTACTATGCTCATTATTAAATAATTCTAGTAAATAAAGAAATCTATTTTCGTCATTTACTTCAACACCACCATAAATCGATTCAAATTTTTTATCAATTTTTTGATTGAATTTTAATAAACTATTTGGTTTTTCATAAATGGTATTACTGAAATAATTCTTCACATCAAACAAATTCACTTGTAATTTTGACTGTAAACTTGATCCTGGTTCATTATATCCAATTAATGTTATCACTATAAAGTGAAATATCACAATCATAATCAACAAGTATAGACATCTTGATTTCCTAAACATCATCTCGGACCTGCAATACCAAAAGAAGTCCCTTGAATCCTCTTAAGAGTTTAAGAAAACGTACGGTTTATAAAAGTTCAAAGTAATAAAGAAGGGCCTTTTTCCCATTATAAATGGAATTATCACCAAAATTAAACCTTTTCGTTATAAGCCTTGGTAATTTGTGCACACTAGGATTAGTTAGTCTATTACACTACTTGCTCGAAGCTACTCTACAAGAACCCAATGCAACCTTACTGGCGCCTCTACATCTTTTACAGACCTTCTCTCGTATTCATAAGCGTCAAGCATTGGAACTGGAACCATCGGGTCTATGGTACACGGTACTCGCAAAAGCTTATGTTCACACGATCAATTAACCTTTTACTACTGGGAAATGTTGTCGCGTAACAGCAACCTTATGCTGGTGTCTGGGTGGTACGCCCGATGCATAGCTATTCGAATGTCTCTGAATGCCACTGTAGCATGCCCCTGTAGCATGCCCCTGTAGCATGTAGACTGAGCTAGGCATGAAGTATGGCCGGAGACTCAAGACTGGAGAATACCGAACGAAGGCCGAAGGAAGACCGAAAGAAAAATTGACAGGACATACAGAGAAAATATTGCCAGTACGAGAGAAAATATTGCCAGGGCATACAAGAGGTAAGACAAGACATACAAGAGGTAAGACAAGACATACAAGAGGCCAGATTGACAAGACAAAGAGAAAATATTGACAGAAAATAGGCGGCCATATACAGTGTCGTTTTAATTGTAGACAGATAAGACCGGGTAGACATTGTAGAATTGCAGCAGAAGCAGACAAAAAGAAAAATTAATGAGACTCTAAAGAAACCGTTACCAGAAGTCACCACGATGAAGTTCAAGATTGCATGTATTCAGATCAACCCTGAGATCGGGAAGTTGTCACTGAATATCAGGAAAGTCGAATCGTTGGTGTCCAAGTTGGTGGCTAGCCCTAAATACACCAGTATCGACTTACTACTCTTACCCGAATTTGCATTATCAGGGTATAATTTTAAGAGTAGAAAACATATTGAACCATACCTAGAACCAACCGGGAGTGGAGCTTCATTTAATCTAGCATCCAGATTATCCAAACAACTCAAATGTTTCACTTTAATTGGATACCCCGAGATAAATCAAAATTTGATTTACAATAGTGCATTATTAACTAGTCCAGCCGGTGAATTGTTATACAACTATCGTAAAACCCACTTATACGAAACTGATGAAGGTTTTGAGTGTAATGAGAATCCAGATAAGTCTTTTGAATCAATTCAATTGGTGGCTGATAAAAACTATTATCTTAATCCAGATGCAAATAAAACTTATCCAACTATAACTACTAATTTTGGTATTTGTATGGATTTAAATCCCTATCAATTCAAAGCTCCCTTTAATGCTTTTGAAATGTCTCTTAAATGCTATATGAATAATGCTAAATTAATATTATGTCCTCTCAATTGGTTATCACAAAAATCTCCTTCGATAAACGATTCATTATCGCCAGAAGCTAAAAGGGATGAAAGTGACCAATATTCCAAGCACTTCATAAATGGCCTGCAAGTGATTAATACCAGTTCCGAATCTCAACCTCCTGTTGAATCAATTGAAAAATTCGATCCTAAAATATCAAATTTAGAAACTATCGACTACTGGATCTTGAGATTCTTCCCCTTCTTAAAACACCCTTATAATCAGCTTCCTCTGAAGCCCCATAAAACTACAGTGGTTATTAATAACCGAGTTGGGCTTGAAGACGATGTCTTGTACGGAGGGTCCAGTACCATCTTTCAATTTGACGGTAATTCTCCCGGGAACGACCAGATTGACTCTACCAACCCTAGTGTCGACATCGTCGGGAGCTTGAGTATGGGTGAAGAAGGAGTCTTATATAGAGAAGTCGACTTAGACTTGGACTAATCTATTACATTTTCAGTATTTGCATCAATCGAAATAAACACCCGTGCACCTGCACGTGACTTGTAGCCAATAGAAAACGAACAAATGAAGAGCGAAAAAAAAAAAAAAAACCACCCCATTTCAAAAAATAACAATTATCATTAGATTTAATTACTTTATTATCGCTAGATTAATTACTTGATCTTTTTTCATTAGACAAGATGTTTAGAGGTGTTCTTCAACGTAACTTTGTTAGATTCAATTCCCACGGTCATGGTCACGGTCATGTATCCAAATTAATTAACGAACCAGCTTTCCAACCAAATAAAGAAGTTGGTGATGCTTTTAAAAAAGCTTATGAACATAAAAGAGATCATTCAGAACCAGTTACTTTATTATGGAAGAAAATCACTTACTGGGTAGCATTACCAGCCATTATAATCACTGCAATTCCAGTTATCAGAACTGAAATTAAACATGCTCATCATAGAGAACACACCAAACATTTATCTGATGAAGAATGGCCAACTCAATATGAATATCAAAATTTAAGACAAAAGAAATTCTTCTGGGGAGATGGTGATAAAACATTATTTTGGAATTCTGATGTTAATAGACACATTGAAGCTTAAGGTAATCAATACTTTAAAAATTATTCTATTTAGTTCATATTAAGTTTATAAAAACAATACATTTAAAATTATTTTATACATTAATTGTTTTAGATTATAAAGTAGAAAAAATATAAAGATTATTTGTTGCAGCAATTGCAACTGAATTTTCTCTTGGATGCCATGATAAATGCAATATACTTTTTTTAAAATCAATGTTATCAAAGTCACCACCAGGGTTACTAGTACCAACACCACTCATCATTCTCCTTCTCATTGAACCACTATTATTTGATTTTTTCAGTTTAAAAGCTGATTTATCAGCTTGTAATATAATTTCTTCTTGTTCTTCATCATTTTCAAATTGAGAATTTGGAGATTGTGGATATGAAACTCCATCAGTTGGAGGAGAATCAACATCATCATCATCATCATCAGAATTATCATCATCATCATCAACAGAATTATCATCTTTTTTATTAGTGGTTGTATTAGAATTAAAATTATTATGTTTATTATTATTTGTTTTATTGGAATCATTAGTTTTATTAAAATTTGAATTAACGGCATTTGGATAAATCATAAAGTTATTATTATAAGATCCAGTCATAACTGATTTATTATCACCACTAAATTGAACTTCAAATTTATCAAAAATTGCATCATTTTCATAAGTATCACATAATCGATCTCTTAAATGTTCATGTACATTAATTGTTTTAATTGGTTTCAGTTCCATTGCTAAATCCCATATTTTAACTGTCATATAATCTCTTGAAACAATATATCTACCATCATGACTAAATTTAACATCACTAATTGATGAAGTAATTTCAGTGAAAAAATTATGAGATGCCGGATCTAAATATTCTTCAAAAATTTTTGAATGAGAATCACATAAGGAATTTGATCTCATATCTGATAATTTGATTGTACCTTTTGATGATGAATACATAAATAAATTACAATGACTTGGATGAAATTCAGAACTCGTAATAACTTCAGTTAATTCTTCCATATTAGTTGGTTTTATATCAACAATATTAAAACTTTGATCAGCTATTCCTAAATTCCATAAATTAATTCTTAAATCATCACTACTTAAATAAGTTTCTTGATCCGAATTAATTGAAATTGAATTAATATGATATGCATGAGCATTACTGTAAATTTTTTTTGGTTGAGCACTAATTAATTTATCATGTAATGATAATTTTGGTAATTTTAATTCATCAATTGATATTTTAGAATTATTCGGTAATCCTCCATTTAAATTATTTTCACTGACTAATTTAACTTGTCTTTCCATAATTTTCCATAATTTAATTGTTTTATCATTAGTTGATAATAAATATAATGAATTATTATAACTTCTTAACCATTTGATTTTATTAATTTTTTCTTCAATTTCTAACGATTTCAAATAATCAAATTCAGCATCATGACTTTGAAATTCAGTGAAAAATTTATATTCACAATTTTGTTTTTTCTTACTGGGATTTCTTTCAAATAAAACAACTCTACCCCCCTTATCTCCCGTAGCCAAAAAATCTCCAGTATGATCGAATTCAACCGTTGAAATAATATCGGCTTCAGTGATATTCTCAATGTCTCCCTTATCACCAAAGCATTGAGAAAATTTCCAACTATTATCCATAGTCATCCTTAATCATATACTTTTTAATCAATTACTTTTATCTAGCTTTCTTTTTCTGTTATAGAAATCTTCCTTATATAAAGACAACAATTAGCCGGGAATCTCAATTAAGAAAACACAATTAAGAACAGGCAACAAACTGGAAAGGATTTAATTCTGGTGATGTGCTGGACAGAAAAAAAAAAAAAAAAAAAAAAAATTAAATAAAATAAAATAAAAAAAAAATTACTAAAGCTTAAAAGTTCGTCCAAATTTTTTTTGTTTTCGCTTTTGTTTGTTTGTTTAAGGGGACAAAAGCAGTAGACAAATGTTATTCGATGGTTCAATTGGATGTTCAGCAGTGCAATTGGATGTTCAGCAGTGCAATTGGATGTTTATCAAAGATCAATTGACAAATCAGTAGGTAATGAAGTAGGAATTGAAGGTGCAATTAAAATATTGATTGAGAGAAGAGCAAGTAACAGGAGGTTCATTTGTATTCCCAGTGAGGATGGCGGTGATTCAGTTCGCTTTGCTGAAAGGGAGGGAGGGCGAGAGAGTGGTGTACCGGCCTGTTGGTTTGCTACAAACACACAAAAAACAAAAAAGCAAATAAAAAAACTGTACGGAGGTTATTACAAAGACTTTATATTTAATACAAAACTATTTAGTTAGCTTTTTTGGCAGCATCAGCAGGGTTAACTTTTCTGTCACTGGTGAATCTTTTTCTTTGAGGAGGAGCTCTGATTCTTCTGTCGGTTCTGGATCTAACTCTAACAATTCTGGCGTGGATAGCACAGGAAACACAGTAGTGTAATTTGTTATATAATTTTGGTAAAGCGTATTCAGAGTAGACGGAAGCTTCAGATAAATCTCTGACAGCGGCAGCTTCAACCATGTTTCTGATGGTGACTCTTTTGATGGCTTTATCTTTTGGAACACATCTAGCACAGTTTAAACATCTGACTGGTTTAACGTGACCTCTACCTTTCTTATTTCTACCGTTGGAAGCTCTCTTTTTTGGCATATTGAACTAAAAGAATGTTAGTACGCGATCGTTATTTGAATGAATATTCATCACTGTTTAAATCAATCACTGTTTAAATCAACCAATCTTCATTCAATTATTCATTTCTCCACTTATTTCCACTCAGTTCACTCAGTTCATTTAGTTATTCATTTAGTTACTCAGGTGTTCTATCACCCATTTAACTCAGTAGACGATATTCATAGTACATGTATAATTCACATACCTATTATTGTATACTGAACAAGAGTAAAAGAAGAAGTTTTGAAAAAAAAAGTTGATATATTTCAATCAAGTACTCCGTGAGCGCTCAGTAGTTTGTGTGTGTGTGCAATATAAAATTTTTTCACCATATCAGTAAAATTGTTAGCAGGTGCGAGTAGTGTAAAGAGTGCGCTTTGAAAGCAGCCTCCGCTTGCGCGCACGTGCGCGCACGAGGGCTCCAGCCCTCGCGACCGAAAAGAAAAAAATCGAAACAAAAATGTACGGGTGTGCAGTGTGCACGTGAACATTCACGTGCGCTGGATGTACGGGTCTGTTCTTTAAAACCAACCAATAAAATCGAATATTTAATAATTTTTGTACGTTGTTTTTTTCTCAGTTAGCTGATTTTGGTTTTTTCACTCGCTCTGCTCATTAAAAATGAAGATTGGTTTTTAAAATAATAGGTATTCTTATCAATAACTATAAAAATATATATTCATGTATGTTATAGGTTCAATTTATTTATTGATTATCAGTTTGTACTAACCCCCGACCTCAGAATGCTTTCTCGTTCATTACGTGTTGTTAGACCATCTATTCAATCAGTTAGATTGTTTTCAACTTCAAAAATTACTTTACAACATAATAAAGTTGACTCTAAAACTGCCAGTAATTTATCTGAAGTTACCGGTCCAGATTCTTCTTTAATTGGTCCTGGTGCTAAACCAGGTACTATTCCAACTAATGAAGATCAAGCTACTGGTTTAGAAAGATTTGAAATGTTGGGTAAATTAGAAGGTATTGATGTTTGGGATATGGAAAATCCAATTAAAGAAGGTACTGGTCATCCAACCGATCCTTTCTTGGTTCCTTCTTATCTTGGTGAACGTATAGTTGGTTGTAAAGGTAAAGGTGATGAAGACCATAAACCTTATTGGATGAATGTTTCTGAAGATAAACCAGGTAGATGTTGGCATTGTGGTAATGTTTTCGCTATTAAATACTTGGGTTCTCCTGAACATCACCATCATTAAATTACGTCAATTCTTAGCTCATGTTCTCTTCTCCTTCAATCTGTTTCATTACTCCTTTCTATTTTATTTCTAAAAAGAAACATTTTAAAAAAAAAAATTTCCGGTCATATCATAGACTCATTGTCTCCTCCAAATTATATAAAGATTCTCTATGATCACATAATTTTAAGTTAGCGTATTTCAATTCCGTGTAGTTATCTAGTTATGTTTATTTGGTTATCTGTCTTTTTTTTCCGCTCGTTGATAAATTGTACTTCCAAGTACTACTTCGTTTTCAATCTAGTTTATTTCCCTCGATAATGAAACCCCAAGTTCTATTCATTGGTGGCTTGAATAAATCGCTTCCTGAATATCAACGATTCAAGTCGAATTTCGAATGTATCGATTATAAAATTACAACAAAAGAACAATTAATCATCGATTTTAATACTAAATTTAAAAATATCCTGGCTATTTATGGTGCCTGGCTTGGGTTTGTATTAATTGGTGGATTCAAAAATGATATCATTGATAATGCCCCTCCTAATTTGAAAATCATCTCGATTTGTTCGGTTGGTTATGACCCTTATGATACTAAAGCAATGGCTCAACGTAATATCATGTTAACAAATGTTCCCTCGGACGGTGCTGCTGAACCAGTGGCTGATTTGGTCTTATATAATACTTTAACTAGTTTTAGAAACTTCCACTTAAATACTAGAAACTTTACTGCCGAGTCTAATCACACTGTTCATTTGAGAAGAAGTTTAGAATCAAGTTCTTTTGATAAAAATTCCGGCATAATTGATTTACAAAAAGATCATGAATACTCTTTTGGTGAAACTGTGATCAATAGACCCTGTTTATCACCACGAAATCATCATGTCGTCATCTTGGGGTTTGGTAAGATTGGCCAGTTGATTGGTAAAAAATTGGCCGATATTGGTATGGTTATCCATTATGTTAAAAGAACTGACTTATCACAAGCTGAAAAATCAAATTTGGGCTACGATGCTACTTTCCATTCTTCTTTGGATTCCGCTAAATTTGCGGATCTAGTCGTGATTTCATTACCGGAAACCCCAGAAACAAGACATTTGATAAATGAGCAGTCAATTAATAGTTTCGACAAACCTTTTAGAATCATCAACGTTGGCCGTGGTCCGGTGATTGACGAAATCGCTTTAGTTAATGGGTTAAAATCAGGTAAAATCTTATTTGCAGCTTTAGACGTTTTTGAAAACGAACCTTCAGTGAATCCACAACTATTCGGTAGACAAGACGTGGTATTGACTCCTCACGTTGGAGCCTCAACCGTCGAAAACTTCGACTACACTGCTGTCCAAGCATTGAAGAATATTGAAAATGTTTTAAATGGCAGTCTGCCCTTGAATAAAGTGAATTAATATAATAACTTAACCAATAAAAGTTATTCAATAAAAGTTAATCTATAAGTTAATCTATAAGTTATTCAAAGGTATTCGATAAAAGTTATTCAATAAAAGTTAATTAATAAAAGTTTTACTTACCCCAGATTTTGTAGTTGCAAATTTTTTCTCATGGTTTTTGATAAAGAATTGAAAACTGCGAAAATTGTTTGTTATTTCTGCAAAAAAACAACAAAAATTACTTTAATTAGCCGCCATCCAACATTCTATCAGCCATGTCTCTGCAAATTGTTAAGCAACGGAAGACATCGAAGAGGAAACTTGACTCTAATGAGTCACACGTTGTGGTGAACGAGTTTCATGTTAAAATTCTACATTTTTTAATAGAGAATTTGATTCCATTCGATTCGGTAACCAATTCAAGCTTTAAAAATCTCCTACTCCATCTCCACCATAGTGCAGTTCAGTTGCCGGATGTCGAGACCTTGCTTCATTTGGCTAACCAGATGTATAACGACTACCAGAATTATTTTCGGGAATATTTTGCTAACCACGAGGAAATATCCATTTCATTAACTTGTCATAGTTACCAATTTCTCAAAGATGAAGAGCCTTATATATTCTTGAGTGCTAGTTATATTGATTCCCGGTTCAAGTTATGTGAATTACCTTTAGGAGTTTTCAATTACAACTCTACAAATCTATCAAATCTAATTGTAAGAAATACCTTTTTGAATAATTATAAGGGCAAATTAAATTTTATTACTTCGAACTGTTCTTTTGACGAAAGGTGTTTGGATATCTTCAAATTTGTGATTAATGAACCAGGAATTGATATCAAAGACAAAGTACTTCCATGTGTTCCTTCATTTCTTAATTCAAGAGTAGAAATATTTCTTAATCAATTAAGGCCCGCTTTTGAATTAGAACATCCCACCCAATTGAATATAAATTCAATCACCTCTTCCGATGATGTGATTCCTCATTTAACACAAGCTTTCCTTGGGCCTATTTATACCAAGTTTAAAGCAATTCCTTTTGCTTTATTAAGTCCTTGTAATGATGATGAGGAAGGGGCATATTTAGATATTTTGAAGAGTACTTCAAAAAACAATGACCGAAACATCACCCTCATGTTTTTAAATAGTTGTTTGGTTTATAAAGATAAAATTGGTGAAATCAGTGATGTTGGATTAAACGATTTAGAATGGCAGCTTGTTGATTTTTTAGTGCAATTCAGTCGAATCATTTGTGAAATTTTCATTCATATCTTTGATAATTCCCACGCAACATCTCATATGGCGCTCAAATGGTTGAAAATAATAATTATTAAATTAATCTCTTTTGAAAAATTACTTGATAAAAACTATCCTTTAATTGAAACAAAAATTTCGCAGCCGTTTAAAAATTTTTTAGCTTCGATTGAATCTTTCCATAATGAAATGGAAAATAAATACGATTTGATTCTTTCAAGTTATTTGCATCCTTCTACTAAACGTCTTTTAAAAGAGAAGGACGTCAATAAAATCACTTCCAATGTTGAAAAATTAAGTAAAAATGATGATCCCCACCAATTTGAAACTAGTGACATCGAAAGTCTTCTCTTGAAAACTTTCAACTGTTTAGGAAGCTCAACTGAATGCTACGATTATGAAACTTCCGCTGCTTCAGATATGAATTATCAAAAACAAGCAAACTTCCTCGCAAAGGAATCCGGTCCCTTCATTCTACAATTTTGGAAAAAAAATAAAAAAAAATACCCCATACTTTCCAAGTTAGCCCGCAAAAGTTTATCGATCCAAATTTGCAGTGATCGTAGATATGAATCATTCAAGATGAATTTCGATAAATTATCAACATCGATTCATAATGCTCCCAACTCTCCTTGCACATTACAGGAATTGTTCTTTTTGAATAGACTCAGCGAACAATACGACTTATCTTCATTCGATCCAAAATGTCTTGATTCCAACATCGAAGATGTAAGACTTGAATCTGGTGAAATCGATATCTATAATGAACATAACAGTACCATTCAAGAGTCTACTTTCTTGTGCAGCAGCGAAATCGAAATCACCGAAAATGATCTTACAAGAAAATCTAAAAAAAGCCAATTTTCAGTTTCTACCTAACGGTAGACGTTTCGTATCGTCACAATGCCCTTCGTATAGATTATTGTAGAGAATAAATAGGGTTGCAAATATAAAATTAACTGTAAAAGACAGCAAAATCAAAAATAATTAAGACAAATCGGCAAAATTCGCAATGAGCCAAACAAAACAAAAAAAAAAAGCATGGAAAAAAAAAAAAAACAAATGGCAAGTTAAGAGCTTCAGGAACAGTGTGTAGAACCCAAAATTCAGTACAACTTGTTGAATCTGGTGAACCTTTATATACTTTAATTGAACAATACTGATTTAAGATTGATCTTTAGAGACGAACACGATAGCTACTTAGCCCGGAGAAGAATAATTCATTGATAGATAGATTGATCGTTAATGTCCAAGTAAGGTTGCTTTTCATATATTCCCACAAATTCAGGTATAATTACAAGTAGACTTAAATCTTAGCAAAAGGGTTAACATCGAGGAGTTATCATTGGCAATGTCTTCATTATATATTGGAGTCTATAAGGCATTGTATGATTATGCCGCTCAAGCAGACGAAGAATTGACGTTGAGAGCAGATGATCTATTATATTTATTGGAAAAATCCGATATAGATGATTGGTGGAAAGTTAAGAAGAGAGTAGTTCCAGTTGGCGATGAAGAAGTGGAAGAACCGGTTGGTTTAGTTCCTTCCAATTATATTGAACTGGTATGTATGATTGTTTACTTGATTTTCGATAAACTATTTACTAACAATTTCACAAGGCTCAAGTGATTAAAACAGCAAGTGCTTTATATGATTATGATAAGCAAACTGAAGAAGAACTTTCTTTTAAAGAAGGTGAACATTTCAATATCTTTGATCTCAGTGATCCAGATTGGTTACTTGTTGGGGATTCAACCAATCAATTGTTTGGTTTTATTCCTTCTAACTATATAGAATTGCACAATTCAAATGCCGCTGTAAACACTCCAATTGCTCCCCAACCTCAACAGGCAGCATTTCAACTTCCACCTCAATCACAACCACAACAGCAACCTCAGCCATCGCAATTTATTCCACCACCTCAGCATCCTTCTCACCAACCCGTCGATAAATCTCCAAGTCATCAATCTTATAATGATTCATCAACTGACCCTAGTCCCCAGTCAAGAGGAGGTTATGATTACAATGACGTTGGGGATGATATCGATGATGATGCTCCTCCTCCAATGCCTAGCAGACCAACTGGCTCTGGTTCTGCCCCAGCTCCATCGGCTCCTCGTCCTTTGCAACCATCAACCACTGGTAATAAAGTGGGCGATTACGAACAGGAAGAAGATATATCTGCTCAACCAGAACATAGTTTCGATGGGGAATTTTTCACTTGGTATATCGATGAAGTTGATGGTCGTAAAAAGAGAGCCGTCATTTTTTCAATAGGTAAAGGTTTGGTGATTATGAAACCAAATACTAGTAACCCTAAAAAATTAAAACTCAAATCAGCATCTCAATTAGATAACGAATGGAGAATTAAAGACATCATTCAATTCAGTCATGAAAAGAAACATGTTTTTTTGGATATGAAAAACCCAGATTCTTCAATTGAATTACACGCCGGTTCAAAAGATGTGGCCGAAGCTATTATTTCAATCTTGGGTGATTTGAAAGGTGCAGAACGTGCTCAAGGTTTGAAAGAAGTTGTAACTGCATCTCGTGCTGCCACTGATTCAAGTAATAGAAGAGTTGGTAAATTGTTGTTTGATTTTGTTGCTCAAGGTGATGATGAGTTGGGCTGTAAAGAAGGGGATGAAGTTTATATTGTTAATGATACAAAATCAAAAGATTGGTGGATGTGTGAAAATATCGATACTAAAAAACAAGGGGTTGTTCCATCTTCTTATATAGAAATTGTTGGTACTGCTAATTTGGATAAATTAACTGATGGCCCTCAAAGAAGAAAATCTTTAAAATCAAGCTCTAAAGGTAGAGTAGTTGAGAGTAGTCGCAAACATCATAGATCTAGAGATGAACGTGACAGGATTAGAGAACGTGATCGTATACAGAGAGACAAATCAAGCTCTAAACGTAGTGATGGTGATAAATCAATGCCAAATTATCATAGAGTTAGAACTTGGATTGACAGCTCTGGTTCTTTCAAAGTTGAAGCAGAATTTTTGGGTTGTGTTGAAGGTAAAATTCATTTGCATAAAAGTAATGGTGTTAAAATTGCTGTTGCTGCAAATAAGCTTTCAATCGAAGATTTAGAATATGTTGAAAAAATTACTGGTACTTCCTTGGCTCAATATAAAGACGAAGTTCTTAAGCAAAATTTGAAGAAGAAGACTGGCGCTACTAAATCATCGGTTGCTGCTATTAATGACATCCCCCTCCTCAGCCATCAAGACCTAAGACTACAACTTCTGTGTCTACCAGTGAGCCAGAATATGATTGGTTTGAATTTTTCCTTCAATGTGGCGTTGACATTGGTAACTGTCAACGTTACACTCTCAATTTCAATCGTGAACAAATGGATGAAAATATTTTGGAAGATATTAACCCATCTTTATTACGTACTTTAGGATTGAGAGAAGGTGATATTTTACGAGTCATGAAATTCTTGGATAATAAATTCAATAGAAAGAGTCATGCAGAAGAGGTTCCAGCAAATACTGGAAGCTTGTTCACTGAGTCTTCTGGTGCTTTGAAAAACAATTCAAATAGTGAAATCTCTAAAGTCAGTGCCAAAGCATTACCTTCTCCATCACCTAATAAGACTGTCGAACAACAATCACAAGAAAATAAATTTGAGGATGATGCTTGGGCGGTAAAACCTGCTGCAAGATCCAATGAAGATCTTTCAAAACCAAGTTCTCGCCCTCAAACTCCTCAATACACTGGTTCATTGCAAGACTTGGTTAATATTAAGCCATTGGAACTGAATAACAAGCCAGCAGTACCTGAGAAAGACAGACCCTGTTAATGCACCTCCAGCTGCTTCAGTTACGCCTTCCGCCCCTGCTCTTACTCCTGTAAAGACTGGTAGCTTGGTTCAACCGGGTGATCAATTCTCTGTTCAGAAAACTGGAGGTGGATTGGCTAGTCAAACTACCGGTAACTTCAAACCAGTTTCCGCTCAACAAACCGGTAACTTGATTCCTGCCCAACCAACCGGGTTTGCTCCAATTACTGCTCAACCTACCGGTTTCATGCCAATTCAACCAACTGGATTTGTTCCAGTACAAGCAACTGGTATTTTACAACCTCAAATTACATTCGGTATTGTTCCCTTACAAACTGGAGCTACTACTTTCACTGCTCAAAAAACTGGTCCTCAATCCACTATGCCAACAACTTCATTCAACCAGCTTCCTATGCAACCAACTTTACAAACTGGTAATGTCACTATGCCCCAAACCTCTTTCGGCAGCCAACCAACTGGCGGTAACATGCCTCAAACCAGCTTCGGGGGTCAATCAACTGGTGGATTTATGTCTATTCAAAATACTGCTTCAATGGTTCCAACCCAACGTACTGGTGGATTCGTGCCACAATCTGCGTTTGGCCAGCAAATTACCGGTGGTGCTAATTTAAGCCAAACTTCATTTGGAGGACAACCAACTGGTGGATTCCCTCAAACCTCATTTGGGTCAACCCACTGGTGGATTCCCACAAACCTCATTCGGTCAACCTGCTCAGCAATTCCCACAAACCTCATTTGGGGGTCAACCAACCGGCGGCTTTCAACAACCAAACCAATTCCCACAAAATACATTTGGCCAACCAGCTCAACAGTTCCCACAAACATCATTCGGACAACCAGCTCAACAGTTCCCGCAAACTACATTTGGACAACCGCAACAGTTTCCTCAACAAGGTTTTGCTCAACCTGATATGAATCAAATGACCAACATGTTCCAGAACACCGGTATAAGCAGCCCAAATACTTTTGGCCAAGCACAACCAAATACAACCTTTGGTCAACAACCTACCTTTGATGGATTCAATCAACCCTTACAAGCTCAACCAACTGGTGCTGGTTTTGGTAATGCGCCTGGATCGTTACAACCACAACCAACTGGTAAAAGAGCAAACCTTCAATCTGCCACCCCTGACAATCCATTTGGATTCTGAGACACTTTCCATGGTACCATGTTCTATTCTTACATCAACTCATACTGCAAAAGTTAAGTTTGTTATTTTTCAATTTTTTTTTTCATCATTTTCATTTTCCTTTTACCTTTCTTTGATTTCGATTGAGTTTTCTTTTATCATGTTTATTCTACAAAACTATTTTAGTTTTTAATTCTGCTCTAGTTTGTACTAATTCAGAGTCATTTTAGATTCAACTATAAATGTTTGATTTCCTATTTATATACGTCTTTTAATAGAGTTTGAGCGCGAGACAAAATTGTAACACTTTTTAACAGCCACGGGAGACACCTACCACTTCTCCAATTATCACCATATAAAGCTAACACTTGGTAATTGAGATTACGATTTAATCTATTTTTGATAAGCATGTTTTATGATAACTCGGACTTGCGAGTTTTTGCCAAAATTCTTTTGAGTGGTGAATATAATGTTACCGCTAGCCAGATCAGAGGAGATCTCTTAAGGATCTATACAATTTTTATTAAAGAGCAAAAGAGTTTGAAAGTTCCATTGAAAACTTTGGAAGATTTTGTTGAGTACTTAATTGAATTCAATGAAATAAGTGGATCGGCGCTTCTTTGGAGCCCTCCTTTAACGAATGATATTCTTAAGGATGTCTCATATTTGAAAGGACCAAAATTGATTACCTTCAACAAGACCAAACTTGAATATGTATGCAATGTTGAAAAGAAGACAAAAGATGCACAAATGGTCAAGTTTGCTTCTAGTAATATCGACAAGGATTTGGATAATTCTTCCAAGTTAGTATCACTTTTGAGTGGTCCAGTCCATACAACACTTCAAATAGAAGTTCCTGAATCCAAGTTGGTAAGCGAATACCACCAAGATTATCAGATGTTGGAAGACTTATTGAAGAAGCCTACCGCTCAACAAGATTTGGTAAAAGCAAGAGCTAAACTTATGACTATCAAAAAGCCCTTTTTTGAAATTTGCACCGACTCAAATCATGTTAACAAACTTTCAAATGTGATTAATAAAAATGGAAATTCAAAACCACTTATCAAGGTAAATTCGTCTGAGACAAACGCTAGATTACATAAAATGATTCAAGATTCTCGTAATCTGATCTCATTAGAAGTATTCAAATGCTCACATAATAAAATCCATTATTTGCCCATATATGGCTATCATACAGATCCCAGCTTGGGTGATTGTTCTTATTTGGATACTTGTCATAAGTTGAAGACATGTCGCTATTTACATTATTACACCTTGAGTCCCACGAGTAAGAACAATTCACCTGGCCCAAAAAAGCTGGGAGTCAGCACAAAGGAGCGTATTTCCTTCGAGTACACTATTGGAGATTGCTTTAACGAGTTTAATAAGCCTCAAGTGCCAGCGCAGTGGATCAACTGTGATGTTAGATATTTACCACTTTCAATCTTGGGTAAATTCGCAGCCATAATCTCTGACCCGGCATGGAATATCCACATGAACTTACCTTATGGTACGTGCAAAGACCATGAGTTATTGGAGCTTCCGGTACAGCAGTTGCAGGATGAAGGTATCATGTTATTATGGGTTACTGGGCGCTCGATCGAAATCGGAAGAAGAGCGCTAATTAAATGGGGGTATAAGGTTTCCAATGAGATGATTTGGATTAAATTGAACCAGTTGAAAAGAACAATTGTAACCGGAAGAACCGGACACTGGTTGAACCACTCCAAAGAGCATTTATTGGTTGGGGTTAAAGGTAATCCACCATGGCTCAACAAAATGGTGGATATGGATATCATTGTCAGTGCTACTAGAGAGACCCTGAGAAAACCCGATGAAGTTTATGAGATTGTAGAGAGAGTAGTGGGGAAGCATGCAAGAAAACTTGAAATGTTCGGAAGAGACCATAATGTTAGACCAGGATGGATGAGTACGTACACCACGTTTGCTTTATTGCCACCATATACTAACGACTGCTTTAGCCATTGGGAACCAGTTAACCGGAACCTCACTACATGAAAAAGATGTTCTTACAAAATATAATGGCCACAAAACAAATCAAAAATAAGTAATCATGAGTAAACAACAAATATATAAAATGACATAAACGCGTTATCTTTTAGTAGAGATACTAGGTAGATTCTTCCCTTTTGCTTTTAGCCCTAAATTCTCTAACTTTGATTCCAGCTTGGTTATCCATTTTCTTTTTCAAGTCTGGTCTGTAGCCTAACCAAAAGGCAACTTCAAAAGAAACAAAGAACGGGGCTAAAACAAGAGCTTGGAGAAGGTTATCGAGTAAAGCAGGCGACCTTTTTTCAAAAACTGCATGCCAGTAGAACTGAGCTAACCAAGAAACAACATGGGCAATAACCTGCAATGTGAACAAACTGTTCTTTATTTATAAAAGTATAGTTATTGAGATCTTGATAGACATGTTTAGCAAGATATGCATACCCGGTTATCAAAGCCCAAGTGGGTACTCCTACTTTCCAGTCATTCAAAATGTAAAAAACCCCATAACTCCATGCCAATAACGATCCCAAGTTCACTTGGGGGTAGTCATCACCCAATACGTTATGCACACTCAAAAAGGTGATGGCAGAGAGTAGAATAATCGGAATACACATCAAATGTATCGCAACATTCTTCTGGTTGAAGTGGTACGATCTGTAGAACACAAGGTGTTTTTCAATATCAAACAAGGACATGGCTATCGAGTATTCAACTAAAGCATCAAGAATCAGAAGAATCCCAGTCGGTTTTATAATGAAAAATGACTTGTGGAGCAGAAAAACATGAGGGGAATCCTCACGTGACAGTAAACTCACTTGTTTCGAGCGCAGTTCTGTCATTTTTTTCACGTATTGTTTTCACTAGTTTCGAGATAACAAATCAATAAGGTTATATTTCGGATTGTTTCGAAGAATTAAGGGGAGCCCAGGACCATGGGTTGCTACGGGAGGGTTCTGACTGGGGTGTTCTGGTGTGAGCGAAAGCTTCAAGGGGTGAAGAGCACCCTGTCATTCTTCCTCGGCTACACGTCAAGACAATGGGAAACCGTTGGACTATTGTTGCAACCAAATTTAAATTTGTATGCAAATATAATCTCGAGTCTTTGAATTTTTTTTTTTTTTTTTAACTTATTTATTAACGTTATTTTATACACATTTATGGAACAGTAGGCTAAACCCTCAAGTCTAAGTTTGGTTTCTTGATGATTCTCTTTCTTTTGGATTGTTGTTCGCCTGCAGATTTATCAAAAGCACTGGCGTCATGTAAGTCTCTTCCTACATTATCCAAATCTTTGACTTTATAAATTCTGACAATCCAGTTTTGAGAAGTGAATGCTTCTTCGATGACATTCAATTCAGGAGCCATATCAGCCGGGATGTTTTGGTTTCTAACACGATCAGCACCATCTCTTCCACCGTATAATTCAGTGAATCTATAGTAAGACATCTTATACATTAAAGATTCTCTCATGGCTTTGGATGCGTCTTTATCCATTTTGTATTCACCTCGTTCAGTGAAGAAATCTCGTTCGTGAATTTCATCCGGCCAAATACCTTCGGAGATTCTTACCATCCATAAGAATTTATTGATATCGTCTCCGGAATAACCAATTAAACCACCAAAGATAACCAAGACATAATCAACGTCGTGTTGTCTTAAGATCTTGTAAGAGACTTCTTCGTTGGAACACATTGCTTTACCGACGGTGGCAATGTGAGTGTTATTCCAAGTATTGTTATCAACTAAAGTGGTACGATCTGCCATACCACCAATTTGATATCCATAATCCCACCAAGCCATAACTTTGGTATCTTCTGGAGTGTTCATTCTTAACCAATAGTAGGCTTCTCTATAATCATCAATGATATTTTGGGATCCATCGGGGCCTCTGGAAGCTAAAACAACCGATGGTGATGAATAAGCATTAGAAGTGACCCAAGTACAATGTAAAACAAAGTAGAAAAGGTAAAAAGCAAATGATAATAAAACAATTAACTTCGAAGCAATTTGGAAAATTGGGAGTTTGTTGGCTTTTTTTGGTTTGGACGATTTTTCATCAGAAGAAGATTCGGAAGAATCATCTTGGAAAAGATCAACAATGTTTAAGTAGACATCAAATAACTTAGATAAAGCAATAGCTGCAGAAACACAAATGATTGGAGTTAAAGTTAACATTAATCTAACCATAACACCGGCAAAGTAAGAACATAAAATACCATAAATAATGACAAATACATGTTCATCTTTCAATTCTTGGAAAACCAAATAAAGACCAGCTGGGAATAACCAAATCAACATATTGGTATCGAAAAAGAAAGCTGGCCAAGCAGTTGGCTGATGTTCAGAAACTGAAGCAATGATTGGAATGTGAATTTTAGCATAGTTTGTGTCCCACAAAGAATAGAAACGACCAGTCCAAGGAGCAATCCATCCTAATGCAGTTAAGGCAAATAATGAACCAATACCTAATAAGGTAACCAAGGATAAAGAAACAACTAAAAATGTTTTAAATTGTTGAGATGGAATTTTAGATTTAACATAATCACCAAAGGCAACTAATTGTAATAATCCAAAAACACCAAATGCAGCCATATGATCATTTGATCTAATTGGTAAAAACCCAACAAATGGAATTTGCATTGAGGCCAAAGTACCCAAAGCATACCAAGTAGTATAAGCAGTATAATGTCTGTGATTATAACGACCCATTAAAATTAAAACAAAAATATGTAAAGGAATCAAATTGGTAATGAAAACATAACCACCCCAAGCAGAAACCATATAGAAATAGAAAAGGGCGGTCAATGTACCGTAGAAAACACTACCTGATTTCATTGATTTGATCCAGAAATAAAAGGTAGCCATTAATAAAGTAATGGCAATAGCTTCATTATCATAAGAACCAGCAACAGATCTTGAAATATAACCTGGAGCAATACCCATGAAAATTGCCGCTAATAAACCTGCATTTGAATCTTTCATTTCTTTAGTTAAGAAATAAGTTGAAATAGCAGTTAAACCTGAAAATGCAGGTGCTAATAAAACACAAATATTTCTAATATCAACTGGTAAGCGCAACCATTCTCTTAAGAAATGCCAAATTACACCAGAAGTTACCATTAAACCAGGGTATAAAGTACCACCGGTAACTCTACCTAAGGGATACCAAGTTCTAGTATCGAACCAATTTAAAAATTCATAAAATGAATGAGTAACCAAATATTTGGTAGCTCTAAAATTGAACCATGGATCGAATTCATGAATAATACTTTCAAATCTAATCACCGAAAACAATCTCGAAGTAATTGCTGCACCAGCAATTGAAATGAAAATGATTACTTGAAGTAAGGTTCGAATGGTTTCAATATTGACTCCCAACACTTTCAATTGAGTTTTAGGAGATGCCATCTTGATTTTCTTGACCTTCCTGATATCAATGACAATGATGATTGATTCCAACCAAACGTTCAATCAAAATGATAAGCAATCTATGGGATATTCTAAATCAATCGATTGTAAATTCAAGAAGATTCAATAATCAATAAATCGATATTCAAACACCACCGTGTTGTTTGTGAGAATTTTCCAATTTTCAAAAAAGAAAAAAAAAAAAAAAAAAAAAGTATAGCCATTGTGTGCAGTACTCAACCTCTCTATCAAACCGTGCACCGGCTTGCAAATACTTACGTCTATCAATTTTATTAGCATTATATGTAAATCTATAAAGAGTCCGATATAGACGGGATCCGAGTCTACTAAAACCAATTCCTAAGAAAGATCTAGGAAAAAGAAAAAAAAAAAGAAAAAGAAAAAAAAGAAAAATAAAAACGGTATAAAGTAATTAAAAAGAACTCCAACTCCAATTTGCAGGCACACTTCCGACAAGTTGATCAGATCTTGGGTTTGGATTTTTGGAGTTATCGACCGAGTCAGGGTTGTAGTCACTGGGCTGTTTATTTTTCCTAGGGGAAATGTTACCATTAGAATGTAAGGAGGGAGGGTTACCACGAGGTAAATCAGATAACTTATCAGCAAAGTCGTTATCAGGATCGGTTTGCGAGTCATCATGATGCATGGAGATGGAGTGATTTAGACTTGGGGTTGAATTAATATCAACACCAAACTCAATTCTCATGAAATCATTATAAGCTTCAATACAATTATCACATACTTTTGATAAAGTTCCTCTACCACCAGTGGTAAATTGAGCCAAATGATTAATATATAAATAATGGGAGGTATGTTCTTTACAATAAATACCACCACACTTACGACAATGATGTCTTCTTTCGAAGAAATTAAAATATTTGGGGCACCCTTGGATTTGGCATTTGATCACACTTTCATCTTTTAACCAGTGTTTTCTTGTTGGTGCAGCTTTCAAAATATGTTCATATTTTTTCTTATTTAAAGTGTAAGGCCCAGTAGATGAAATTGGAGATGATATCAAAGGGGAAGAAGGGGACGAGTCATTTGACATATTTGAATCAAATGATCTGATGGAGTTTCTTGAAGAGGATGTATCTTTTGAAGAAGATTGGTTCGATATTCCGTGGTGTCTATCCATTTCTACCCCACCATTAATTAAATGTTGAGGATTCCCATTAGGTTGGTTTGAACCGTTAATTGGTAGAGGAGATGGTAAATCATCATTAAGGGTCATTCTTAAAACTGCTGGAACATACATTGGGCTTCTAAAACCTTTCAATTGTTTAATTTGTTTATCTTTAGGGTATTGATGAAGATTATTTGGGTGAGAAGTAAGGTTTGGTTGTGCTGGAAGAGGAGCAGGAGGGTGATTAGTGGAAGGAGCAGGAGGAGGGAAGTGAGTGAATTGAGAAGGATGATTATTTTCTTGATGAGGATGTAATTGAGGAAAGTGGTTTTGTTGATTTTGTTGGATTGGTAATTGAGGCAATGGAGAGGGTTGAATACTTGACATACCAGTAACATTTCTTCTTACATTCATATTCGAAGGAGGAGTTACCGCGGCAGGAACCATTTTATTTGAGGTTGAAGGTTTAAAATTTGACAAATGATTTTGACGAACTTCGTTATGATAATTAATGATTGGTTTAGTATTATCATTTTTAGGAGAAATATTATTTTGATTTTGATCAATTTCCGGTAATCTTGGTAAATTTGAAGGGTTTTTATTATTTGAAGGGTTTTCTGAATTTTTTGATTTAAAAGAACCTGGAGATTTCCCAGAGTTGTTTAAGCCATTTAAAGCAAGGTTAATTGAGGTTGAAGTTGAAGAAGAAATTGATTTACTTATTTGATTTTTATTATTTGCATCTTCAGTATTATTATTTTTATTAATGATATTGTTATTGGATTGACGGGTTAAACTTGCAAAAGATGATAAGTCAACTTCTGCTGGTTGATAAGGTTGGGATTTTTTAACCGGGTTATTTTGTTGTTTATTTATTTTAATTGATGAATCTTCGATTTTATCATCAGTATTTTTGAACGGAATTGGTGATAAACTTAATTTTTTCAATGCATTGATGGTTAATCTTTGTTGTTGTAGTAAAACCTCTTGATCATCTTGATCATCTTGATTAGCTTTATTTTGATGTTCATTAATGGTTAACTTAATTTTTTCATTATTCAATTTTGAATCGGAACTTGACTTATCAGATTGATCGTTAAAGGGTAATTGTTGGCCAATGACTATATTATCATTATTTTTCAAATTAGAAATACTTGATAAGACCGGAGCTTGAATGAAAGATTGGAAATTTTTAGATGAACCAAATCCGTTAATTGAATTTTGGTTATTTTTAGAAATATTTTGATTATCATTACTAACATTACTATTATTTCTTTGAAAATTTGGAGGATTCTTAATGGACTGTTGTTTTAATGATTTCAATGAAGCAGTGGATAAAACTGATTGGATTGAATGGGCTCTGGGTTTACGAACGTCTTTCTTTTTAAAAGTTAAATCTGATGAATTTTCTAATTTTGAATCTTCTTCTTCAACTACACTGCTATCATTACTTTTATCATGTTCTTCATCGGTTTTTTCTTCCATCACCTCCTTATCATTCAGTTTATCTTCGTCTTTTGTCCCTTCATCAATATCTTCGTCTTTTGCCCCTTCACGAGTATCTTCGTCTTTTGTCCCTTCACGAATATCTTCGTCTTTTGTCCCTTCATGAATAGTTTCTGGAGTCCCCTGCTGTTTACTATCGGGTATTTTAGAGGAGGGGATTGATTCATACACTGTTTGGGATGGTTTATCGAAATCTTCTTCTGGAGTATGGGATACAGTAAACGTAGCACTGGCAGTTGAACCACTGGCTATATTAGAACTCAGATTACCGGGATTAACCTGACTATTATCTGAATCGATTGAATTATTCATAACAATAAGTATAAATGCAATAACTTTTTTAGCAAAAAGAGGGTCAGAACTTCTCTTGGAATAACACTAGACGAGGAGCTAGTGGGATATAATATACCTACCTATTGGATGAAACTGCTGTATTGATAAGGAAAAGGAGTATGACCAGCCGCCGTTATAACAACCAGAAAAAAGATTTGACAAAAAGACCCAATAGACAAAACACCCAATATTTCCAGTGAGAAACTAGTATGCCAGGAGTATCAACTTATGATATCATGTTGTTAAGATGATCTTAGGTCCTGGCAACTACTTACGTTACTAATCTTAGATGGCCCATGCTGGAAATACGTGGATCTTCGTACGAATACTGTAAGCACTACTGAACTCGAATTCTGAACTATATGACCTATGAACTATGAACTATGAACTATGAACTATGAACTATGAACTATGACCTATGAACTATGGACTATGAACTATGACCTATGAACTACTATGAACTACTATGAACTACTATGAACGATACTACGAACTATACTCAATTATATGACTATGACACTCATGAATACCAATTATACCACTGTCGACACGCTACGACGTGATGATACCGCCGTGAACTATATATAGGGCTGAGATATACATAGATATATGTTAAGAGATATACCCATGTCACGTTAGATATAGATATATGTTAAGATATACTCATAGATATATACTTAGATATACATAGATATAGATATATGTATAGATATACGTATAGATGTTAAGCGCTGATCTTATCTTCCCCTCAAAACCCGGTCCGTTCACGTGACCATTGAAGATACATCCGTACACCGGGGTTTTTGTGCTTACGTAATGGCGATCCGTAATTCCAAGCATCCGATTGGTTTACCGTCCGGGAGGCCGGGCGCTCCCCCGGTGGTACGGGTGTGGTGATACCCCCCACCAAAAAGTAAACTAAAAGAAAAAGAGCTAATGCGATTTAAGGAAAACCCATCTTGAAGTAATTTCTTTCTATAAACTAAGGTGTAAGATGATTTCTCGTGTTGGTTTGGGTTTAGCAAGACGTATGTATTTGGTGTTTGTTGTTGTGGGTATTGTTTCAAGTTATTTTTGATTTACTAACGTATTTAGCTGTTGGTCGTCAAGCTATTAGACAAAGAATTAATCCAATTTTATTAAGAAATATTTCAACTGTTAAAGCCAGTCATGATCAAGAACAAGAAGTATTGGTTGCTCAACGTAAGAACCGTCCAACCTCTCCTCATTTAACCATTTATAAACCACAAATTACTATGATTTTATCATCATTTCATAGAATCACCGGGGTTGCAATGGCTGGAGCATTCTATGCTTTAACTTGTGGATATGCAGCCACTTCAATTTTAGGAGTTCCCTTTGATTCAAGTGTACTTATCAGCACTTTTGCCGGATTATCTGTTTTCACTAAAGTTGGATTAAAAGCCGCCATGGCTTTCCCATTTGCTTTCCATAGTTTTAATGGTATTAGACATTTAATCTGGGATTTGGGTAAAGAATTAACCATTAAAGGGGTTTACAGAACTGGTTACGCAGTTCTTGGTCTTACTGCGGTCTTTGGTTCCTATTTAGCCTTTTTCTAATCTTATTTATTTATTAAATATATATATATAATTTATATAATTGACTCATTTCAATTCATTATCATCAAATTCAAAACAAAAACATGGTGTATCATTAGTACAGAATCCACAATTTTTCTTTTTATTTGTAGTTTCATTAGTTAAATTTTGAAATATTTCATTTTGATCTTGAAAAAAATTATCTTGATTAGCATTTTCTAAAATATCATGATCAAAATCAATAACGTCTTCTTCATTATAAATCTTTGAATTAATTGGTTTTAATAAATTGGGAGTGAATAAAACTCCTGGTGATGGATTCATTGGTGCTGGGGTGTTATTTAATGAGTTTATTGGTGATAACATCGTTGGACTAGGTTGTTTTGCTTCATTTTTAATCTTGGTCTTTTTCAATTTTTCAATCGATTTAACCTCTTGATTCTTCAAATACTTATATTTCGATTTTATCTTTAAATAATAATTAATTTGTTCTTCTAATATTTTATTTCCTTCAGTTTCATTTGTCGGTTCTATTTTATCCCCATTCAAATATTTTTTGGTAACACTATGAATTATATTGGAACTTTTGGTTAAATATGCAAGAAATTTATTTAAATCATTTATATTATTGATTTTTTCTAATTGTTCGTATGACGAGATCATCGATTGACTATTACTTATTGGTGTTGAAGGAGTAGGTGGTGATTCCATCGTCTTATTCCCATCGTTTAATGCATCAAACGTTATAACTCCATTTTGAACAAACCTTAATTCTTTGATTTGATTACTGATAACTTCAATATAATTACGTATCAATTCTTGTTCTTTTAATTTACTAAGATAAGTCGATTGTAACTGAACAATATCATGTTTATCATTCGTTTTCTTTTTATTCCCAGTTTTATTTTTTTTATCTTCTTCAATAGCAGGTTCTTCCTTTGGCATCACCGCTTCTTTGGGCTCTTCCTTTTTAACCGATATCGAACTGATTGGCTTGGTGGCCACCTTTCCCATTAATGGAGTCACCGCGGATACTCTAATCGGTTGTGGTGGTGCTGCTGGTGGTGCTGCTGGTGTTGACACCTGCGCTGGGTCTTGTGCTTTGACTTGGGGTGGTGCTTGTGCTTGTACTTGGTCTTGTGCTTGTGCTTGATCTTGCGCTTTTACTTGGAGTGGTGCTTGCGTTGGTGCTTGAGGTGGTGCTTGAGGTGGTGCTTGAGGTGGTGCTTGTGCTTGTACTTGTGCTTGTGCTTGTACATGTGCTTGTGCTTGGGATGAATTGATCTTGGTATCGGGTCTTGGTCTTGGTTGATTGAGTAATGAACCATTCGAGTGATTGGGGTTGATAGGTATTGCAGGTTTACCCAAGTTGATTTTCTTAGGAGCTGAAATAGGCATTGCACATGTAGTTGGAGAAGCATTCAATGGAGGAGTTTGAGTCTTTTTCGATTTCACTTCCTCCTTCTTTCTTCCTACTTTTTTCTTAGGAGGACTTTTAGCTTGCAGGGATTGAGGATTGAGTGAAGGAGACTTTGCAGCAGTCACAGGAGATGAGCTAGTGGGTTTTCTACCGGGTCTTGGTCTTGGAGGCAATACCCATTTTTTAGAGGTGTTTATGTTGAGGGACATGTCGGGTTTGAAAGAACACCTTGAATTGATATCAAAAGAAGATTTCTGATTTGAAATAGGTGCTGGAGCAATATTGGGTTTTGGTTTAATAGCAATAGCTGGAAATTTAGATGGTTGACATGGAGGTTTTATACCAATTTTTTGGTTATTCATATTGAGATTAATTTTTTGATTTGAAGACAGCGATGCATTCATTTTAGATGCTTGATAGTTTATGCTTCCATTCATATTTTTAGCCTGATTTGATATTTTCCCATTCTCCGGTAGAGGTTTAATATCCTCAACCTTCGGTATATATGGAGGAGATGAGGATGTTTCTGTAGTCAGCATTATGGCCCATGCAACTGATCCATGCAAGAATATCAATCAACCCGAGATTAGATGTTATAATAAGTAACCTTAATCAAAAAAATAAAGTGAAAAATACAATAAAATGAAGAAAGACTGAAAAATTCTAAAGAAACCTAACAAAAAAAAAAAAAAAAAAAAAAAAGACAAGAAGAAAATTCGTAAAGCAATCGTAACTGATACTGATCAAGGAAATATATGGGTCTGTTAGTGGATATACTCAACTAGTCATTAAACCTGATTTGATCTTGTTTTAAATAAATAACGTGAACGGTGTAAGCAACGTAAAAGAATAACTGATGATGTTATAATCTAATTAGCGTTCTTTTTTTTTTTTTGTTTTCTAATTGATTTTTATTTCCGCTATACGAATTTTTCAACGCACACTAAAAGCACACTAGTCAGTTTGTAGTTTGTGTGGGGGAATAATACGGAAGGGAGGAAGCTAATATTCGAGACTAATATAATAAGTGAAATTATTTGGGTGATGTAACACTGCAAACAGCTTTGAGCATTGCAAAGGATCCGGGGATTTTTGTACCGAATCTCACCGAATAAAATGGATCAACGGGTACGGGTATTCCCTTACAAGATACGTACTTATACACATGTATGAATATATATATATATATATATATGTATGTATATGTAGATGTATATACATTCATATGTATATATATATGGATATACAGATTCCATATACATATACCCACCTGTAATCAAAATTGGAATTGCTTTGTAGGAAAGGAACTGATTAGGTGCTTAAATGCGAGATTATTCGGATGTCTTCTTCTTTTTGGTGTACGGATGTCTTATGGTGATGTACGGATGCAAAATTTGGGGATGGGGTTTGAATTAATGCAAAGGTTCAGGGAATTGTAAACACTAACAACTAGTGAAGCCAACAGGATGAACAGAGAGTCACCATTTATAGACCATGACGAGGAGAACAAGTCCACGTATAGCGATAAACAGCGCCATTTTAATAGTCTACAGCTAGAACTACAACGACTCCATCATAATATGGGAGAATTTAATGAACTAATTAATGAAACCTCGAATCAATATAAATATATACAAAATTTGGCTATAATGCACGGATCTTTATTTATGGCTAGTAATACAGTGTTTGGACATGAAAATGAATAACGTATATAAGTATTTACAAGTATTTAATGATTAATTTTTCAGTTCTTGTTCCTTTTGTTTTCTATTTAATAATTCTTTATACAATTTTTGTTTTTCAGCTTTTTCTTTAATGTAGATATCTCTTTCAATATCTAGATATTCCATTTTTTGATATTTAGCTACACAACCTAAGGATTCTTTATTAATTGAATCACATTTCTTCATTCCTTCAACTGGATTTGAATAACTATTTGAACATTCAACGTATGCTTTAATTAAATCATCACATTTAGCAAAAGCCTTCTTTCTCCATCTTTCAAATATGATTTTCTCTTCTTTGGGCGTTATTAACCATGGAGGCAAGTTAGGATTAGTATTTAGCTCGACTTCTTCGAACGATTTCTTAGGTGGATATAAACTCATGCTTGATGGGGGTTAGATTGGTTAAATCGAACGATAAAATTTTGTTCTCGCTATATATAAAAACTGTGAAAAAAAAAAAAAAATGCACGGGTTAAAAAAGCAAATCATAACAATCATAACAATCATAACAAGTTATCATACAAGTACAACAAGTTATTATAACGAGTTTTTAAACAATGTTGGATGAAAAACCAGAGGATCTTATCCAGTCATCTATCGACTCATTTGAGATCGAGCCAGATATTCTCACGTTGAACCGAATCGAAGATACCATCAATAAGATATCACAAGAAAGAAGTCATAAAATATCGTTTCTACAGGAAGGTATAAAGAAATTAGAAAATGAATTGAAATCACTACAAGAAGAGTTAGAACTCTTGGGACTGTCGAATGGATTGAAAGAGACTTTGAATTCCTTGGGCGATTCGACATTAAGCAATGAAGAAGAACATGAAAATATCTTTAATATAATGAATAAAAAATCGATTGAAATTGATAATTTAAAATTATCATTAGCTAAAAAATTAAATGATTTGGAAAGTCATTTGAACTCTTTGAATATAACGAAAAATAATTTGACAAATAAACAAGAAGAACTCATTAGTGAAAATGAAAAACTTATCGATAAAAATTTATTGAATAATTTTGATTCTAAAATTATGAAGATTAATTTATTCAAAAATTTAGGTATTTCAATTGAAAATGCCAACTTAAATGAAAACGATAAAATAGTCATTTATAACAAGCTAAGTGATTTAACTAGTATATTAACAGTGGATGATAAGTATAGTGATTATTTCATTACAAATTATATTTGGGAAAGATTACCTGGTTTATAACATTTCGGTTTCTTTATATTATTATGTACATTAATTATTTACAGGATTAAAAGTATTTTGGATTCTCTCTAAAAGATTTCTTTGTCCATTTTGGAACTCTATGAAGCGATTTTCTATAACCTTTAACTTTCTTATCGAATGTAGTATATTTATCATGAGGAGTCATTTGTGACTCTTTAGGGAATTCAAATTTCAAATAATCAATTTTCTTATGGCCAGTTAAGGCTGTTCCTTCTGGTTTTAATGATTTATATAAAACTTCGATATTGGAATCCACTTGCTTCATTCTTTGTCTCAAACGGTATTTCTGCACCCCCGACATACGTGGAGCAAACTTCCACAAGTACCCTCCGCTCTTGATAAGCGTAGCCTTGAATGCACCAAACATCTTGTATCAATAATTAAGTATATTCCAACAGTACTACTGAAAGATTGAAAAAGTAGGTGAAGTGAAAAAAAAAAAAAAAAAAAGAGGTTTCAGGAAAAGGGCGTGCCAAGTACAGAAATTAAAAAAATATCTATTGGTGTACGTGTTTAGTTATTAGATTAACATATTTTTTTTTGCAGCTAATAACTATATATCTAAAAAACATCATTTGAGTCGTTTTTCTTTCTTCTCTTATTGCATTGAGAAGGGGTTGGATCACAGTGTAACTTCTTACAATGTCTTGTTAATGCATCTTTTCTATAAAAAATTCTAGCACAATTTTCGTCGTTGCAAACGTATAAAACCAGTAGGAAACTTTTATATAGCTTTGGACTTATTTTATTTATTTCAGTTTTCTTATCTTCAATGTTTTTACGACAGTTTATATGAGATAAATGGGAATTCAAAATATGAACTCTCAAATCCATTTTCTTTAAAAAACCAATTTTATTGAACACACATTTTTCATCAGGACAAAAATTATTTGGATCTAGTGAAAAATCATCTAAATGTTGAGCATATTCTTTTATTTGATTGAATTGGTTATCACAGTGATTACATCCAATTATTTTATTTATGTATTTGGGGACGTTCTTGAAATTTGATAACATTGATATATTAGTTGTTTTTTTACCTTCGGTTATATATGGTTTGGGGAATTTATATCTTGAACCTTTCACCACGGGTGGTTGTGGGGTCGTTTGAGGTGTTAAAATACTTATTGGTGTGTAATTGTTTTCTTTGATCTCGGTAGGAAGTAGATTTGGGGAATTACATGGTGATATTTCTTTCATTTCATATTGTTCTTCCATGCATGGGAATAAGATTCCTAAGCCTGGCAAATCCACAAAGTTTGATGGGATTGGTAAAGCATTATCAGCCGGGATTTAGAATTTGTTTTATTCAATCCTAATTTGATACTTAATTTAGAAGTATCTGGTACTCCATTGAAAATAAAATCATCAACCAAAGAGAATTCATCGATTAATTGATAGTTATATTCACCAATAAGTGAATTGAAAGAGCTTGTTGGTAGCTGATTATAAAAAGAATTATAAAAATCACTCTCATCATCTTTGAAAAAATCCATTTTGCTAGGTTGTAAAGTGAAGTTTGTTGATACTACACAACTTTGAACTTGAAGCAATATGTTTTATATTTATAAATACTCGACATCTAACGAAGGAAGAAAGGTAACCACTATTAAAGTTTATTTACTTATTTTATCAATCACAAGTTTCAAACTTGTTTTAAGGTATTGTTCTTTTCTTCTCCAGTTCCTTGCCTTTCACCTCAGTTTCCTGGGTGCTAATTTAAGCAACTAGCCACGTTACATCTTAGTATATCAACTTCGGTTAATCGTATTATCCTTATCATAACTCTCACGACATATCCACAGTTCAAAGGCCATTTTATTGTTTAAGGGTAGAGAAAAATATTGTACATAAAGCCTAATCGGTTAAAAATAACAAAAACATCTTGTTTGAGTTAGTAAAATAATAAATCCATCTTGTTTAAGTAACTAAAATAATAAAATCTCTGATTGTTCGGGTTCTTGTCAAAGTTCCGACTTGGAAGAGAATCCCACGTTCATTAGGCATAGACTATTGTTGACCGGATTTACCTGCCTCGATTACAACAACAGTCACCCTAATGAGAACCCAAGCAATCGAGTATTGATTGACTATCGCAAGTATATCTGGTATCTAATCAATACTCCATTAGCTCGAGTATCTGAGTGGATACGAAAAACTGCATATTGCCCGACGTGCTGTAACCCTGGGAAGAAATACGAGTTCTAGATTCTTAAACTTACCAATTTTGCAATTGGCATATATCGATAATGTAAAAGGCAAAATCGCTTTTATTCATTTATTATAAATAAAGGATATATGAAGGATCGCATTAAACAATTAATTGCATGCATCAATAAAGATTTTCTTCTCTTTTTTTCAATGGTCGATAGATGAAAATATCATGAAAAAATATAAAATATAAAAAATATAAAACTCCCTTAGGGGTTAACTAAGTATTCGACTGGTCCAGTGGAGTCTCTTAGATAAGGGACCCCCCTGCGGCGCCTCTTATTAGCTTGACAAGGGTATTTCTTGTTTTTAAGCGATTCCTTAGTGTATACTGCTTCACACTTCCGTTTTGGGCTCTTTGTTAAGAAGATTGAAAATAACCTCGCCTAACAGTTGAGAAATCCCAGTACCCCAGGGGATCTTTATTTTTTGCACTGGTTGAAAAGGAGAAGCTAGTTGAAACAATATCGTATAGCACTCTTCAAACAGCTGGCTGTTTATTCGAATGTAATTCTTGTATAGGCGTATATATGAGTTGAAGGGTCGTGGAGATTATGGTTTTCATGCAAAAGTGATGTTTCGTAGATCTACAAACAATTCTTTGAAGGGTTTGAAACAAGTATTGTTGCCCACGTAAAGATTGATTTTCTTATTGTCATAAACGCCACTAATGTGTCTCTTATTGGGTTAGGTGGTCAGATCTCTCACCAAGTATATAGGCATAGTTTCACAACGGACCACAAGCAATAGGATATATACTAATAAATATTGGAGGTGGATTATTATAAAGATTGTTCTTGATTTGTAATAAGCAGCAAAGTAAGTTTCTGATATCTATTCACTGAAATAAGTCCAGTATCTTTAAATAAACAATTGTCAATTTTGCTGCAAAATAAAAAATTTATAAATGCGCTAACAATCATTCTTTAGTTCATGACAGCTGTGATAGCCATAGATCGATAGGTGTAGGTAGATAAATATATAGATAAATATATAGATAAATAGATATAGATAAATAGATATAGATAAATAGATATAGATAAATAGATATAGATAAATAGATATAGATAAATAGATATAGATAAATATGTGAAAAATTAATAGGTCCCTCGGGTGCTTTGAGTCAAGCTTCTTGACCTCCGCTCGACTACTATAGGCGTATACGTTCATCTAAAGAGCATTTTGGATTGGTGAAATGAAAAGCAACCGCCGTTTTTACTAGCATCTATTTGTTGCATGCATAATTCTCACATCCGGTTAAACTCTTTGCATAGCTATAATCTAAACAAAATCAGCCTGAAAGCTATAATTTTGAAACTTATTCATATAAACTGTCTTCAAAAACCATCCTGAGTCTCTTTTCGAAGGTCAAATCAGCCATTTAAAGATTTTTTCAAAAAAATGGAAATTTTCTTTTACTTTATCTATTCGCTGGTATGTTAAACTAAAAATTTTATGAAAATGTCTACGGCCATATCCAGCATAAAGCATGATTACCCGTCCGATCAATAATTATTAAGCTGCTGAGAGCGATGCTGAGTACGTTAGTGGGAGACCATAATGGAAACCATCGTGCTGTAGACTATTTTTTTTGCTCTATTCTTATCTATACCACTTGAAATGCCTCATACTAGTTTTTCTTGTCATTGATAACACTTATCAGAGGAAAGTATTTCGCATCCTTCGACTACAAGTAGTACAACTATAATAAATAAATAGATTAAAAAAAATAAGGCAAGATTAAAAGATCCATCCAAATATTTTTTCGTACCACCAAGCAGCATTTTTTGGTTTACCTTCAGCTTCCCAAATGGCATGTTCTTCAGCTTCTTTAGCAGCAAAGACTTCTTCTTCTGCTTCAATGACATCCAAATGAGTAACCAAATCTATTTCATGAGCTTTCCAAAATTTAGTTTTATAGATAATTTTATGAATTAAGAAAGTAAGAACGAAAACTGGTAAAATGATATAACCAGTGATAAAACCTTTATAATCAAAGGTATCACCTAAAAATGCGGTAAAGTTTTTAATTAAAATGATAATTGTACAGACTGTTATAGCACCATAAGATAAATAAGGTTGTAATGGAGCAGTGTAAGATAAAGAACTTCTAGGAATACCTTGGGCTTTTAAAGCAGCCATAAATCTAATATGAATTAACAAAACACTAAACCAAGCAATTAAACCAGCCAAAGAAACAACGTTGACAAAATAACTGAAAACTTCAGCAGAACTTGAACTTAAACTCATAAAAGCTAAACAACAAAAGAGGAAACTTAATAAAATACCATAAATAGGAACCCCAATTTTATTAGTTTTAGCGAAAATTTTTGGAGCATAACCTTCAACAGCCAAACCATAAATTGTTCTTGAACAAATATACATATCTGAATTAGCAGCACTAAAGACAAAAACTAAAATACAAGCATTAATGATATGATCTAAAATTTTAATTTTAGCGTTTTTAATTGCAATAACAAATGGAGAAGCACTTGCATCAGTTCCTGAAGCACCTAATAATAATTTATCTTTTGGATTAACACACATTCCTAAAAATAAAATTGAAAAAACATAGAAAAAGATAATACGATATAATGTTAATTTAATTGCCTTTGGAATACTTTTCCTAGGACGAGCAGCTTCAGCAAAAACGATTACTGCTAATTCAGTCCCAGTGTAAGCGAAGACTGCTGTGACCAAAAGGGAAACAAATGAAACAAATTTACCTTTACTACCATCAATGGTAAAGTTTTTAGCACTATTTGAATATTCAAGAAAAGCACCCGGATCTTGCCAGTATCTAAAACCTCTTCTATCGCCATCAGGACCTCCACCTAAAGCAATGATTAATAATAAGATAATAAGACCAGTACAAGTAACAACTTTGAAACAACTCAACCAAAATTCAACCTGACCGAAAAGTTTAACCCCAAATAAATTAATTAATGTAATAACAACTAAAATAATTGTAATGAAAACCCCGGGACTTATTCGATCATTATTCCAAAAATTTATAACTAAATAAAAAGAAGTTGCTTGATTTGGCGGGAGAATTAAATACTTAATTAAATAAACGTATCCAACTGCAACACCTAAAGATGATGAACAATATCTTTTAGCATATGAAGTAAATCCACCTGGTAATACAATAAACGTTGCCACTTCTCCAATTGCAGTCATAACTGCATAAATCACTAATCCAATAAAAGTATAAGCAATAAACATTGAGCCTGCTCCTCCAGTCTTCAAACTTGTCCCAGTTGAAATAAGAAGACCAGTACCAATACTACCCCCAAGGGCAATCATACTAATTTCTCTTGATTTTAAATCTTTCTTCAATTGATGATCAGGATCAACATCATGGGAATATATTGGATTTGAACGAGCTACACTCAAGTTATATTCGTCAGTATGACGGGATACCACCGATTGTAAATCATTAACCAGTTTATTACCTGCAAAATTTTTTTCAAGATCCTTCATTTTCAGAATAAACTAATATTTTCCTACTTCAATTAAAGAAATAAAGAGGAAAATTGACATATTATAAATCTACTACAGCTTTGACTCAACCCCACTACTACATCATCTCATTAATATTACATTGTTTTTCGCCTTACAAGGTGTTTGTTATTTCTGTTTTCACAGCCAAACAAAGCAAAGAAAAAAAAAAAAAAAAAAAAAAAAGCGTTCTCCAAAGCAAAAAAAAATCTCCCCGGAGCTTTAGATACGAATCTCATCGCACATTCAGTTCGGCCCAGTACTTACTCTCAGCCGTTTTGGGTCTAAGCTAGTGCCTTCTACAGCCGAATAGTTCGTCTGCTTTCGGATGTATCTCTATGGCCAGCAAGAAGAGTACGCTGTTAGCTCCCGAAATAAGTGTTTTGTGGTTTTTTTTCCCATATATCTGTGGTCGTAATACTATCCCTAAGAATAACCAGCTTCAAAGGCTCATGAACAGTTTCTTTGTTGAATATCTTTATCAGTTTGATAACGTTGCTCCTAGCCAAATCAAATTGAAACTAGCGTAAAATTTTTCTTGGTGGTGGAGCCTAGTGAACGGCGTCTTTAAGTGAAGGAACTCAGATTCCGTCATTAGGCAACTTTCCGTTTTTGGACCGGTAATTTATTTCCATCTGGTGTTTGGATGTGGTGGTGGTGGAACCACGCAAAACCACTTTATTTGCAATCTATAGTTGTTTTCCTTCGTTTCTTCGACAACTAATGACAACCATCTTAGTAAAACAATTTATGGTATATATCCAAGGGGGGGAACTAGTCCTAGTAAGATATTTAACGCATACCTTGTATTGTATTCAAGGTACTTGCATACCATGCTATAAGTAATGGTGTCATTACTAAAACGTAGCTGAGTTAGATACCAATCGAATGTAGCGAGAATAGGACATCTGTATAAAACAATAATTCACCCGACCACGTAAAATAGAAGCAGGCTTCTTGTTTGTTTAGTCAATTACTGCGAAAATTCAGAATTCGCAACCTTCCAACAAGTATAGAAAGATCCTGGTGGGTAAAACTCAGGCCCAACCGCTGCCATACCCATCAATGAGAATGATACTCACTTAAATCGTTTTTTAAAGGGTTCTTCTTTTCATCCCGACTCATGACGAAACTGGCACAGTTCAATAAAAACTTGTAAACATCTTGCTGCCAACGAAACTGGCACAGTTCAATCAAAACTTGTAAACATCTTTCTTCAACCAGAATGTGAGCTGTATTTCAGTAGATCAATCTGTAATTGGGAGGCTTCTTGTTTCTTTGATTGCCAGGTATGCTGTCAGTCTCTAAATACGCATAACGAAAACATTTTTGCTTACGCTCGAATCAGTTGCCTTTTTAACTGGATGAGTACAGCTCTGGTTCTGTTGTTGAATATGGTTTTGCTTATGGGAATCCATTTCTACAAATATTGTTGTAGTATCATCTGACAAAACGTCCTAAAGAAGTGATTTTTCAGTTTAGACCAATGAAGTCACATTCCCACGTTGTTGAATTGATTCCTTATAAAGTGCATTTACCAAGAATGTGCCTTGGACGTACCGGTAGGTGGATATAGGTGGAAACCAGTGAAGCTACCATTGGCAACTCAGAGTCAAGGGGTTTGTTCTTGTAAACTTTTAACTTTTCTTTGAGTTTAATTCCAGAAAAAAAGTGTTGGTTTCACTACCAGACAGGCAGTTTAGCCCTCTAGAAAGGGAATCCAAAAACAAATGACCTTAAATGTTTCTAAATAAGTCCCATGTCCAGTTAAGAAAAACCTACTTAGCCTCAGAACTGTGGAACTAGAAGGGTCGGTTTTAGATATTCACTTGCATAGATGGTCTTTATTTAGTAAACTGAAAACGATTGTTTCAAAACTAGAATCAATCGCAGCCTGACGTAAATAGTCGGTTACGGATGTTTCCTGTCTAAAGGTCTGGAACCATCAGATGTAATGTAGTGTAGGTTGTGGATCAAAGCCACGACCACAGGTCCATAACAAACCCCGGTTTACCAGAAGGTTTTTTTTTAGATCGCTCTGTTATTTGGGAGGTTTCGGATGACGGTTTTCGGTGCAACCAATGGGGTCGACCGGCCGGTCCCCCAATAGGTTCCAATTTTGTTTCAATTTCTTTGGGATCCGGAGCTCCATGGAAGTTTGCTCTGGGTCAATAGCGGTCTGACAAGGCACAAATTCAAAAAGCAATAGGTGACTTAGTCAGTAAATTAGCGAAGGAGCCCGCAATTGCAACTGAGTCCGGTGCCCAATCCAGGTGATTAGTGTTTCAATGGGCCCATTATCCAGAGAGCAATATCTCTTTACAAGAATTAAAAGTTAAGATTTAAACTTTTTAAATAGCGGTGTGTATAGAAGAAATGTTGGATTTTTGATAAATCTTCAGTTTTTCCCCTTGAAAGTGGTCCGAAGAAGAATTGGATCATGGAGTGTTTTTTGGCTTGGGTAAATGCTGTATTAGAGATTGCTATTGGTAATTCTGGATAACTTTCAGGTGTAAATCCAAAAATAAAAGGGGAAAAAAAAAAAATACATAAAACTTCTCAACAATGCATTACCAGAAAGGAAGAAAATCTGGGGTAATCCTGATAATTGAGGTCAGAATCAATACATGAATATTTTTGATTTTATTCAACTCCAGTTTACTTCCGACTTCGAATATGCAATTCGAAGCAGGTCTTTTTAAGATGAAGAACCAAACAAATAAAAAGAAAAAGAAAGACTAAAGGGGTTTTAAGAGTATATAGGAGAGTGCGTTCACCAACCAAACCCATTGAGTATATGTGAAATGGTGCGACCTTGGTTGCAAAAGTAATTCAAATTTTACTTGAATGACTAGTGGATTTCTTTGCTTATCCTATGATGGTAATATGGCTAATTTCAAGTCATTCTGATTAGAGAGGCTACTCAATCAATTGAGGTATTTATCATTTCATTTGATAAGATACGATTCATCAACTTGTTCGATACTGTTGACCAATTATAATAAATACCGCACACACACAAAATGGAGACGATAGCTTAAAGTGAGGGAAATATTGTCAGTTTAGACACCAATTTGTTATTTTTAATTGTCAATTAATTGACTTACGACTCTCCTGCTCTATCAAATGAGCATTGTAGTTGGGTACGGTTTTTTCGGTGGGTGTGATTTTTGTTGTTTTCCTTCTGTTTTTCTCTTTTCTGTTTTCTACTTTTCGTTTTATTTTTTGTTTCAGTTTCACAACCTACCGAGCACATTTGAATGATCTCAAGCCAAAAGTCAATTCAATAAATAATCACATTCCTCAGTACAATGGGAAAAGATTGGGGTAAAAGCTGTTTTGTGCTGGTTGTCTCAAGCCTCATTCCTCGTGGTGGGAAAAATTCGCACGTAAAAATTTTCAAGTATTCAAGTAGTAGATCAAGTGAAACAATACTTATCTTACAAGTCAAAATTAACAAAACTATTATAATATTCAATTATATTGTATTAAAAAAAAAAGAAAAAGAAAAAAAAAGTAAAAAAGAATTAAAAACTTATTTTTTTTTGTATTTTATTAGGCAAACAAAGACCTTCTATTAAACCGATTATATAAAAGTAGTAGTAGTAGTAGTAAAAAAAAATAATAATAAACCCAAAAATATAAAACCCATAATGATAAAAAGATAAAAAATGACTATTACTTCATGACTATGTTTCGTAAGAATAAAATAATAATAATAATAAAGAGTAAAGAATTCTAGTTATGTTCTTCAACAGACTTTCTTGAACCCTCATAAACACGCAGTCAACCATTTTCTGTAGTTATGAGAAGTAGAAGGTAAATGATCAGCGATATTAGTAGAAGAGGTAGCATTTGAATACTGACTAACCAGGTAATTCAAGTCAAAGTAATTGACATCGCTAGAATCTTCATGTTGATAATTCTTAGAGGATAAAAGTAATGGGGAATCATTCACGTTATTGGCAGTGGCATAGTTATTATTATAGTGTTGGTATAAAGAAGGAGTCAACAAGGGAGAAACCATATCATTCACTTCATCATTATAATCGAGACTTTGTTCTTGGTGATGATGATGATGATGACTGTGGTGGGATTGATCTATTATAGATGATGATTGTTGTTCGTCAATGGCTTTACAAGATTCAGAACAGTAGATAGAATTGGTGGGACATAATTTATCACAAGCTATGCAATAATTATTGAAAGCAAAATCAGTATCAGACATTGTTAATGTGTATATTAGTGAAATGCAAATTACTAGTGGAAAAAAATTGCAGCTAGTAGTAGTGGTTGTAGTAGTAGTAAAACTTGTTGAAATTAATGCAGTGGCAGTATAAGAAGTGATTCAAATACTTGATATCAAAGATATTATGATTTATAAAAATGTAATAATGAAATAATAAAAGATGAAAGACAAATGAAAATTTTTGGGAGGAAGCCAGGGTTTATTTATATAGAACTTTGCAAAAATGAGTAACTAAAAATTTTTACTGCTATTTCTTTACACTGCAGATACTAAATTCCTAACAAAACGAAAAAAAAAAAAAAAAAATAAAAAATAAAAAAACACAACTGTGGTGGTGGTGGTGGTGGTTACTCACAATGTTGCTCCTACTAAAAGTAGCCTGTTCCAGTTTTGCACAGGTGCATGACGCATCGAGGTGAGTAATCGCTGGCTCTTTGTAATCAGGATTGATTTCGGTCAATGCCTCGATTGGTTATGGTAGCCGCGAAGGACAAGGAAGTGTGGGATCCCCGTCACTTCCGAGGGTGGGTCCACTTGAGAAAGGTGTGGTGGTGGTGGGCCCAACCGCGAGCTTGCACGTGACACGCGCTGATAATCTTTTTCCCTACACGTGTAAGCGTACAATGTGGATTCCCCGGTTCGCAATATTTAGTAGCCTCGTGCCAGTGGTTGGCGGAATAGGTTTTTGCTACTGTGGATCTCCGATTTTTGTTTATTTTTGTTTGAAAAATTGTATGGGAAATTGTAAGAGAAGAAAAATTTTATGGCCCCCCCCTCCGATGTTGGGTTTAGTGGGAGTGGGAATTTGGGCCCTCAGGATCGACGCCTTCAGAGTAACCAGTAAACCCCACTAGTATTTCAAGCTCGATTAATTTAAGTATCGTAATGAAAAGTAGTAACGAGATATAGCTACCTCGTTTACCACCCACGATGGGGAGAATCTCGTTCGATTAGTGTTATTGCAGTAATTAAAAAAAAATTCGCTTTCTCGCTGATGAGATGAGACAGCGTGGGCGCTAATTTTGCAATAATTCCTCGAAGCTCTCCAACCTTTCAATTCAGTTTTGAAAGAGTTTGTATAAACCGTTTGCTTTTTCCACGTTGCTATAAGATACCTTGTGTAGCGAGATAATTTAATTAGGGCTGTTCTTGTCAGTTCTTAAGTCGCTTTTTTTTTTGTTTACTGACTTGGTGATGTTCGTGTTGATTATTTAACACAAACTTTTCATCCCGCTTAACCTTGAAGAGTATCAACTAGTAAAGAACAGATAGCCTTTTTACATGGCTTCGAGAATTGAGTCTAGAGAATTTGATCTAGACCGTTGATTCTCGACAAAATGACTGCCTAGGTAACAACAACCCAGGCTATCAACAAGCAATTAAAATGAATTAAAAACCTGGTCTATCAAAAAAATAGGGCCTACAGCTAAATAGTTAAGCAAAATAAAAAGTAAAAATAAATAGTAAAAATAAATAGTAAAAATAAAAAAGGGCTTATGGGAGAGTTTAGATCCAGGCCGGGGACTGAACAGCCTTCCCACGCTCCCTCCCACGCACGTACCCTCACTCATTTCTACAGAAGATCAGGCACCGGACGCTGGAAATTACTTGAACTTGCGCACATTCTGTTGGTTTTGCCAGGGTCGCTGGGCCCACCGTGGAAAAAACTGCTGTCAAATTTTTAGCGAGAACTAAAAAACCATCGGTGCGAATGGTAATTTGAGAACAAAATTTGTCAAAGTGAAAAATTTTCACTTTTGATCTGATTTTCCAAAGCTTCATTGCCCACGTCTAGAACTACTCAATTGAAGCCATGTTCTGTTTTGTTATGTTCTATCATGTTTGGTTCTGCTATGATATGGGCTGTTATTTTAGTCGGATTGACAGATCACATGATCGGCGTATCCACCGCGGGCAGTAGATCAGCTCATTAACCTCCCGAAAAAGGAAAAGGATTACCATAGCGGTTCCGGTTCCCAAAAAAAAAAAAAAAAAAGAGCCATACACCAGTATTAAAGAAAAACAAAGAAAAAGTAAAAGAGCTCTCTATAGAACCAACAGATTTATGATTTTCCTCACACCACGCGCAAACTTCCAAGCATTAATAGACAATTATTGCCCTAACTTAATCTATAATTATTAGCGAATAATCTTAAGTTGGGTAAGAATTGACTTTCAGGATTTTAGACAAATATTTATGACTTAAAGGCACAAAAAAAGGTCGAAAAAAAATTTTTCACTTCTGAAACAATTACTCCACTCTCAAATTTGTAGTGTAATGAAAAGCTAGATGATAATCCTGTAAAAATGCTGTAATAATGTAATGCTGTAATGCTGTAACAAAGCTGTAATGATCGAGTGAGAGGGGAGAATACTTCGGTCTGGGTAAAAACAAAGGTCTTTGGATCAATTTTTCAATAAGTTAATTTAATTGACTCCACTCCCAACTTGAGTGATTACCGACCTCGAAGACCTTTGAATGGCCCCCGCTACACCAATAAACTAAATCCTCCAATCTCTTACAAGAATTGGGGTATTCCCCCCATCGTAACCCCACCAATTAAGCGATAGAGCCCACTAGCATCTGGCATCAATTTCCCACTTTTTACCAAACAAAGTTGAACAGCCAGACAAGACAGTGCCAGAACAATAGAAAATCTCCATGTTTTCAGAAAGAAAAAAAAAAATAAAATACAAAAAAGAAAGATACAATCCCAATTCTGGATCAAAAATAAAAGACCCTTTCTTTCCTGAACCATTCTGCTCTGTGAGTTGCTGCTTTGAAACCAACAGTACCGACCATGGATTTGCGACCGGAAGTCACACGAGCCGCACACAAAACTTTGTCCTGTTAATGAAGAGTTTCGCGGAGATGAAAACTTTATCTGATCCGAAACATCGTTATATTACTCACAGAGAACGAAAAAAAAAAAAAAAAAAAAAAAAAACCGTGTAATTATGACTCCTCTCTATTGCGTAACACGGAACTATGGAATCCTCTTATCTCGATAACCACTATTAATGAGTCAATTATTGCGACATCCTGGGTTAGCGATGAGCAGTATTGAGTGATTGTGAAACCAAGCTAGACTTCCATTTCTTCCAGTAAACAAACCTTATCTTGTTTCCCATGATACTGCGAGGCGAGTCTGGTTTACATAGTAACTTCTAAGGTACCTCAGTAACCCACGCATTTCTAGAAGTTTCTGGCTTGATCTAATATGAAAAATTTTTCTTCTATTTGTTTTTGTTATTTTTGGAGAAGCTTTTTTTTTGGTTTTTTTTTTTGTTTGTATTGTTGCCCTCATCTCTTAAAATTCATCGCGCTTGCCTGTTTCACAGGGATCGCAGTTTTTTACTCAAACAAGCCAGTGTTCTCTCCGTTCTATTCTAGGGTGAATCATGTTTAACGCTCCTCTGGTTATTCTAAGTATGAGCTCATCATATGCTCAATGTTAATGTCAACAGTATTACATTGCTTCTTTAATATTGTTTCTGAGACAAAATTGCTCGTGTTTCCTGTAAATGATTGCGAAAAGTTGGTAAAAACGGAATACAACTTGCCTTGACTCGAGTCCTCTTTGGGAATATGCTTAACAAAGAGGAGACAAAAAAAATTTTCACATTGTTGGCAGCCTTCCTCTCGTTGGTTGTCTTTCCTTCACTTCGTCATAGCTTGTTGTTTTCACTACGTATTTCCAATCACTTTAAATTCTGAGACAATACAAATCATTAACAATTCATTTGTGAATTGACTTTAACAAGGAAAGTGGCTCTTGATTGTAAAAATACAATGCCCATGTGGCGGGTGGAGTTTCTGAGTATATGTCTCCTGAAATAAGAGGGCTTTACCTAACTGAAACAAAAAAAAAAGTTTTCCCTTGTTCTTCGTAGCAATATAGAAAAAAAAAATCACAATTGAAAATAGTGTATGGGGCACATTAAGAGGAGTAGATTTTAAGCGAGGTTATACCTGTATTCCAACCAGGTTTTAAAGTTTCTTTGTGGTCAATTACATTAGCTTGTAAGTAATGGGCCGGTACAGGGGGACTTAACGGTATTCTTCTTTGAGCATTGCACCAATCCCTTTGAAGTACTGAAAAAAATCTTTCAGGCTTTTCCGATTCAACTTTGTATTCGCATTCAATTCAATTGTTAGAGTTATATGAATTTTTGTAAACCGTTTAGCACTAGGTAACCCTAATCTGTATGAAGAAATAAAGGATGACGATGCCCGAGGCATGGATCCCGCCGTTGCTACAATTATTGACTCCGAATAATTTATCATTTTATGTCATTTCATATGTTTTTTTTTTTTTTTTTTTTTCTTTTCGCAACGGCTGTTTGTTTTTGTCTCAGATTTTTGATAAATCTCCTGTGCAACACACGATGTGGCCAATTAACCTTTAACTGTATTTCTGTAATTCAATGATCCGTCGTTTATGTTTAGAGAATTTTGTAGAAGTAGTCGATGAGCTGGTGGTGCTTTAAACAGTGCCCACTGCTTTGCTGGTGGATAGGAATCGATTTTGGTGATTTTTCGCCAAAATCGGTGCAATACGTCATTAAAAAATGACAATTTTGTAAAATTTGTTAATTTTTTTGAGAAAATCGATTTTTTGGCAAAAAATAATATTTTTTCGGTATAATTATTTAACTACGTCACTATCATTATAAATGATTTACAATTACTAATGAATTCCTGTTACTTCATATTAGATTGCGGTGGGAGTGACAGCTGACTTCTTCAAAAGCTTTCAGTTATGGATTGTGCTCGTATAGTTAATGATTTCTATTTATTGTCATTTACAGCACCCACACGCCTATTACGAGTCGTCCTCAGACCAACTGGACAGCTGGATCTTGGGCAATACCCGAACTGGCTACAATGATGAAAGACGAAGAGGTGTTTACACTGTAGTATCAAATGTTTAGGCTTGTAGTTTCTAAGTTTAGGAATACGCACGCAGGAAAACGTTTAATTATTGTTTTATTCGTGGGTTTTTACCCATTAAGCATAGATACACTCTTCATCTGTATAAGTTATCCTCGTAACAATCGTATATTAGTTGACGATAAAGTTAAATATAATTCACTCATAATATTTATCACTGATTGGGAATTCTTTGGGAATAGTAATGATACCGTTTGATTCTTTAATTTGAATTGAACCACTTTCAATAACAGATAAACCAAATCAAGAGTTGGAGTTGGAACATTTAATTTTTGAGCCACTCTTGATAGATTACCAACAATGACTTCTAATTCGATCGGATTACCCTTCTTGACATCAATTAGCATTGAAGGTTGATACCAATCTCCATCATCGGAATGAACCATTGTATTAATGATATCCTCGGGGAGAATAACACCATCAGCTTTAGCCACTTGTTTAATTTCTCTCATGATTGGAATTGAAATCGATTCCATCCCACCAGAAAGTAATAATCTTCCAGTATCAATTCCAGTTAACGCAGCCACCGAATTTAAAGAAGCATTATAGACCAATTTTCTATACCTGGTTTCTTTAGTATTTGCATTATAAACCGAGCTATTTTTATCATTATTATAAATTGAAATAAACTCTTTTGTTTTAGATTCTTGATATTCTTTTGATAAATTCGGATTATCGAAAAATCCAATGGTTGTTTTATCCGGTTGAATATGAGTTATGATTCCATTATTGTTATGAGAGCCAATCATCGAGACTCCTGAAATCACCACATTTTCAGGATATTTTTCAATGAAGGGAGTTCCTAAATCAAATCCATTTTGCATTAAAATAATACTCGTTTTCGCCGGGGTTATAACTGGAGTTATTAAGTCATGTAATGGGGTAATATCAGGAAGATTCTTGGTTGTTATAACAACAAAATCATATTCAATTTTGGTCGCTGCTTCAATTGATGGGAAAATATTGGCTGGTTTCCAATTCTTAATTTCTCCATAATCACAAGAAGTTATTTGCCAACCATTTTGTAAAACGTTTTCATAATCACGACGAACAACTACTGATAAATTGGATTTACCGGTATAATCAATACCATAGGCCACTATAGCACCTACACCTCCAGTCCCAATAACCAAAACGTTTGTCATATTAGTTAGCTAAGGTTATATAATAGACATACGGTTATATACATACATATATATATCTGAATATATCGCGGAATTTGGCGGCTACCTTTTTTAATTTCCGCAATTCTTTATCTAAACCAGTTTATACTTGTACCTTAGTTTTTTCAAATTCATTAAATTAGAGGAAATGTCATTAAACCATTTATTAATGAATACAATCATTATCAAATTAAAGGTTGGTATCCCAATCATTAAACCAACCAAGACATTTTTGTCAATCTGACTAAACCAATACCATAAATTTATAATTAATAACCCATTTATAATATTAATTATATTAAACAAATCACTTTTAATTAAAATATTTATCATTGTAAGTATTTGTGATAATAAAATAATCAATTGAATTAATTTAGATACTCTAATTTCATATTTTCTCTTAAGAAGTATGTTAATATACACACTGATGGGGAATTCAATCAATATAGAATAGCATAACACCTTGTTATATAACCGATGATTAGCATCATTCAATTGATACAAATTGTGAATCAATTGATTCTGATCATCGATATCAATAGGTTCGGTTTCTGGTGGGTGCAATATTCTCTGATCGAGCTTACGTAAACGGGACATCACTTAAGTAGAATACAGAGAAACGAAAGAGAAAAAAAAAGAAAAAGAGAAGAAAAAGAAAAGAAAAGAAAAGGTACGGATCTCCACAATGGCTGTGCTTAGAAAAAAAGACAGAAGATAAAAAAGACAAACAAAAAAGAAGACAATAAAATGGGATGATTAGATCAATCGATCGAGGTAAGTCGCTAGTCACTAGTCACAGTAGTCAGTAAGGCCAGTCAGTAAGGCAGTCAGTAAGGTCAGTCAGTAAGTGAGCTCGGGTGTTCGTAAAGGAGTAAGGAATGCACTACGAGGCGGATATCCAGAGAGTGGCAACCTAAGGCTCCTTCTTCCCCAACTGTATAGTCTAATTAAAAAAAAATTTGACATGATAATAGTACGGCATCTTTTGTTCAATATTGGTTGTAATTGGATATCGCTATTCTTTTGGTTAGTATCCTAACCTAATTCAGCAGTGCATCTACCATTTTGATTTCTAGACGATTTGCAAAAGTGAGAAAATCGGTTAAATTAGTTAGTTTTACAGTGGAATTCGGTTCTTTTTCAGTTACTTTTTTACTTTTATTAGACTTTTTTTTTTTTTTTTTCTTCGTCTTTTTCTGTTTTTTTTTTTTTTTTCGTCGCGTATTTCGGCGTGGCTACACGACCCTCCACCGATTGTTCCTTTTTTGATTCTATTTCTGATTCTGATTCTAATTCTGAATCTGATTCTGAATCTGGTTTGGTTTCTTATTGGCAGAACACTCGATGGGCCATCGACTGGCTAACTAGTCGTCGGAAGCATGTAATAAGACCCAACAATACCTTCGGGATTGGTATTGTTTATCCATACAAAGAAGTATTTATATCTGGGTAAACAAAGAGTGAGAAGAAAAAAAAATAAAGAAAGAAAGAGAGGTAAAAAAAAAAAAAACAAAACAAAAACTAAAAAAAACACAAAAAAGACTTTACAACACTCGCTAAAATTTAAATCCTTTTCTTTTTTATAATCCTTTTGTTTTGGCCTGATTTTTAGATTTTTATTAGTTTCTCTTTCTCTTCTTCTTCTTCTTCTTTATAGGATACCCATACCACTCGTTTGTTGTTTAACATAAACCTCAAGACCCTCCTCTTCTATCCATCAACATTTAACAACAACCTACCCTCGAACCATCTCCATCAAGCAATAAGAGATAATTGATCATTTCTATATACCCTTGTATTCGACAAAATCTTTGATCATCTACTCGTTCCATTGATTAATCTATAATCTGTCCATTCGTTATTTAAAAACACCTACTTTCATTCATTCTTTAATTAGCCGCCCATCCACTTTAACTGTTTATCCATTCTTTTTCATTAGACGACCTATGTATCAATAATGTATTTCAATATCAACTTGACTTGTGCGGTTCTTATCTTATCATACATTAATAATGTTAATGGTGATTGGTTTGGTAATAACCAAGATTCGTCGTCCGAATCTTTGAATAACATTTTCGATCAACTGGCCCAAAAAAATCCTTTCCAACCTCCTTCTTCCACTTTACAAAGTGATTCGGTTACTCCTTCCACCAAACCAACTAGTTCTTCATCTACTAGCTCCACCGGTACTCCAACCACTACTGGCGCTACTGAATCATCAACTAATGGGTTTAATAATTTCTTTGGTAGTCTTTTTGGTCAATCAGATGGTAAATCTAGTTCAACCACACCAGAATCAACTCAAGAAACTACCTCAGAATCTTCAACCCAACCAACTGCTGAACACACCAATGAAGCTACCTCCTCTACAGATACTCAACAATCTACCTCTTCTACTAAGAAAAATACCCCAGAATCTACCTCTTCTACTGAGAAAGATACTTCTTCTACTGAAGCTAAACCAACTTCAACCTCAAATGGTTCAGGTAAATTAGCTTCCTCTTCGAAAAAGAATGAAAACTCTGAGTCCGATTCTGCTACCACCACCACTTCTTCTTCCGCTGATACTACTTCTAGTACTCCTACCACTTCTAGTACTTCTAAAAGTAATATCTTAGATTTCTTGAACTTAGGTGATTCTTCCTCATCCTCATCCTCATCCACTACCCCTTCTGCCTCATCCACTTCCTTGGCTGAACCTTCCACTGCAGAGCTCGACTCTTCTAGTCCTACTCCAAGTTCGACCAGTGAAACTCCAAGTCCTACTCCAAGCTCGACCTCTAGTACTTCAAGTAAAGACTCTACTACAGAATCCATCACTGCTTCCCCTTCAGATTCAGGTTCAACCACTTCCTCAACTGATTCCACCTCTTCATCTTCAAATGATTTCCTTGGTATCAGTATTCCAAATCCTTTTGAAAAATCCTCCTCCTCCTCATCTGAAACTGCTTCTCCTTCAGTTTCTGATCCAGTTTCTTCAGCTTTATCTCCTTCGCCTTCTGCATCTGCATCTGCCGCATCTGCATCTGTTGTTTCTGGTTCTGCTGCTTCTTTAACTGGTTCTTCATTCTCAAGTCCAGCCTCTTCCTATATCTCAAGTTCTCCTTCTGCTTCTGATTCTTTCGCTGAAGCCACCGAAACTGCATTGAGTAGTTCTTCAAGTGGTGCTTCTGCAAGTGGTTCTTCTGCAAGTGGTTCTTCTGCAAGTGGTTCTTCAGACTCTTATGCTAGTCCAACTATTTCATCTTATTCATCATATGGTTCAAGTAGTCCTTATGCTAGTTCAACTTCTGAATTACCAACTGGTTTAGTTAGTAGTGGCTCTCAAACTGGTTATTATTCTGGTTCTTCCTTTGTTACCGGATCTACTTTACCTTCTGATTATAGTTCTTTATTATCATCAGAACTTGCTACCGACTCATTTTCTAGTCCATCACCATCAGGATCTTTTGCCAGTCCATCACCATCAGGATCTTTTGCCAGTCCATCGCCATCAGATTCTTTTGCCAGTCCATCACCATCAGATTCTTTTGCCAGTCCATCACCATCTGGTTCTTTTGCCAGTCCATCACCATCTGGTTCTTATTCTTCCCTTATCAGTGCTTCTGCTGAGTCTTTGAATGATTCATCCACTGTTGATTCCTCCGCATCTTTATTAACTGCCTCTGCAGTTTCTTCTGTTAATGCTTCTGAAACTTCAGCTTTAGCTTCTGATTCACTTGCCTCTTCAACCATTGCTTCCGAAGAATCTAGCTCAAGTGCTAACGCTACTTTAGCTACCGCATCTTTTGCAAGTGAAAGTCTTTTTGAATTTGCAAGTTCCACTGGGTCGCCTTCTGAAACCACTTCTTTATCAGCTACTGAATCAGCTACTCCATCAGTGTCTGATGTTTCAAGCGTTCATGTTTCTTCCGCTAAGTACTATGAATCAACTGCTGAGACTTATTCATCGGCTTCTCCATCAAAAGGCTCTTACTCCCCTCAATCTTACGTTACTTCATCAGCTGTTGAATCATCCACCCCTGCAAGCTCTTCTTACGCTTCAATTACATCAGCTCCTTCTAGTTCATCAGTTGAATCGAGCTTTGCATCAGAATCAGCTTCTAGTAGCTCCACTACTAAAAATTGGTTACCATCGCAATTAGTGATTGAAGAAACTACCTCCGCAACTCCTTCTAACTCTGGCTCAGAAGTTGTTCAAGCTTCATCAACCACTGACACTGCCACTTCTGGTTTACCAAAAGCAATTAGTCCTGCAACCCCAGCTCCAAATCCAGGTGAAGAATATCAGATTGTTTATATCGGGTTTAAGAAGAGATTGAATTATCCATTCGTTGTTGATCATTACTTATCTTCTGCTCAAATCTTCAACTATTTACCAGATACTTTGGTTGCACCATTTTCAGATGGAACTGATTATAAAGATGTTTCAGTTAAAAGATTAATTCCTTTCACTGCTGATGGTATTGATTATACCATTACTGTTGCTGAAACTTATTTCCCTAAGAACTCTGTTGATGCTTTATCTCAATTCGTCAGTAAAGCTGATTCTCAATTATACAGAAACTCTGATCCTGTCCAACAATCACTTGCTCTTTTAATTGACAGCAGAATACCAATCACTGGTATCGATACTTCAGGTTCTTCAGGATCTGGAAGTAGTTCAGGTGGCTCTACAAAGAACAATGGTTCAATGGATGGTGCTAATAAACTGGTTAAAAATAAAGGTAAGGTTGCTGGTATTGCTATTGGTGCAGCCGCTGGATGTGGTATTTACATGTCCTTAATGGTCTTATTATTTAAAAGATATAAGAAAAGTCAAGCTATCACTTTACCTCCATCAGATCTGGAAAGTAATGTCGGTATGAATAGTGAAAGATCCACAGTTCAATTATCAAGTGGCTTTTCTGCAGTATTCAATAGAATTAATGTAAATGATGCTTCCTCAGAAGAAGCGAATAGGTCGGCAAATGGATCGGCAAATGGATCAGCCAACGGAAGAAGCGTTCAAATTTCTGAACCGGTAAATGCTTCAAACTCTTTGGGTTGGGCTCATTAAGCTAATTGATTAACTTTTTTTTTTTTTTCTTTAGTCTTATTAAAGCTTTGTTTTTTTTTTCCATTTTTTAAAAAAAAAAAAAAAATTATTGCCTAATAGCATCATTGATGATATGTTAGAAGTTTGCTTTTTATTTTGTTTTAATACCTGACATTGAGTTAATTCCAATGATTTGTTAAATGTTATCAAGGTCATAATTTTTTTTTTTAATATTGTTAATTTTATAAAAGAAGAATGAACTTCTCGATGTTTTTTTGTTTTTTTTTATTTAAAAGTCTGTCATAATTTCGATGAATTTCCTTTGTCTTTCACTTTTTTTTTGAGTTTTTTCGTTTGACTTCTTCTGTTGTCCCAATTGACAACATAATCCCCATAATAAAGAATTATAACTCCACTCGTGAATTGTTTTCAAGAAGAATTTTTTCCACAGTATGAAAAAAAAATTGAATTTAATGATTAGCATACTTATCATTTTGATATTAAGTTACTAAAGGTGCTGCAATTGTTGAGTTTAAAAACAAAGAAAGCAAATAAGATATGACAAAGTTGAAGTACGGAAGATCTAAAAAAAAGCTTTAAGAAATCTTCATTATAAATTATTATTTTTATCTTCTCTATCATTTATTCCATTATTCGAAAAGTCATTAGTTGTTTCACTACATCGAATTTCATTATTGATTTATCCCTTTTTTTTACTTCTTTCACAAGTTTTTGTATTATACCCTATCTCTAGTGAGTTTTTTACTATTCTTAAAATAAATATTTTCTTTTTCTTTTTTACCGTATGGAAAATTTCGAGTGTAGAAAAGTATGGTGGTTGAAAGTACTACATAAAATACAGTATAGTCAGCATGAGTGAAAATTAATTGATCTCTTCTATATACTTCCACAAATCATTAACAACAATAACAGAATCTTCATCTAAGGTCTCTTCTAACTCATGAATTAATTCATCTTTAGAGTCGAGGTTCTTCTCTAACAAGAAATCATATATAAACTCGATTAAGACCTTTTCCTTTATTCCCAAATATTCTTCTATCAAGTCGCTAATCTTTTCTTCAATTTTGCTTAATTTATCTTGAGAGAGAGAAGAAACGATAATATTTCCTGTAGATGTTTTAGATTCGGGAACATTTGATTCGAGCACAGCCAGTGGTTCGGGTATCTTTGCGAGTCTAATTGGCTGGTTCACAAGTTCTTCTACTTTGACTTCATCTTCCTCATCGATTTTGTCTTTCTGCTCCTCAATTGATCTCTCTTTATTCCTGAGTCTTAAGTATTCCGAATGGTCAGTATAGTATAATCTTAACCTTGACGTTTTTTCATTTGACGTGACTGAGTTTTCAACATTAAAATCTTCAAAGTTTCGTATCTCTTCGATATATAAAAACTTATTATCAATTAAGTTCTTCTCATAGTTCTGTAAAGTTGAGAGCTTTTCACTCAATAGTAACTTTTCAGACTGTTCTAAATTCCTGATTTTATTCAATCTTTCTTCATACCGCTTCTCTAGTTCTTTTCTATTTTGTTCTTCGAGATATTTTTCATATTCTGCCTCGCTCAATTCTGGCATTTCGTCATTCACCTCCTCAGTGTCATCGATTTTGTCATCTATGTTATCATCATTTGTAGATGCTTCCTTGATACCTTCGAAAATTTGTTTTAACCTGTTTTTAGCTTTTCTTCTTTCAAAATCAATTTCTCTTTTACGACGCTCCTTTTCTATAGTTAAAACTCTCGATCTGAATTTAATTATATTTGATATTGTTTTGGCTTTCATATCTTTTGGAACATCAACCAAGTCAGCTTTATCAACTTTATACGAATCGTATGATTGCATGACTTCATCCAAATCTTCAGTTCCACCTTTACTAGTTTCCTCATGGTTTTTCCTGTTATTGATGATTCGTTTGACCTCATTTATTTCCTTCGTTAAATCAACAGGGCTAGTGTCTGGCTCCATATAATCTTTTGCAGCTGGATCAAAAGTAACTTCCAAGTTGTGGGATAATTTACTAAATACACCAGATACGTGGTTTGAGAACCATCTTAATGCCCCAATGCTTGAAAATCTCAAATACAAAAACCGGTCATCTATCTGTTCGTTGTTTATCATCGTCCACTTATAGCTTGAATTTGGTGCTTTAGATAACAAAATATTAAAACACATTTCCATGGAAGACTTCTTGATGTTAGGTAAATGCTTGATACATACTGTAGTTATTTGTTCTTTCAAATTACGTGGAAGAAATAATTCAATTTTCGTGAAATATTTCACGGTATAATCATCTTGTTCCGTATTGTCATTATCAAATCTTGAATCAAACTCTTCAGTATTCTCAACCGAAGATTCATTTACTAAACCACTATTAGCTGTATTGCTATGTAATAATCTTACATTGTTCTGCTGAAGTATCTGGGATATCTTGGAATCTTTAAATATTGGTATCATCACTTTAGATGAATTATTATTATGGTCAGAATCTCCATTATCAAAGGTTCCTTTAATTTTCGACAAGAGTTTAGAGTTATTCATAGACTTGGTAGAGTAAGGACTGACAAAAGTCAACCTTTCTTCTATCTTCATCGACTCGGAATCCATTAGCGTAATTATCTTATGGAGCTGATACTCTTCTTTAATTTTTCAGTCGCTCTTTTGACTCCAGACAAAAAAAAACATACAAAAACATCGAGATTTTCCTTTCTTTCCAATCTCATTACATATTGTCTCGAACAGATTATATACTTATAAGGGTTGACCAGCCGTGATAACGTATCCATGATAGAAGAAGACTTTAGATTACCGTCTGAGCTTTCACTAGGATCGGCTGATATCAGAATCCTGATTGATGAAACAAATAGGAATGATGGAGCTTTACCTCGAAAACCAGCATCAGAATATGAAGCATTTGACAAGTTGATGAGGTCTGTTGAAGAGTGTCCGAACGACTTAAAAAGATGGGATAAAGTTTTTACAGCCCTCGATGATAAGTTTGAGCAATTATATGACCCAGACCAATCAACCAAGCCAGCAAATGGTTGTGATATCGATTCAAAGTTTAAAGAATACGTTAGAGTGATTTATCAAGACTTACTAAATAGATTCCCATATTTATCAGAATACTGGAAAAAGTATCTGATTCTTGAGTATAAATTGAATGGAATACAATCTTCAATAGATGTCCTTGAAGATTCAGTTAGACAATTCCCACACAGTATTGATCTTTGGTCAGATTATTTAAGCGCTCTCATATCACAATACGAATTGATAGAGGATACTTCTAAGAGGGAAGAACAAATTAAGTACATTAAAGACCAATTTGGCTTATGCTTAGACAAAAATGGTTTGCACTTCAACTCAGATCCTTTATGGGATAGTTATATTAATTTTGAAAAATCACTAAACGAAAACCAAGAATCTTCTAAAGGTATTTTACAGATATATTTAAAATTAATCCGAATTCCTCTTTACCAATATGCTCAATATTTTAACAGGTTTGTTGAAATAAACAAAAGCTACGAGATAAGTGAAATAATTGAAGAAGACGACTTGTCTGAGTACCTTCAAAAATTTCAAAAGACCAGCAAAGATGAACTTTCTCTAATTGAAAAACATCAAATCATCGATGATTACTCATATGCTGTTTTCACCAAGACTCAACAGGCTGTCAATGATAAATGGACCTTTCGAAAGCTCTCTTACTATTCAAGGCTTCAATATACTTGATTTAGACTCTACCGAGCAAGAAACAGAAAAATGGAATTCTTACTTGAACTTCGAAATAAATAATTTGAAAAAACTTGAGTCTTCAAAAGAAAAGGACAAGCAGTTTCAATTTGATATAATTATTGAGTTATTTGAACGCTCTTTGATCCCTAATTGCCTCTTCAGTAAAAGTTGGTTAAAATACCTTGCCTTCATATCCATATTCCAAGAAGAATCTGATTCAAAATATGCAAGAATAAAAGGTATCTACGATAGAGCAGTCAGCAAATTCATACCACTTAACGAGACTGATTTTAGATTTACTTGTGTTGATTTCTTAATGAAATTCGATAAATTTGAAATTGCTAATGAGTACTTATTCGATTTAATCAAACTATACTTAGGTCAAACAAACAATAAACTGTACCACCAGAGGGAATATCTTTTATCGGTGAGAGAGCTTTTGAAATTATGGTCTAATTATGTACCCTCTTCAGTGATTATTTCAACTCTAGATGACATCATCACTTCATATTTCGATGAAGTTGATCGCTACAAGTCTAAAACCAATGAGGTAACCTCAAAATACGAATTCAAACAAGCGTATGTATCCACCTTGGAAAAACTTTTAAATGATCAGTCTATTTGCATAATAATCTCGGAATACCTTGAATATTTAAAAGTATATCCTGACTCTTCTAATCCAACTAAGATTCGAGAATTTTTCAATAAATATTTCCAAGAGAATGCGGTAGCCAAATCTACACTTTTCTGGAAATTTTTTGTTGAATACGAAGGTATAATACAACACAACATGACTAATTTAAAGCGTATTATAAGCTTTATGAAATCATACTCTTCCCTACCAAAATCTGTGGTTGATGCGTTGCTTGATTTAAACTACGAGATCATATCGGCAAACTATGCTCAAACTTTGAAAGAGTCAAATGGCTTTCCTGAAGAATCTATAATATCTTATAATTGTGATATATCTAATTCAGTTGTCATGAATAAATCGGCTGGCGAACGAATAATTCATAATAATCATTTTATACATTCAGATATAGAGACAAGATTAAGCAGAGGTCGCCAGCAGACTCCGTTGGATACGAAAGAAAGTTTATTGCGATTAGCTAGAAAACAAGCTGACAGTCCAGGTGTTTTCAGAGACTTTACCCCCGAAATGACAAATAAAATCGAAGATAAATGGATTCCTTTAAATACTTCTGAGATTGAAACTCCCCCTTTACCGACTTTCAAGAATGTGGAAAAGGCAGCATCATCATTTACACATCCAAAGTAAATAGAAATTTATAATATTATTTAATTAATCATGTCTATATAGTATCATGTTGACGACCAATCACAATTAAATCCTTTCTTGTATTTGCCTTAGGGCCACATCTATTATCACCGTAGACTTCTACAATGCTTAATTTTGAGCAATTATCACTTATCAAAGACAATATGTCATCATCAACAGCTCTAACAAAACCAAGATCCCATTTAGTCAATAAAGATAAACTTATCGAAGAGTAAAACTCTCTTTTATTCTCCAGAGTATCATCATTATTTCCTTCACCATTCTCTATAGCTTCTTTAAGGGCTTGTTTATCAGGATCTAGATCATCCGTAAATATCTGTATAAGAAAATCTTTCGTTATATTGTAACATGAGTTTAAACTTAATTCAATTAAAGTGTGGCCCGAATGACTTAAAAGTGAATGTATACCCTTATTTCCCAAATCTATACATTTTGTAAGGTCGACATTAATCAAACCACCACTATTGACCTGACGATACTCTAAAAACGCATTTGAAAAACCTTGATCAGTGATTGAATCAAGATCTCTTAACGAGAGGTCAGTTAAGTTAGGGCAGAATTTTGCCAAACCATCAATCAAGAAGGAATCGGTTAAGTCAGAACAGCCATCGACATTTAATGATATAAGAGACTCACCGGTAATTGAAAGGAGGTTTATAAGAAGATCATCAGTCACTAATTCCTTTCTATGAGGATAAGAGATTTCTAAATGAGTCACTTGAGAAGGTGTTAAATAATGAGGAATCAAATCATATACCGCCAGAGAGTCAATACCGTCCAAACGGGATAACTTAAGCAGAGTAAGCTTGGAACCGCAATTTTCGAGTAAGCTGATAAGAGAATCATTACCAAATCTATGAGTATTTCTAATTTCGAATTTTTGTAGCATTTTACCTTGCCCTTCAAAGTATTCCTGCCACATAATGTCACTAATCAAAAAAGGCCCATTCAAGGCAAGACTTGTCAAATGGGGTAAATTGGAACTATAATATGTAATGTTATCATTATGTAGTTGACCGCACATAAATAAAGTTAAAGACTCTAAATTCGGACAATAGGATGCAATTTTATTCAAGGAATCACTATCAACATTTGAACAATCCCAAAATTCTAAAGACTTTAAAGCTGGATTCAAGAATAAAGTCATTGTGGAATTATCCAAAGAACGATTCTTTGATAAGATACGGGAAATTTTATTAAGGTTCACTTGTCCAATATCACCAAGTACTTCGACATCATTGATATTCTGAGTAATCTTCTTAATACAAATATCCTGAAGTGTAGGAATCTTCACGGAAGATTTATTCAATAATGCTTCGGCCATCTTCTTTCTTTTCTTACGGGCATTCAATTCATTTCTTCTAGCGTTTCGTTCTCTTTTCTTCAATTTTTCATTACACGCTTCACATAGGTAGCCATTTTTATTTGCATCGAAACGTGAATAGACAGTTAACTTGAAAAGATCTCCACAATCTGCACATTCGTCTTCATCACCAAATTGCTTTATATCATTATTTAGCTCATCATCATCATCGGCATCGTCGTTACTTCCATTGAAGTCATCATCGTCGTCATCGTCACTGCCACTATCACCTGGAGACCCTGCACCACCGGTCCTTGCAGCTCGTCTTTTTCTTCTTGCAGCCTGTCTGATTTCCTCTTCCTCATCAACTCCGCTATTTTGAACCCCTATCCTACGGCTTTGTCTTGTCCTAGCTGGAGATGGCGATAATTCTTGAGTCCCGCTCAGAGGACTCTCCTGAGCCTGAGGACTGCCTGTTTCGGGTGAAGAAGGCGATCCAGATCTTTGATTAGCTTCTCGATTCTGACGTTCCCTGAACGCGTCCGTAATCCCTTCCACACGTAAAAACTCAGTTAAAGCAGAGCTGGGTCCACGAACCCCCGATGATCCTTTCGATCTTCTGGACATCTTACCTTGTGTGTTTGTCTAGCACTGGTTTTAATAAAGAATTTCCAGTTTTTCACAACCTCAAGTGATCTAATCTCTATTCAAATTGCGCTAACACAAAAGATTGTCAAAAGAAGGCAAAAAAAAGAGTGCGCTGCTCATAAAACGTCTCTACCTCTTTTTTTTTTTTCTCTCTTTCTTCAAAATCGCCACTAGTTCGTTGATAAATTTCGATTTAACTAGACTTTATCTCTGAATTTTCGTATAGGAATACTGTTCGATTGATCACCAACTGATAGGCTGAGAATTGATCCGCTGTGACATAACATAATTTTGATTGGGAGTTAAATAACTAGAAAAATAATGCAAATAATTTTTAAGGATTTCAAGAAACAAAAGGTTCCAATTGATGTTGAGCCATCTGATACCGTATGTTATTTCTGAAATGTTCATTTGATTGTATACGATCCAATTGGAAAAAGATTGTTACTAACTGTTACCAACTTCTAGGTTTTAAGTGCTAAAGAAAAGTTAGCCGCCGAAAAGGGTATCGAGGCATCTCAATTAAAGTTTGTTTACTCTGGGAAAGTCTTACAAGATGACAAATCATTAGAGTCTTTCAAAGTCAAGGAAGGCGATTCTATAATTTTCATGGTATCCAAGGCTAAGAAGGCCCCAGAGACTGCACCTGAACCAACCGCTGCATCGGAAACAAAACCAAGTTCGACTGAAGCAGGCTCATCTACCCTGGAATCAGCATCAACCAATAATGCAGAAACCGCTGCTACAACTGGCGGAGAACAAGAACCAGGTTCTGCTTTTGCTCAAGGTAGTGAAAGAGAAACTACCATTCAAAATATTATGGAGATGGGTTATGAAAGACCTCAAGTTGAAGCAGCTTTACGAGCAGCATTTAACAACCCCCATCGTGCTGTTGAATACTTATTGACGGGAATTCCTGAATCTTTACAAGCTCCTCCAGCTCCTCAAGCAACCTCACAAGCCCCTATAGCAGATTCCACCCATGATAGTACTGCTAATGATGATACCCAAGAAGAAGGAGGAGAGAATTTATTCGAAGCAGCAGCAGCAGCTGCTGCTGCTCAAGGAGGTGCAGGAGCAGAGGGGGATGCAGAAGGAGCAGCCGAAGGTGCAGGTGGTGAACTTGGTGACGATGCTCAATTGAATCTATTAAGAACTGCTTTACAAAGTAATCCAGAACTAATTCAACCATTATTAGAAAATTTAGCAGCATCCAATCCTCAAATAGCTAGTTTAATTCAACAAGACCCAGAAGGATTTATCAGAACCTTTTTAGGCGGATCCGGTGAAGATCTTGGTCTCGAAGATGCAGAAGGAGCAGAAGGAGCCTTGGGTGGTGGTGAAGGCGAAACCGTTCAAATTCAAATTAGTGAACAAGATGAGAGTGCCATTAATAGATTATGCGAGTTAGGCTTTGATCGTAATTTGGTTATTCAAGTCTATTTAGCATGTGACAAGAATGAGGAGGTTGCAGCCGATATTCTATTCAGAGACATGTAGTCAAAGTATTAATTGTATAATAGTTTATATATCTCGCTGAGGTTATAATGTATTTCTCCTTTTACGATATCAATCTGGTGTAGTATATCTATTTATTTACTATTTAAAAATGTAACTCATTTAAACTTTTTATAATTGAATGCTTTTGCTCATCTTCTTCACTCAAAGGTGCATTACCTGGCTTAACAACAATGACACTATTAAGACCAGCTTTCAATGCTGCATTAACCTCATTAACATTATCGCTCAAGAATAATACTTTAGAAGGCTTGTCATCATACTTGATATTTTGTAAGATCTTTTCATAAGAAGATTGTTCTTGTTTATAACCGGCAGTAATGATATCAAAGTAACCAGAAAGTTTTGGATTCAAGTCAATCGACTCATCCCCATTCTTAACGTACTTAAACAATAATTTTTGAGCTGCAATACTACCAGATGAGTAAATATATGTGCTTTGGACCAGTGGCGGTGGTTGGTTGAAGAATTCTAATGCATCATCGTACAATGGTGCCTTCAATTCACCCAGTTCGTAGCCTAACTTCCAAACCAACCCTTGGAACGATTTCAATGGGGCAACTTTTTGGTCAGTATCCACAAGATGCTTGATGTGAGAAGACAATTTCTCTTCACTTTCAGTGACTTCATTAGCGAATTCGGATAGAATCTTGGTGATTTGATCATCGGATTTCGAATCAAGAGGATATTTCAATTTGGATAAATACGATGGTGCCTGCTCCAAAAAGTACGGGAACAACGTGTCTTTGACAAAGGTGATCGGGCAGATTGTCCCTTCAATGTCAAACACAACAACCTCTATGGTATCCTTGAACGTAATCATTATCTTTCTATCTTAGTTCTACTTCTTAATAGAATTGGGGCCTTAAATGAACGTGCACTAATAAGGACATCCAAAAAAACCAGGCCCATACACCACGGAAAAGTAACAAAAAACGGTGTGACGTTTTTAGACCTTATTGTTTGCGCAAAATGATAGACACAAATTTACCCAACAACTTATCAGGATGAATAGAAAGTCAAGCTTCAGTTGTACCGGACTACACTATCAGCTGCTTGTGTATAATTTAGAGTTAGAGTACTTGACACCTAACTTGATACATTTGCTAGTTTTTCCTAGATTTTACTGGAGGGTTTTTTCTTTTCAATAGCTTAAATCATAAGAGTATCCAATCTCTGGAAGCATTAAGGGCCAGGAAAAGATGTCCGATACTGGGAAACATTCGTTGTTTGAGGGTGATAAGGATTTTGTTAATGATGATCATATTTATGCGTTTGCTAAGGCATTAGTATGGGAGGAGACGGAGGAAATCAATGATGAAACTCCGATGAGTCCGTTGGCTCCACAAACCAATAATTTGAGTGATGAAGCAGAACTCATTGATGATGTGAATGTTGATCAAGCCGGGATACTTCAGAGTAGTCCTTCGAACAATAGCAAGCCTGATCTTATAACCTCTAAAAGTGATTGGTACCCCGTCATAGACTCCAAAAAGGGAAGAAACAATACTCAAAATTCCAATAACAGGAAAAGAAAGACATACTCTAAAAGATCCAAGTTTAAGAAGGCTACTAAGAAACTCAGCAATGAGTTCAGATCAAGTGCTTCGTACACTTTACTTCGTTGGCCATTTTTAATAATTATACTTATGTGGATCATAACTTTGGCAGCGTTGTATACTATAGTCCGTGCTTATGTTGCACTTCTGGAATATACGTTTACTTGGGTTGGAGAGCGTCGCCGTCTAAGAGACAGACTTCGGAACTCAAAATCTTATGAAGAATGGGTTGAAAATGCGTTAGCTTTAGATAAATACCTTAACCTAGATAAATGGTCGGTTAACCCAAAGTTTTCTTATTATGATTCCAATACAATCAAACTAACTATTTCGAAGCTACGCGTGTTAAGAAGTGAAAACAATGATTATGATTTGATGGTTTTGTTACAAGGATGCTTAAAGAAAAACTTTGCCGGTATTGAAAATAAACAGCTTTATTCTCATAGATACTACGGAACAAAAAACTTGGTAGAAGAGTATATCAACGAGGTTGTTGCGAGCATTAACAAGGTAATTGATTCACCTAAAATTGATTTTGATGCAAAACGTAAATTTTTCAGGGTTGTTTCTAAGAATTATGGTAAATCAGCTTTATGTTTGAGTGGTGGTGCTTGCTTTGCTTATACCCATTTTGGTGTTGTTAAGGCTTTACTTGACCATAATTTATTACCCTCCATCATGTCTGGTACTTCTGGTGGTGGGTTAATTGCCTCATTGGCTTGTACGAGAACCGATGAAGAATTGAAAAAATTATTGGTTCCTCAATTGGCTCGTAAAATTACTGCTTGTGAAGATCCCTGGTACGTTTGGATTCCAAGATGGTGGAAGACCGGGGCGAGATTTGATTCTGTTGATTGGGCAAGAAAATCGAATTTTTTCACCCGTGGTTCAACTACTTTTGCTGAAGCTTTTAAAAGAACTGGTAGAATCTTAAACATTTCAACTATTCCAGCTGATCCTCATTCCCCAGTGATTTTATGTAATAATATAACTTCACCAAATTGTATTATTTGGTCAACTTTGTTGGCATCAAGTGCGGTACCTGGGATTTTAAATCCAGTGGTACTTATGATGAAAGATTCAAAAAATAACGATGTTATACCATTCAGTTTAGGAAATAAATGGAGAGACGGATCATTAAGAACTGACATTCCAATAGACTCATTAAATACTTATTATAATGTTAATTTTTCAATTGTTTCCCAAGTTAATCCTCATATATCGTTATTTTTCTTTGCTCCAAAAGGTACTGTTGGTAGACCAGTGGCAACATCACGTCGTAAGACGCATAAGGAGAGATATGCTTCATTAAGAGGTGGATTTGTTGCCACTGCTTTAGAACAATTATTCAAATTAGAAATCAAAAAGTGGTTGGAAATTGTTAAATCATTAGATTTATTACCCCATTTTCTTGAGCAAGATTGGCTGAGTATATTCTTACAAAAATTTTCTGGATCTATTACTATATGGCCGAGGAATAAATTAGCAGATTTTTGGTATATATTATCAGATCCTACAGAAGAAAGATTAGCATCTTTAATATTAAAAGGTGAACGCTGTATTTACCCCAAATTATTGTTCATTAAGCATAGATTGTCTATAGAGAGAGCAATTGAAAAGGGTAGAAATTTAACAAAATTATCTAAGAATTTCAATGAATTATCAGCTACTCCAAGTGCAGGCATAGCTTCAAGTCAAGAAGGTATTCAATTTCAGACTGTTGATTTCAAGGAAGATGGAGATATTGATCAAAATACCGATACTAGTGACGAGGATGCAATAAGTTATAAAAAAATTGAAGACTTTGCACCTAGAAAAGAATTTGATTATGACGATGATGATGAGGATGAGGAAGAAGGAGATGAAGATTATGACGACGGCGAATATTCACCTTTTTCCAATGAAGATAGCGATGATAACAGTGGAGAGGAAGAAAGAAATGACGGATTCATTCAGTCATTTTTTGGGAAATCAGATAAACCAAGACGCAATACAATTACTTAGAAAGGACATTTAAACATACAGCTTTTTCATTTTAGCATTTAATTTATTAAAATCTTTTATAATGCCATTATTCTGTAGAACGTGATCGACGTAACCATAAACCAAGGGTAAGCTTTTCTCATTCAAAATTTCAATTTCCTGTTGAGTAAAATTTGAAAGAACCCAAGATGCCATAGTATCTTTAGTAGCATTGGAAGGTTTGGGCCCAATGCCAATACCCAATTTAAATATTATAGCATTTTGCGAAGAATGACTCAGAAGAAAAGAATGAATTGATTTAACTCCATTATGAGATTCATTTTTTTTGAACGCCGATAATTTAACTGAAGATAAAATTGATTCAAAGTCGTCGAATAGAATGATTAAGACGGATGAGTTTAAATTAATTTTTTCGATTTCTAAGAATTTTTTCAAAGATTTATGAGATTCATTCATGTAAGAATTTGATTTAACAAAGGTCAAATTATCAAAATCAGTTTTTGAATAAAGACCATTTTTAACTAATTGTTTTGCGTTGAAATTCTTGATGAGGTCCGCAAGAATATAATGACCAGTAGAATGTCTATTCAAAGAACCGGGATTACCAATCAGAAATAGTATAACTTTTTTCTCCGAATCGTCAATGAAGGACATTAAAATACACGAGAAGAACCGTTTAAATAGAAAGAATAATCTCGAGAGATACTTGTTGAAGGGAAAAAGTATTTTAAATACCGGCAAATGAGTCACGATCTCCACGAGTTTATCCAGTATTTTTCAATTTGTTTCTTATCATCGGTAGTACTTTTAATGTTAATATTTGGTATTTTTTTCATAATCGTTGCAAACACCAGAGACAAATCCAAACAAATTTAAGCGAGGACACGCATTTTTCAACGAGAGAAAACAACTTATGGAGATCTTGATATGGACACTTTTCATTTATATATCTAACATTGATATAATACAAGGTATGGGTGAACCAAATGAAGAGGATATTGTCAATATAGAAGAGGAAGAAGATGAATTTGGATCATTTGACGATGCGTCATTTGACGCATCATTTGATGAATTTAACGAATTCGAAGAAACCAGTGCAGAAACATTAAAGTTCGATGAAGAAATCTTTCAGAACCCGCAAGAATTTGATAAAAAGTTAGAAATGATCATGGATCAAACGTTCAGTAACATCCCCAGCGACCAAGGCAAGAAAGAAGACCAAGAATTACTTGATGAACGGTCCAAACAAATATTTGAAGAATTATCGAATATTCCACATTTACAACCACCAAATTGGATTAAACTGAAAATACGTCATAACCTATTGATAAAGCTAGGAGTGCCCATCAACTTAGACGAACTCAACGAAAAGGAAGAACAATCACGATTGCAAGTTAAACAACATACCCGGAAAAAATCAATTAATGAAGATGATATAAATTGGCAAGAATTCAATATAATCGATTATAAAGACTTACAACTCAGTACCGAAGTTAAAAACGAAATCATCAGTAACACTAGTGAAACGCTATCAAGATTTGAAAATGAAAGTTTAAACCATTCAACAAAACAATATTTACAAAATAGTAATCTGGATATCATTAACGATAAATTAAATGAAATGAACCAAATATATGATGAATTGATTAAAATCAGTAGTGTGTGGTTGAACCAATTGGCCGAGTCCAAGTCCAATTTCGAGGTCTACGAATCGGTGGTTCAAAACTTAATTGGCTACAGTCAAAGATTGAAAAGAGAAGAAATATTGCAAGACTTGAATAAAGTGAAGTCAAAGTCTAAGAATAAGAGAAAGAGCTTCTGGAGAGGTTAAAAAGCATCCTCACCAAATAAAACCTGTACACCTCAAAATCAAAACCTCCGTACATTCAAAATTTAACACCCGTGCACCAAATAAAAAACCCATGCACCAAAACCCTGTTTCTCTTTCTTTTCATTATCCGAAAAGCGGGGTAGGCAGCCGCTCCGTACATATTGTGGGGGTGGGGTTTCTGGAGGTGTCGTGTGGCTACTCAAACCAGACCAATGGGTTGATCCATTAGGGCGACGCTGTACGTCGGAGCTACTTTTACTACTCCTACTCTACCACTTGTACTCCTTGGACTCCTTGTCTTGTTGTACTTGTACTTCTACTACCCATGTAATTAATACACTAGTAACCGGTTGTGAATTAGCTATAAGGTATTAAATAGGCATTCATGTAGAATAAGTAAAAACGCGCATTTAGGCTGTTCTGAATAACGTTAATTGTTGTTTCTCGGAGTGCTGGAGATAGTCATCACCGAATGAATAATGAAGTGCTCCGGACATTGACTGGGCTCCGGACAGAAAGTATACGTATATATACGTATAGAATAGTTTAATCTATTGTAATACAGGCCTTGCTTAGTGAGTGTTTTTCTTAGTTGATTTTTCTTTTTCAGTTTTTCTCTTTCTTTTTCTTCTCTTCTGAGAAATTGTTGTTTTATTTCAACTACTTCTTCTTCCGCTGTGTTTCATTTATAGACTAAATCAATACCGTATTGGTTATTACTCAACTATTCAACGTTAGTTATACGCTTGCTGTTACGAAATCAAGTTCCCCAGTGGAAAAGTTTGATAGCCGCCCACTACACCAATGGTTAAGCTAGAAGACCCTAACGGGGTTCATTCCGAGAATGAGTTATCCGATAATCGTCAGGATGATCATCAAGACGATCATCAGGATTCCAAGAAGTCGTCCAATGATAAGAATAAGCCAAAAGCTTTCACTATAAAATATAAAAGACCAAGGGGCCTGAGAGCCTGTGTTGTTTGTCGCCAGCGTAAAGTACGTTGTAATATTGATACTAATGTTCCTTGTCTTAATTGTGTTACTTTTGGTTGTGAATGTATCTTACCGGAACCAAAGAAAAGAGGTAATGCTTCTGGTAAATCAAAGAATAAAAAACAAAAAACAGAATCTGATATTAAGAATGAATCAAATAATGAATTGAAAATTGATCATTCAAATGAAAATAATAAACTGGAATCTCCCAAAATTCCTGATACCATTAAAAAGGATAATAATACAACCATTACTTCTACCAGTGAACCAGTTCTTAATATTTCTCAGGAAAGTGTACCTCCATCTTTAACTTCGAATTATAAAACAAGACCTTCAATCCACAAATCCAGAGTTAATTCAATAAATTCAAAGCCAAACTTGACCTTTTTGGGTTCTTCTTCAATAAGTCTTGTTGCTCAAAAAGTTGGCCAAAATCATATTTCTTTAGCTGAAGATATATTTGACGTTACTGAAAGCTCTTTGGATCTGGTTGAATTAGAAATTTTAAAATTAAGAGGTGCCTTTTTATTACCTTCAAAAGATTTGGCTACAAATCTAGTTAATTCTTATTTTGAACATGTTCATCCTTTAATGCCAGTTATTAATCGAACCGAATTCATGTCTAAATTTAATGACCCAAAAGATAATCCTTCTTTAATGCTATTACAAGCAGTTTTATTATGTGGTTGTAGAGTTTCTCAAAACCCTTTGGTGTTGGATTCAAAAGGTTCAAATAATTTGGCTTGTTTAACTTTTTTCAGAAGAGCAAAAGCTTTATATGAAACTAATTATGAAAGTGATCCGGTCTCAATCATTCAAACAGTTATTTTAATTGGTTCTTATTGGGAAGGTCCTGAAGATGTTACTCGTAACTCGTTTTATTGGACAAGAGTAGCAGTTAGTTTAGCTCAAGGTTTTGGTTTCCAAAGAGATATTAATAACGCTCCTGATTTATCTTCAAGTGAAAAAAAAATTTGGAGAAGAATTTGGTGGTGTCTTTTTGAAAAAGATCGTAATGTTGCAATTGCTTTTGGTAGGCCAAATGTAATTGATTTAAATGATTGTGATGTTCCAATGTTAACTTTAGATGATTTCAATGAAGATGATCCTGAATTAGGAATTGTTTCTGCTTATCCAGTTAATGAAACTCAGGCACTTTATTTTATTCATTTAGTTAAATTAGCAGAAATTACCGGAATTATTATTAAACATCAATATACTGTTAAATCGGAACTGATGAAAAGAAAAAATAAATTTTCAATTATTCAACATTGTGATATGTTAATGGGTATTTGGTTTACTAATTTACCTCCTCAATTAGTTTTTTCATTGACTGATAGTTCCACTCAAAATTTTTATAGTTCATTATTGAACGCTCAATATTATAATCGATTATATTTAATTCATCGAGCTAATTTATTAAGAATGGCAAGATCTTCTTCAAATAACCCAAATAATTATAAATATCCTTCTTGGGGTATTAGTTTCCAAGCTGCTAGAATGATTTCAATTGTTCTGAAGATTTTATTAGATCGAGGTCAATTAATTTATTGTCCAGCAATGTTTGTTTATATTCTATTTAGTGCTTTAATGATGTTAATTTATCATGTTGATTCTCCAAATCAAATTATTGCTTCAACTGCTTCAGACTCTTTATTTATTTCAAGAGCAGTCATGAAAGAATTAACTGTTTATTGGCCGATTGCAAGAATTTTAATGAGATTGTTTGATAAATATGCAAATGATAAATTTAAAAGAGCAAAAGTTATTGAAAATGGTAATAGAATTGCGGAATTAGAAGAATTAAATGCAAATAAAAATTCTTTCAAATCAAATGATGATAATTTAAGTCAATTCTACAATAAAGATTTAAAATCCAAAAATGAAGCTACTTCCAGCAATTACAATGCTGCTAAAAATTATGATTCTCCAAATGCAATTTCTCCAAATACTAAAAATAATACAAATGAAAATGCAAATGACCATTCCCATTCTGAAAATAATCAAAGACCTTTATATAAACGTACAAGAAGTAAATCAAAAAATCAAAAAGATAAAAAAACAAAATCAAGTGATACTTCTCCTTCTTCCACTAATTCATTCCCAGATATTTCCCTTGTCACTGAAAGTATTCCAGCAAATCAAAATTTCTTTGATAATTTCGAACCAACTCAATTATTCCCAAACGTTAATTTTAGTATTCCTCCAACAAGATCTCAATCTCCTGCTTTAAATCAATCTACAAACTTGAACCAAAATGAAACAAATGATATAATTGATGCCGCTAATGAATCTATAGCTGCTGAAAATAATAATCAATCAAATACCAATCCTCTCACTTTTGGTAATAACCTAATGGGTACCACGGCAAATGTCCCTTCAACCCCTGGTGAAGCCTTTAATACAAATTTTATTGACGCTTCGTTCATCAATATGAATATGCCTCCTTTAAATGAAGGTAGTGTCACTGACGATGTATCATCCTTATTCAACTTTCAAATTTAAATGCCCCCGACCAAAAAACTCTTATGACTTGCTACGCTGAAGGTATCTTTATGATATAGATAATCTCTCAACTGTGTACATGTATATATAGTATAATACAACTTGTTTTAAAAAAAATCAATCGGTATGGCTTAGTCTGACCCGTACCTTTTATTTTTTTGCAATTTTTGTTTTGTTTCTTGCTTGTTTTTTTTTTGCACCTTAATTTTGTCGCACTCTCTAGCCATATTCGAGTTTGCTTATCACTCCTCCACACAGGGGATTTTCAAGGGGCTAAAACCTTGAATAGCATTGTGTTCAGTTTGTGGAAAACATTAATACTTTCAAACACGAATTAGCCCGTAATTATGTTAGTAAATCCCCCTTATGGCCAACTGTAAAGTTTTTCTAAATGAATTTCTCATTCAACCAATACCAATTTCATAGATTAGTTCAAGTATTTTCAAAATTTTCAAAACTTAGGCTTTGTGGCTCTTAGTTAAGGGAAGATATCCGAGATTTTTGGGGAGACAACTAGTGAAAAGCTTAAGGTTAAAGCTATGAACGAACGGCATCTCTTTATTTGAACATTCCCTATCGAAGAGAATTCAAAATTTGAAGCAGGGAATTAGAAATAGAACTAGTTAAGGGCATATTGAGGCTAATTAAAGGGTTCAAAATGCGTCAGAAGAGACATGGCTGCGAAAGGTTTCATTGAGCTTGTGATTAAGGATCAATGTTACAAACACTGAATATGCATATGCTTCTACTGGGGAATAACGCACAACGTAATAAAATATTCATTAAGTTATATATATTAAAGATTAAAAACTGGGGATATTCCAATCAATACCACTATTCACATTCAAAAAATACTGACTATCCAATAACATTCCACTGGTACCTAAGTCAAATTCATCTGCACTTCGTTCATCAACTGCAGATGCATTAGTGTTGGAGGGAGGATAATTTTCTTCCGAGTAGTCTCCGGTACCTGCATCGTTAGGTAATGGTGTCCCACTATTGATTAACAGATTATAATCAGGGGTGTTGAGAACTGAGGGATTCCTTTCGTTAGTAAATTGTTTTGCATTTGAATTTGGGTCTTCCTCTTCAAATGTATTTGAGCATGTGGGGTTGGGTGTTGCTGTATTCTTCTTACCGTTGCTTTTGGGGAATAATTGGGTGAATTCAAATTCTTTATAGAAACTTGATTCGATTGGGGGCATTTTTATTGTTTTGAGATTGAAGATTGGTAAAGTATAATCATCTTCCTTGCCAATGTCGTAATTTTTCCATAAATCACTCTCTTCTTGATTAGTTATATTATCATTATTATCATTATTGAACTTGGAATTACCCTCGGATCCATTTAATAAAAAATTGATATTAAAAGGTTTATTCGACGTTCTTAAAGAACGCTCTTCATTCACTTGAAATTCTGAACAAATCAGGAAGAGTAATTTTTTAGCTTTTGAAACCATACCAGTACTTGATTTACTATGTTGTCCTGAATTAAGTCTTTCGGTAAAATATGTAATCAACATATAGGTAATACCAGGCCAAGTTTCATGACATTTTTGTATAAATTCAAGGCATGCTTCTAATTGTCTTTTTGCAGTTTTAGCCACTACTTTATTCTTTGAATCAGTATGGAAGCTTAGTAAAATCATTGTAAGTGATGTGGTATATATAATTTGACTTGGTAAAATACGAATATGGTCATTATCCATTTGTTCTTTCAAATATTGAGTAATAACTGATGATATATAAGCTGATTGGAATGAAATCCCCCAATATTTATTAGTACCTGATGATAAAACATGAGTTCCATTCACACTCGCAAATTTGACTCGATTTATGTGATATAATGTTATGTAATATAATGATCCTAGTAAACTCAGATAAAGATTAACTGAATTAGGATTATCCAAAGAAAATCTCAAATTATCAGGTAAATTACTGAAAAATATTCCCATAATTAAATTACATTGCTTAACAATTTTCATATTTCTCTTAAAATCGTTAGAGTGGTACTTTGGATGATCACTGTATTGTTCCAGCAATACAATTCCAATTATCTCCAGAAGTTTAGCAATATTAATGAAATATTCAGCTACCAAACAATCTTCAGTATTATTTATGTTGAAATTTTTCCCTTCATACATCACAAAATCATTTATTGTAATAACAGGCATATCAGTTTCATACAGATTGATAATACATGGTCGACCAAAACTAATTGCAACTGACCTGTCACGATAAAAAACCCACCACCATAATTTTTTCCAAATAAAATACTGTGTTTCTAAAGAAACATTCGTAACTGTATTACTTGAATTATACCTCTTCTTTAATAAAAATTCTAGATGACATTTGGTTGGATCTCTATGAAATCCAAAGGAATGACATAAAACAATAGCACTACGAATCCAATAAAATGGACCACGGCTTATATCTTCTGGACCTTCCCAATACCATGATAACAATGCAAGGACCTGTACTAAAACTGTTGGGTAGTTGAAAAATAAATGCCCGTCATCCTCATTCTCCAGGTCACCAACGTATTCAAACCTAATACTCGCATCATAAAGGGCTTTTATTCTATAATAAAAAACTTGACTTGTTGCATTAGCTGAACCATTTACATCCAATATAGCAGGGTGTTTACAGCAACGACTTCCGGCCAATAGAATGATCTGAGTTAAAATCAATGGAGGGTGTTTTCTAGGGTTAGGATCCTTAAAATGATTCAAAAATGCATCTTTATTTATTATTGGTGCTTGAGGATAAACATTTTCAAAAAAGGAGTCTATTAGAATAGAGCAAATATATTTGGATGGTAAGAAAAACGACTGTTTGATATTCAATATTGATAATTCAGATAAGATTTCATTGGTATCAATATTCGAATATGATTGATACTTTAATTTACCTTTTCCGGGTTTGGCAAGGCTCAGAAAAACTCCAATAGTTTTCGATTCCGATGAATCTTCCGTTTCTACGCTTTCGCTTTTCACAGAGTCTGAATCAGTTGGTGATTGTTCTTCGGCGCCAAAATATGAAGCGCATGAAGTTGGCCCGAAATAAGTATATTCCGTCAATTGACGAGTGTGGGTAACTTTTATACCTTTTGAGGAGGGGACTGATAAATCTAAATTAGGATCATTAGAATCATATGAGGGTGCTAGATTACGAGTCGAAATATTTAAAATGGGTTCGTTTGGCACATAAAAAACGTTATTAATATCTTCAGGATCGCCCATTGTATAAGCATTTTGATTTAAAGTGGAAGACTTGTCTGAACTTGGTAAATTTATATGAGGGAGAGTCGGATTTAACTGAGGAGGTTGATGTTCATGCTTTATTGGGGGTGGAGTCTTTTCATTTTTAGCAGAGGTGGATCGAATAGGAAAAGAGGGTTTTTTTATTGGTGCCAAAGGGAATGATGTAGTAATGGGAGTAGTCAGAGGTTGATTATTCCGGAGGGGATATGCATTATTAGACTCATTAGGTATTGGTGAAGGATAATTTGTTTGATTTAAAGGTGAACCTCGATTTATAGGTGAAGCTTGATTTAAAGGCAGTGGTTGAGGGTTTTCACTAGATGCATTTTGCTGATCAGGATGTTCAATAGTATTATACGATTCATGGTTTTTAATTCCCATATTAGGGTTTTCCTGCGCTAACAGCGACTTATGGGCTTGGTGATGGGATTGTTGCTGGACGTGTGGTTGATGTTGTTGTTGGAATTGTTGTTGCTGTATGAGATACTGCTGCTGGAACTGTTGGGGCTGCTGTTGTTGAAATTGTTGAAGATTGACTCCATCCAAGTTCATTGGCATTTTTTGACCTTGGAATTGGGAATGTTGTATTGGCTGTGGGAACTGATTATAAATCTGTTGTTCGGGCAATTGACCCGATACCGGAGGTTGGTAAGGCAAGGGAGGGTTTCCAGGAACTATATGCTTCTGCTTCTGCTGCTGCTGCTGTTGTTGTTGTTGTTGTTGAAGCTGTTGTTGTTGAAGCTGTAATTGTTGTAATTGATGAAACTGATACTGGAATTGAGGGTTATATTGATTGACCTGTGGAGGCATCACGTAAGGCTGCATAGGATGAGGAGGAGGAACAAACACCCCGGGTTGACTCATTGGATTCTGATCGATTAAACTCTGAGCTGACTTTGTTTTATTGGTTCTTTTTCTTTTGGATTCAGGGAATTTACAATCACAACCAAATGTTATACAATTTGAACAGGGATACGGGTATTGGGCCTCGGCATTGCATCTTACTTTCCGTAGACGACAAACAAAGCAGGCTCTCAGGCCCCTTGGTTTTCTAACTTTACCACTGGTATCCCCATTTGACTCGGTTGAATCTTTTGAAGGAGTCATTGAGTTATCATCTGAGAATTTTGATGACTTTAGATCTTCTGATGCCAATTCGGATTCCATATTTCAATCAAGCTTAATGAATGGATATAGATATATATATATATTCATACAGACATATATATTTATATATCTTTTTGTTATGAAATACAATTAAGCATTAGAATTTAAGTGTAGCAAAGATGAAATATGTGAAAACCTCAGCGGCTATATATGTATTATGAAATATCTTACACACACACTAAGAAACATATATACACACACAAACCAAACACCTGCGGTAGATCTCGACACTTAACTGAAATGGAATAACCCAAAGGAAAGGAAGACTGGTTCGTCGTTAAACTGAATAAATCACCAGCGGTTGTATTTTTTTTTTTTTTGTTTTTTCCAGTTTTCACAAACTTAGCGAAAAGACCCAATAACTCAAGTATTGAATGAGAAAAGCAGTTATATTTAATGTTGGGTTCAATTCAAGTATTGTCTAGAGTTACACTGCAATACAATAACAAGCCGGGCAGCCTAAATAGGCAGGGTCACTTATCGGAGAAAGTGGTTAAAGATGAATACCTAGTATTGAGGCTAGTTGAGAAAAACAGACCATAACAATAGTACTACAATTAACTGGGTAGAAAGTAGAAGCGAGAAATAAGACAAAATTCAATACCTTAATAAAGCGTTATTAAACATGGTTTATTAGCATTGAATTTTGTTCACTCGCTTTGCCCGAGCAAGCGTTCGGTTTATTATTCACTGACCAAAACATCTCGAAGGTTTAACTAGCTGAATAATATGATGGATACTGTTGATCAATGGCCAGAAAATGCTTCAATTGTGATTTTTTTCTCCACCGCTACGACCCAGCACTGAATTCCACCGGACCCTGGAAAGCCATGGCTACAATGGAAAGCTGTCAATGGTTAATGCTGCAGGTGTAGTCTACTAAATGCTTCTATACTTGAAATGCTTTCGGATTTCATCGGAACAAAGACCCGTACACAGATAAAGATCCATACACCAAAAGCTTTAGACACTAACTCAATTTTTTTTTTTTTTTTTTTTCAGAAATTTCCATCAGTCGTTTATTATTAACCCAGCCAACATCAATAGCGGATTGTAACGACCAGGAAACAAGGTGTGACTCGCGTACTAGATAGTATTGTTCTTTGCACAAGATCGTCAAGAATTGTTTAACACCAATCGTCAAGGATCCCTAGAAGTTTAGTTAAAAGAGAAATATCTTTCGTTCTTTTTTTTTTTTTTTTTTTTTTTTCGTTTTTATATTGTTCGAATACCGTTTGAATTAATATGTCAAGTTCTTGGGTAGTAAATACCCTTAAAACCACTGGTACTGTTATCTCGGCTATAGTTCTTCTAAGGGAGTTGGTTCGATTGTACCAGGGCCAAAAGGAATTGACGTCATTACCACCCAGATCAAGAGGAGTCGAATCATTAATAGGTAATACTCCGTTGATTGAAATTAAATCACTATCAAAACTAACAGGATGTAAGATATATGCCAAGCTAGAGCTAATGAACCCTGCTGGTAGTGCAAAAGATCGTGTTGCTTTATCAATTATTAAATCAAATGAACAATTGGGTAAATTAAAACCTTTTAATAATGATATCATATTTGAAGGGACTTCTGGCTCTACAGGTATATCATTTGCAATGTTATGTAATGCATTAGGTTATACTGCGCATATTTGTTTGCCTGATGATACTTCACCTGAAAAATTACAATTATTAAAATCTTTAGGTGCTGAATTAGAACCAGTCAAACCAGCATCAATAGTTGATCCAAATCAATATACTAATGCTGCTAGAAATGGTGCCAATAAAATAAATAACGATCCAAATGATTCTCGTAATGCTATATTTGCTGATCAATTTGAAAATGATTTTAATTGGAAAATACATTACCAGACAACTGGTCCTGAAATTTGGAAACAAATGGATGGGGACTTAGATGTTTTCATAAATGGTTCAGGGACCGGTGGTACTATATCAGGAGTATCTAAGTTTTTAAAAGAACAAGATTCAGATATTAAAGTTATATTAGCAGATCCTCAAGGTTCAGGATTATTTAATCGAGTTAATTATGGAGTCATGTATGATCAGGTTGAAAAAGAAGGCACTCGTCGTAGACATCAAGTTGATACTTTAGTGGAAGGAATCGGATTAAATAGATTAACCTGGAACTTCAAGCAAGGTGAAAATAATATCGATCTCGCAATTAGAGTTAGTGATGATCAAGCATTGAAAATGGCAAAATATTTATCAATTAATGATGGACTCTTCTGGGGGTCTTCCGCCGCTATCAACTGTGTAGCGGCAGTTAAAACAGCTTTGAAATTAGGTCCTGGTAATAAAATAGTCGTAATCGCTTGTGATTCGGGTGCTAGACATTTATCTAAATTTTGGAAAGAAGCAGAAAAAATTTCAAATGATATTACATTAGATGATATAATTGATTGAAAAAATTCTTTCAAACTGGTTTTGAATTAAGATATCTATCTATTTAAACACTAATATACATATTAATATAAGATTTATCATGATTTTTTTGTGATTGACTCTTCAGTTAATTTCTTTTTAATTTCACGATATAATTTAATAGTGCTTAAACCTGAAGCACTAATACCCATCCATATTTGTAAAGTATCAAAAGGTAATTTAATATTGAAAACAGTGTATGAGTTAAATATAATATCGGATATATTCTTGTAAATATCAAGATAAGAATTTTGTTTATTGAATTGAATTTCTTTCAACTTAATTACATCTTTTGAATCTTCAATTAATGATGAATTTGAATTTTGTAAATCAATTGTACGAATTGCAGTACCTCCTAATAATTGTTTGGATAATATTTTGGCTCTTTTCTTAACTTGAATTTGTATTTTGATGTCCATTTCTTGTTTTGAATAATCTTGTAATTTATTAAATGCATTGAACAATGCTAACCATGAATCGTAGTACCAAGCTAATGATTCATGTCTTGAAACAAAAGATTTTAATGATTTATTACTTAAAACATTTAATTTGAATAATAATGTAGCTTCATCATTCATATTATAATATAACCCAATTAAATCACCCAAAACATCTTTATTGAAAAACCCCGGATTAATTTGCTTTGATTTAACATCATAATTATCAAGAAAATTATTATATAATTGACGTATTCTAAAAGGAGATTTCCCGAATCTAAGAAATTGTCTATAAGTACCTAAACCTTTAGCCAAACCCGAAAATTTTGATTGAAATATTGAAACAACTAGGATTATAATAATTCTGATAAAATCACTTGGATGTTTAATGAAATTCTTAATTAAATTTAATTTTTTTTCATTATCGTTATAACGCTTATTTATAATTTCAATATTAATTGAATCATTACTTAAGTAATTTTCTGTTCTCGAAGCATAATTAAGTAGAAGCCTTAAAGAATATTGACCCAATTTAGCCATTTTATCTTTACCAGTTATATTATTGAGCATTGCCCAAAAAATATCAAAATTTTTGACCTGGTGTTTCTTTGAATTAACCATAGCCGAAGTATCTTCTTCTTCAGTTTCATTTGGACTAGAATTTCGACTCAATGGTTTTTCATTTACAGTGACAACATCATGATTTTTAGATTCGCTAACCGGGGTAACATAATTGAAGGATAGAGCACCAGAGTTCTTTAACTTATTTGGAGTTTCCAATTTAGTTGTAGTAGTTGATGACATATTTATATTAGTATTGTGATCGTAAAATTTGGAATATCGAGATGGTGAATTATCTGGAGTATCAATCCACTCAGAATTGAAGGTATGTATATATGGATTATTATAATTTACTTTGGAGAACGGAGGTGTCGATCTACCCAAGTTATTTTGATACTGATACTGATATTGAAACTGTTGATGCTGATGATGCTGGGACCGAGTATCCTTTTTCGACAAATGTTGAGGGGAAATCGCTTCACTTATAGTGTTCATTATCCACCATCAAGCAGAGAAAAAGAAGCAGTTAAAAAGTTTTCCAAAAGCTGAAGGGATGAGATGGTGCCTAATTTGTTTTTGACTAATTTAATTTGGTCGACTCGTGCAATATTAATTAATTTTTTCGTCTTTCCATTAAATTGTAACCGAAAACCAAAACAAATGCACAATAGAAAGATGAGAGAAGTCGAAAACTGAGAAAAATTAGTCATTTTCAGAGGGAAAAAGAGGAAAAGTTTTGATGTCGCAATATCAAGCAGTTGAGATTGTAACGTTACATTTGCAGTCAAAAAAAAGAACTTTGGATGAATGAATAAATAAATAAAGTATATAAAACGATTGAATAAATAAATGAATAAATGAATAAATAAATAGGAGTATACATCAATGCATGTACAATGTAGAATTGAAGCGACGAATTAAATGAATATGATACAGAAGAAAGACATTATTTTGTAGCGTCACAATTAGGACCCATCATAAAAGCACCAACACTGCCTAAATAACCTTCGTGACGTAAGAAATAAGATTGCATGTCACCATTTGACCAAAAATTAACTGCAAAACTTAAGGTATGAATGGTTTGTTTATGACCAGAGATGTAACTACCACCAAAATAGATTCTTTTCAAGTTAAATCTTACTGCTTGTAAATAACTAATTTGTCCGATATTATTTGAAACCGAGTATAACAAAGATCTTGCAATATCTTCTGACTTGAACTGAGCCAATTTTTCTGCAGGAGTTAGTTTCCTTTCATTATTATTGAATCTTAATTTTTTGAAAACTTTGGCAAATGATGAAGCAATATGAGAAGATTTTAAACCAATTTTATTATAACTATCCCCGTATATATCCCCTACTAGCAAATCTATATTTTCGTTATTACCTCTTTGGGCCATTTCTAACATTTCATTATAATCTTTAGCATCAGTTAATAAAGAAAGTAATCCCCATAAAGTGCCACCACCTAAAGACGAACCTCCAATACGTTCGAATATTCCGGGTCCAGTAACTTTAATCATCGAGACCCCACTACCAATGTTCACCAACAAATACGGATAAATCAGTTTATCTAATTTATTTGAAAATTTCGTAGTATTTTCTTTTAAATCATAGATGAATATTTCATTGGGGATCTTGGTAATTAACCAATCCAATCCCTTGATTAAACACTCCATTTCATCTTTGGCTATAATCTTCATTGGTAATTTATTTTTTGAAAAAGTCTTGGTCATTAAATCGTAAAATTTATGAGCTCCTCCACCAGTAGCCATAATATAAGTAATTGGTGGATAACTTTCTTTATCAATTGACTTGGTTATCAACCTAATCATAAACTTCAACACCTCGGTACTGAAATTTTCCGTCTGGAAATCTCTGAAATGTAATTTCCCTCCTCCATTTGATTGACTCGTGAAATAAATTAACTTGGTTAATGTTCCTCCAATATCAACACTTATATGGATAATATCTGAATTGTGCTGTGGTAACGTGATATTCTTGGTGTCTTCTTTGGATAACGTTATATGGCTATTCTGAACTGCAGTTTCCACGTCAATATTCTCATAAAATCTCGTTTGATCATCATCAGATTCCGATGATGATGATGAATTTTCGGGACTTGGTGAAATACTCGGCGTTGGACTCTTACTAAACTGTTCTCTCAATAAATGATCATTCGCAATGTATGCACCAGAACAATCTATCTTGATAGTACCTGGATCAGCAAATTGAAGATCAACTAGATCTTTTTTATTGGAAATATCGTATAAGCGACCCATAAAAAAACTATCGTGAAAAATTATCTTATTATGCTTATTGATGATAAATATTATTAACAATGCTCAAATAACATCGATAAACAGTAAACGGTTCCCTCTTCTATACTTGCCGATACTAATGCTACGTTCAATTAGCCAAAACTTGAATTAAATATACCTCTAACCTTACCACAATCGTCAGTAGTCCGAAGAACAAAATGAAAAAAAACCAAAAAAAAAAAAAATCTTAAGAAAAGTATGAGTAACTGCGCATTATACGACAATGCCCAACAAATGAATAGCTTTAGAGTTGTTTGTATGAAGACCTCGCTTTGCGGTACACCTCAATCCCACTTTGTCTTAACTATTATACTCCTAGTTCAAACCCATCTCCGGGGAATAGGAAGTCCTGGCTCTGGTGGTACTTACCTTATTCGGTAATAATTCAAAATTCTGTGGTGTACGGGTGCGGCAGGATGAAAGGAGCATTTTTCGGCGGCACGGATGTAAAGAAAACATAAATGTACGGGTGTTACGAACGCGTCTTTTTTGTAGCCAATTTGTTTTCATTTGTGATAGAAGATTGATCAGATCAAGCCTTTTACAAGACAGCACCAGCAGGATCATGGAGAGTATGCTGGCGGAGGAGCCAAAGTCTGTGTCGTCTGCAGTTAGTGTCCGGCGGTCGTCGTCATATCTCCAGCACCATCAGAGACAACAGGAGCAGCTACATCAACAGCTCCAACTGCAAAGAAAACCATTAAATAAATTTTCAATCAACACCCTTGATACAAACCAATCCAAAATAAGCAAGCCCCAGAAGCCACTAGTGCCGTCACGGCTACGCAAATCACAGCAGAACGTAGAGGTTAATTTGCCCAAACCAACATCCAATCTGATGTGCTTGAATGATTTTGAAATTGGGAAAATTTTAGGTAAAGGTAAATTGGGGAAAGTTTATTGTGTTAAACATAAAGAATCAGGATACGTTGCTGCTATCAAAGTGATGTCCAAAAAGGATTTGATTGAATTCAAATTGGAGAAGAATTTCCGTCGTGAAATTGAAATTCAACTGAAATTAAGACATGATCAAATCAGTAGACTCTTGGGATTCTTTTATGATGACAAAAATGTTTATCTCATTCTAGAATACGCTTTACATGGTGAGATATATCACCATCTACAATTGAAACGTCGTTTTGATAATATCACCGCTTCAAATTATATCTATCAGGTTTCAAATGCATTATCATATTTACATCTGCAAAATATAATCCACCGAGATATTAAACCGGAAAATATCTTATTGGCAGCGGATAAAACAATCAAACTAAGTGATTTCGGTTGGTCTGTTCAAGTAAACCCTTCAAACCTGAAAAGACTAACAATATGTGGTACCCTTGATTATCTCCCGCCTGAAATGGTGGAATCAAAAGCTCATGATTTCTCTGTTGACAATTGGGCTTTAGGAGTTTTATGCTACGAGTTTTTGGTAGGGAAACCTCCTTTTGATGATGAAAATAATCAATTAACTTATAGAAGAATCGCTAAAGTAGATCTCAAAATCCCAGTTTACGTTGATGATGATGCTGCTGACTTAATCACAAAGTTATTACAGCGAAACCCTTCTAAAAGATTACCCCTTGCCGATCTTCCTTCTCATCCCTGGATAGTTAAAAATAAACCTTACTGGCCCAAAGTTCGGTCAAAAAATTAATCATGTTTTTTCAATTTTTTCTCTAGCTTTTCATTTCAGTTCTTTACAATTATTGCATTACATATATTTAAAAATTTAATACATTTTTTCCCTTAATACATACTGTGTAACAAGTATTAGAATTCAAGACAGCCTTGCTGTTTGCTGAGCTTGAGCCTGAGCTTGAGCTTGAGCCTGAGCTCTGGCTTGTCTTTGCTTCATTAACAACACTTGCTGTTGCTGTTGTTGTTGTTGCATCTTCATAACCTGCTGTTGGAAAGCCTGCTGTTGCTGAGCATTATATTGAGCGGACATTAATATGGCTTTTGAAGGAGCTCTAACTTGATACAACTCACCAGGGATTGCAGCAAATGCTTGACTTGATGGGTCATTGGTATCGTTATTACTTGTATCAACATTAACCAAGGCACAACGACCTTGTAAACCACCAATAGACCCAGATATAGCTTGATTAGCCAAAGTTTGATCGGTAGATTGATTACCAGGAGAATTTTGAGAATTGCCACCACTAGTTATTAAGGCATTTGCATAAGCTTCTCTCATGTATAAAAATTTATGACGGTTTTTGGCTGGTACCATAATCTTTCTTTCCAACGGTATTGGGTAGTTTTTAGATAAACCTTCTAATACCAAATGAGTTTCTTCATCAGGGTCAAGTATTTTATGAGCATTAATTGCATTACCATCTTGATCATCTTGTCCTCCACCATTAAAATGAGCATTTTCTCTTCTTTGAGCTGCCAATACATTATTTGCAGCCAATTTAGCTTGGTTTCTCTTTTGATATTGTTGTAATAAAACATCATAAGGTGCACTTCTACCCAAGACAGCTCTTTTAGCACCCATTGAATGAGTTTTACAAGTTAATGAACGAGCACAAAAACCTCCAGCAGGTAATGGAACCCCACATTGTTTTTCAACATCAACTGGGCCCTTTGGTTTAACTTGACCTTTGGCTTTCATTTGTTTCTTCTTCTTTCCTGAATCATCTTTAGCACCAGTACCAGCTGGCTCCTTTTTCGGTGATTGACCTAGGTTAGAAGAATAATCATCTTTCGAAGAAACAGAATTATTTCGAAGAGCAGCGGCAGCAGCAGCGGCGGCAGCATTAGCAGCTTCCTTATCCTTTTGAGTTTGAGATTTCTTATACTTCTTTTTAGGTTTCGTTGTGGTATCACTCTTGGAAGCAGCAGAATTTGGTATTGGACTCGAATTTCGAGAAGAATCAACGGAAGAAGGATCTAGGTCTAATAGAGGATTGGCACCTCTACCTCTTTTACGCTTATTATTTGATGCAACACCGTTGGTATCAGCTTCTGAAAGGTTTTGTGGTTGCTGTTGTTTCTTTTGTTTCATTTCTATACAACGAGGATAATGTGTTGATAACGATTCTTCACCAATTGGTCGATTACAGGAAGTGCAAATCTTATACTTGATAACCTGGGATAAATAAGATGAATCCGGAGTATGATTTGAGATTAAATGGGAACTAGTGGAAGAACTTTTAATGAAATCAGAATCAAGTTGATAATCAAGCTTCTTATCTAAATAAACTCCAAAATCTTTCCAAATAATGGGTCTTTGAGATTTAGAAGTTGAGTTGGAATTAGGACTTGAAGTTACTGAATCAGTCGAATTTGAATTATGCTTATTAAGTGAGCGTACGCTAGCTAATGTTATAACCTCTTGAGATTTAGTTGCCATTATTTGATTGGAAAACTAATCGGTTTCGTAAGATAACAATCTCTCTCTCTCTGTTTCTTCGAACCTATAAGTGAATATATCGACAAATGGAAGAATTTTTTTTTTTTTTTTCAATGAAGAAAAACACACAAACTTGACTGGATCTAACTTATTAAACAAGTAATCTTGGATCCAAGTAAGCGATTAAAACAAAAGTAAAAGATAAGCTTCGATACCTTCGACTACTTCGTGATTTAACTCCACCGAGAAAGCAAAATTGTCAAAATTGGTCGGTTTACTCACACCGAGCCGTTTTTCAGTATGACAAAAATAAAAAAAAAAAGAAAAACCAAAACACACTCAACAGGGGATGCGGTTGCGGCGTGTGATATTAAAGGGAACTGCAAAAACACCAATCGATTAGGTTAAGTGGGAAGGTTTTATAAGGCCTAAGGCTTTGGGTATACTTAAAGTTTTGATTGATGTAATTTCGTACGACTGTAGTGATGAAGATGAAGTTTTGTTCTTTTGTTCTTTTTTTTTTTAGTTTTTCGTTATTTTGTTCATCGGTTTTTGTTGAAGTTGAGAAAAAACCCGGAATCTCTGTAATTGCAGCAATTGAGAGACTGCAAAAATTCAAAATTACAAAAAGACCTACAGTATGGTGGAGGTGGTTGAAGAAGCATGTTATATACATGTGATTGCATGTGATTAATTAAGTAGTGGATACAGGTAAGAAATACAGAGCATACCAAAGGGAAGAGCAGATTACTTTGTCTTTAAGGTTCGACCTCTTTTGGTAATTTTGACGATATTGTTGGTGTTAAAATATTCTTTGTGGTTGTTCTTGTTGACCGTTAAGTCACTATGGTGCTTTTTGAAGTGCCTGAAGTAACTAAGTAAAGGGTTCATCTTCATGCTCCAACAACAGACTTCAATTACTTGGAAACAAGCAGGGCATTGAATGGCTTTTGCATGACGTAACTTATGATGTTGGTTTTTGCGGCCACGCTGGGGAGGCGATGGGGTAGGTGAGCTGTCGCTGCTGATAAACTCGCTGGCTAGCGGGGTGGAACTAGTTTTAGAAGTCAAGTAAATACCATAATACAAACCATCGGGGATTAGATAATTGTTGGAGAATATCCCGTGTTCCAAAGTCAAATGGGAAAGATAGCTGGAGTTTTTAAACGGTAAGAATTTAACCTCTTGACAATAAGGACATAGTCCACATTTGCTACCGTTAATCTTATTTCCATTTTCATCTTGCTCGAATCTATAATACTGTGGTTCGTAAGGATTAGTTACGTCGTAAACCCTGCTTTCAAAATACTCAATACTTGATACAGTGCCATATAACTCACTTATATCCCTGGTGTATCTGATTCTTTGCAATGCTCCGGAAATCTCATGAAACCCATCCTCGTTGGGCCCGATTGCCTCTGTTGGTTTATTGGTTAAATATCGATAGTCGTGGCGGAAACTTGCTCTATTAGTCAATGCAGCGTATTCTGGCTTGACTGGAGCAGTTAATGTACCCATATACCCATTGTAGTTAATAACCACTTCCAAGCATTGGATCAGTGATTCCTCAAGGGTGATTTCAAGTTGTGGTGGTAAGATTGGGCTCACTTGGAATCTTCCCAACTTGATAAAGTGTTCTTCATTTGAAATATCCAAGTCGGTATGTCCTGCCTCCTTTGCAGGCTCTGTATCTAGTATCATTCCCATAGGTTGGGGTCTGGTATCATGACTATTATGCACATCAAAAGTGTTCATTAACGCAAAGTCAACGTTATACTGAGCAATGACATTTTCCACAAGTAAATCAGAGCTAATATTGTTTTCTGTAGCAGCGTTACCTTGTTGCACTCCGCTTAAAGTCTGGATTAGCTCACCTTCAGGATAATTATTCAACCAGTTATAGTTCTGATTCGAAGTAACCATCTGGTTTCTGTCCCCTAAATCCGTTCCGTCAAAGAGTCCCTCCAATACTTTGTTCGACTCTGTTTCACTCAATTCACTCATCTCCATATCATTTCTCTCTGTAGAATGTGAAGAAGAATTAGAAATACCACGTTCAAGCTGCCAGCTTTCACTGATCTCTGGCTGCACGAAATAACTGGAAAAGGAAGATAACTCTGAATCTCCATCCTCTGTAAATTGAAGCTCTGCTGTTTTTGAAATATCAGTAACATTCCAATTTGCTCTTGGTCGATACCAATTATACTCGGAAGGTTTGGGATTTCCTGATAACAACGTTCGATTTGTCTCTTCGCATAGCTTCATTTTCGACACTATTTCAAACCAGCTGCAAAGAAAAACCCTTAAAAGTTAGATATAATAGAACATTTGTCGTCCTTTTTATCTGGAGTAAGTTTTTACTAATGCTGCAAATTTGCTCTTAGGCTACATCAACTCGCATATAAAGAAACTATTGACTGCTAATGGCAATGAAAACAGTGGAATACAGTTACATAGTATGCCAATGCCCCAGGCCATGAAGTGAACACCCTTATACATCATTCTAATCTACGTTTCTACAGTATACCTGTACTCCTGTTCAGTCTAATAGTAGAGGCTCTATTTTATCATGCTGACATTTGATACTGCACATACTTTGTCTTCTTTAGTACGCAGCATCTCAAAAAAAAAAAAAAAAGTAGTACTGAAAAAGTGAAAAAAAAGTGAAAAATAGCTTATAAAGAAGCATACCTTTTTTGACAACTTACATTCAACGATGGCCAGTGGATTGTACTTGCTAGTTCTATGTATTGCAGTATACTTGGTCTCCGGTGGGCGGTTTTCCATAGCTCTTGCCGGTGCTGCTGCGTATTATTTGCACCAACATAGTGTCGAATCAAAGAAGGCATCACAAATCAATGCTTCAAAAGAAATAGGAATCAAGACAGAACCAGATCTGGAACCCAAATTCAAGTCAAAATCAAATTCCAAGGCTAAAGAGTCACCCATTTACGCAGTTGATTTTACTTCTACTACTTTCACTCCTAGTGAAACAAGTAATATTCCAGCCAATCCTACCCCAACAAAATCTAAAACCATATCTTCTTTAAGATCTCGTGCTAAAAGAACTCCAAAAGTATTCAAGGCATCTAAACCGGTAAAGAAGACCTCCACCGAACCAGTCTTAACGAAAACAACTGTTGACTTGCTTGAATCACAAATTTATATTTTTTATACATCTTTGACCGGAACTTCTCAACGTATTGCCAAATCTTTAAACGAAAAATTGAATAACTTATATAATTTGAAAAACCCTCCAAAATTGTTGAGTTTGGATGATGATGTTGACGATTTGGAAGAATACTTTTTGAAAACACCAAAACAAAATGGTGATACTAAAAATATATACGTCATGGTCTTACCCTCTTATGAAATTGATTCCCCTATTGATTACTTTTTGGACCATCTCACAGAAACTTATAATGATTTCCGTGTTGATAAGTATCCATTGAAATCCCTTTTAGGTTTTGCAGTTTTAGGTTTGGGTGATTCGGAATCCTGGCCCGAAAAATTTTGTTACCAAGCGAGATTGGCAGATAAGTGGTTAGGTAAGTTAGGTGGGAGAAGATTATATCCTCTTGGTGAAGTATGTATGAAATACGAAGGTGAACCAGTTGCCAATGAATGGATCCAAAACTTTGCCGGATTATTGAATGATAATGAGCCATTTTATTTAGATGATGACGATTTTGAAGACAGTGACAAAGAAGAAGAAGAAAGTGATTCTACCGATGGTGATGGTGAGACTTTGGTCGATGTTGAAGATATGGGAGATATAATGAAAAAACAAGGTACTGATGGATTAAAATCCGAAGCAAAAGAAATGGTTTCTAAGAATTCTCCAACTTATAAATCCTTAACAAAACAAGGTTATTCAATCATTGGATCGCATTCCGGGGTTAAAATTTGTCGTTGGACTAAAAGTGCTTTAAGAGGAAGAGGTTCATGTTATAAATTTGCATTTTATGGTATTAGGTCCCATTTATGTATGGAATTTACACCTTCTTTGGCATGTTCTAACAAATGTGTTTTTTGTTGGCGTCATGGTACCAACCCTGTTGCTAAACTGACTTGGCGTTGGAAATTGGATCCTCCAGATGTAATTGTTCAAGGTGCTTTACAAGCCCATTATCAAAAAATTAAACAAATGAGAGGTGTTCCTGGTATTCAAATGGATAGATTTGAAGAAGCTTTCAAAGTCAAACATGCTGCACTTAGTTTGGTTGGTGAACCTATTTCATACTTGGAAATTTCTTCTTTAATTAAAAATGAGCTTCATTCAAGAGGTATTTCATCTTTTTTGGTTTGCAATGCTCAACATCCTGATAATTTAAGATCCTTGTGTAAAGTTACTCAATTATATGTCAGTATTGATGCACCAACCAAAACTGATTTGAAGAAAATTGATCGTCCTTTAAATAGTGATTTCTGGGAACGATTGATGGAATGTTTGGATATCCTTAGAACTGTGCAATCCCATCAACGTACTGTGTTCAGATTAACTTTGGTTAAAGGTTTCAATATGGATGAAATTAAAGGTTATGCTGATATGGTGATCCGTGCCCAACCTTCCCAAATTGAAGTTAAAGGTGCTACTTTCTGTGGTTCATCAACAGGTAATGGTAATCCATTGACCATGCAAAACATTCCATTTTATGAAGAATGTAGAAAATTCGTTATCAATTTGTCTGAAGAATTGAAATCAAGAGGATATGATTACGAAGTTGCAGCAGAACACGCTCATTCCTGTTGTATTTTAATCGCCCACACTAAATTCAAAATAAATAATAAATGGCATACTCATATCGACTATCCAAGATTTTTCGAGCTTGTCGAAAGTGGTGAAGAGTTTACCGATATGGATTACATCAAAGAAACTCCAGAATGGGCTGTTTGGGGATCGAAGGAAGCAGGTTTCAATCCTCTTGATGTAAAATTTGACAGAAAAGCCGAAAAATTGAAGAAAAAGAAGGAAAGAGAAGAACAAGCTAGAATTGCTCTTGAAAAACAACAAATCACTCAAGAAAGTTGATCTATTTAATTTATTCCGTTATGACAAAACCATCTTGTACATTATTCTTTATTTATATACATCTATTATTGCTTATTGCTATCATTTTGCATTTCTAGGCTCAAAGTTTGTAAATACTCTTATATATTCGTACCAAATGTACTTGACGTTGGCAACTCTTCCTCAAAACTCATGATTTTTGCAGTAATCAAATTCGATGCGCGGATGTTTGGCTTCTGATGCGTTTTTTCGTCTGTTTTGTTTGAAACGACAACTAAAAAAAAAAATAGAATAAAGTTATCTGGCCTTTCAGATCGATGGCTAAATATCTGAAGTAATATAGACAATGTCAAACCTCAAGCAAAAAGGAGGCAAGAAAATTGCATTTGTTCATCCTGATTTGGGTATCGGTGGAGCTGAGAGATTAGTGGTTGATGCTGCTGTTGGGTTACAAGAATTGGGTAACGAAGTTCGTGTTTATACTTCACATTGCGATAAAACCCACTGTTTTGAAGAAGTCAGTAGTGGTATACTTCAAGTAACGGTATATGGAGATTTCTTTCCTACCCAATTTCTTAAGAAGTTTCATATTTTTTTTGCTATATTAAGACAATTTTATCTTACTTTAAAGCTCATCTTTACTGGTGAGATTAACCAATACGATTACTTTATCGTGGATCAACTATCCTTTGCAGTTCCTTTACTCAGTTTGTTCAGTAATGAAAACTGTAAAATTTTATTTTATTGTCATTTCCCCGATCAACTATTAGCCAGAAAGGGCGGTCTTATCAAAAGCCTTTATAGAGTACCTTTTGACTTAATTGAAGAATGGACAACAGGGGTAAGTGATAAAATAGTTGTTAATTCTAACTTTACAAAGGGAATTTTCCATAAGACATTTGGTAGATTGAATGATATTGAGCCTGGTGTAATTTACCCTTGTGTTGACGTTGGTGCTGCTTCAACTTTAACTGAAACTGATCACTCGAGTGAAGTTGAATTAAAGGAGTTTTTAAAAGGTTCTAAATTCTTTCTTTCGATTAATCGTTTTGAGAGAACCAAGAATATTGCATTGGCTTTAAAAGCTTTTGCAAAGTTCAAATCACAATTACCGGCTAATGAGAAACCAAAATTAATCATTGCCGGTGGGTTTGATTCTAGAGTAATTGAAAACGTGGAACACTTAAAAGAATTAGAAGACTTAGCAAATACGTTGAACTTAAAACATTTTACGATTAGAGGCAAGCTTATTGTCATGCCGCCATCAACCGAAGTTTTATTCCTCCCATCAATCAGAACATCAATCAAGAACTCCTTGATAAGAAACGCAGAATTACTATTGTATACCCCAGGATTTGAACACTTTGGAATTGTCCCCGTTGAAAGTATGTTATACGAGACTCCTGTCCTAGCTGTGAATCATGGAGGTCCATTAGAATCGGTTGTTAATTTTGACGGTACCAATATAGAAGACGCCACTGGATATAATAAGACACCAAAAGAGGAATTATGGGCAGAAACAATGTTTGAATTTTATACAAGACTTAATGATGCCACCAAAGCAAAATTAGGATCCAATGGGTTAGAAAGGGTTAAAAAGATATTTCTGAGAGAGCAAATGAGTGAAGCATTTTATAATAATTTAATTGACGGTAATATTAATGAAAACAAAGGTTTTATATATAAGGTATTACAATTTTGGAAATTCCATTTGATTATTGTTTTCATAGCCGTTATTTTAATTCATTCAAAACGTTAATTATTATATACAGTGTACATATATATATAAACAAATTCATGATTTGAACATGTCCTTTATTGATTGCCAAATACGTAAATCGTTTGTTGAATTTGGATCTTGTAAGCGATAATTTGAAGAAGTTGAACCAGAGTTACCTCCAGGCCCGGAATCAAATAATCCAAACAAGCCAGAACCACCCGAGTCCATATTTTTATTATAATTTAATAATTCGCCGTTACTTTTGATACGGGCGTATTCTTCTTGTTGAAACCAATCTCTTACTAATTGATCTAATTGATTAGTAACTCTTTCGAAAGATTTCTTCAATTCATTTTCTGCTACTAATTTAAACTTATGTAAATTTGTACTTGGACACTGCAAGTTATAATCTCTAATTGATTTATTGATTAAATTAGTTTTAGCAATGACAAAAGGTAATTGTTTGTTATGGAAATCAAGTAAGTAATAATTTTGTAAATTAGTCGAATTGATATGATTTAGAATCAAAGTTTTGTTAGTATTGAAATCGATTTTTAATTTATTGAATATTGAATTAAACCATTTTTTATCTAGATCAAGCCTAAAAGCATTTGCTTCACGATCAATACCTTGTTGATTTTCAATCCAAGGAGGTAGTATTTCTTGTTTATTTAAAATTTGATTAATAAAATAGTTTGAATCGGCACTATTTGCCAAATGGTTTCGGTCTAAAGGTTTACCTCTAACCGAGGACATATTAGGAGAATCAAATTGACCAGTTTGTTGATTGATAGAACTATTAATTGCCGATTCGCTTAGTTTATTAATAAGACCCAATGTAGTGTTAGGACTAGCAGAATTGATTAACATGGATGGACCTAGCAACCTTTCTCTATATAACTCCCGCCAATTGTCATCATCTTTTTCTTTATCGGATTTATCATCATTTTTTTTAACTTTATAATCTAAACTTGATTCTTTAGCATTTATTAAACGATCTTTTGCATTTAAAGGAGGAGTCATGATACGATTTGATTGTTTAGTCATGGCAATAGGCGGAGGCTTGGAGTCTATGATCATTCTCAAATTGGAATCATAACTAGATTCTTTACCATCCCAAGGTTTATTGGTGATGGTATCAGCAATATTTCTTGCATGGTTATTATGTTTTAATAGGGATTCACTTTTCAATAACCCCAATTGAACCTGGTGACTGTTACGGAAAGCCTTATCTTTTGAACCATCGGTAGAGTAATTTTGATACATTTCTCGAAGTTTGGGGTCGTGATCCACCAATGAGCTTGGAGTAGAGTCTTCAATTTTTGATTCTAGAATCTGATTGAATCTCGATAATAACGCAGAATTGCCATCATCCTCTTGCGGAGGTTTCTTGGATGAGTTGAACCGTATCCACTGATACCGACACCTCACTAGACTTTTCCTGGATAACATTTGCGCTGTTGCCGTCAGGGTTGCACATTCTTTTGGGAGACCGATTTTTCATTCCTTTGATCTTTCTGTCCCCCCTCGGAATGGCCGGGTCACGTGAGCGAAATCGGGCAAAAAACCGACCAAGACAATATACAGTACTGCAGCCCGAATAAAGTTGCAATTTCGATGATGGTCATTAGGAATGACTAAATCATGAAAACTTTTTATTTGATACTATAAAGTCAAGAGTATGTAAGAAATCAGTATGTAAAGATAGGGTATGAACCATGCGTAAGAAAAGACCGTAGTGAAAAGAATGTGATGCAAATAAACACAATAGAAAAAAAGTAGAAGAAATGAATGACAAGGACACGGAAAAGAAGATGCTAAAGAAATAAAAGTAATGGAATCAATGAGCCAAAAGAAACACACGTAAAACTTGTGGTTTTAAAAGCTGGCTAAAAAAAGAGTTCAAATTATAAGGCGTAAAAAATCAATACCCCGGAACCAAAAACGATAAACATGAGGAAGAGTAATTTACAGAAAAACCCCATGACATGTTCTCGCTTCCCCCCGGCGGTGATGATCAATTGGTTTTCCAAATCAACATCGTCCATTAGTCTAATCTTGCCCTTTGAGGCAGGATAAAAGTAATTCTTATCGTCTTTTTCAAATTGGTCGAATTGGTTATAAATGGAAGAGTTATTGGAATCGACAGAGTTCACCGAAGACACCGATAACGAATGGTTTCTCTTATTGTCGCCATAGTATTCGTGGTTCACCGGGTTACCCAAGGTACTGGTATGACTGGAAGACCTTGATCTGGTAATAGAAGGAATATGGGGCTTTTGATTGATTTCTGGAAAGGGTGCAAACGTCACCGAAGGCACTCTTCTTGGAGCCGGTGGCTGGTTGTTGCTGCTGGGATCGGTGGTGTTGGTGGTTGTGATTATAGGACTGTTATTGACGGCCATGGAGTTGTGGTTATTCATATTGAAACTTCGAAGCTAAACCCAGATGCCAATCAGAAAAAGATTAGTAGTAGAATAAGTAGAATACAATATCGAACAGCCGTTTGTCCAAAGGTGAAGGGAAGTATTGCTATTTATATAGACTTTTTAATTGTTCGTTTGTTTGTTTTAATCACACAGAATCTGTGTGCCTTTTTATTGTATTGACACTTTTTTTTTTTTTTTTTTTGTTTTGTTAGCATCTGTTTTTTTTTTTTTTTTTTTTTTTTTTGTTTTATTAGTCTTTTTTTTTATATATTATTATCTTCTTTAGTTTAAATTACTTACATGCTCCATTTGTTTATTTGTATTAATAAAGATAGGACTGCCCGAACATTAAAAATAAACCAAGGAGGTTATCTGGCCACCACAAGGGCTGGACGGGAAGATAACCACACTATCTCGTAGTGTTTCCAATTCAGGTGCCATGAGATTGTCAAAACGGAAAAAGGTTAAGGACCTGGGTTACTATTTCGGTTCTTCGATTGGTTTGGTTAGTGCCTCGTGTACCAATGGAGAAAAGAGCGGCACCCGTACCCCCCTCTCCCGTAGTTGTTGTTCTTGTTCTTCTTCTTTCAGTGGAATCCCCCCTTTGACATGGGGCTGTACCCACTGGTTGGGTCTTTTGAACTGCACAAGATTGCTTGATGGATTACCATCAAGCATCTCTGGCGTCTCAGCCTCTTGTAGAATAATCCGAAATGGTTATCAGGACTACCCGCCTCATGGGCGTATTGTTTTCCCCAGAATGGGTTCCCGTTTTCTAGAAACAGTTTTCGATCGTTAAGCTATTGACACCACCCTGTGTTGTCTTTGTACAAATTCATTTCAGTAATTTCAAATACTTAATTTCATGTTTTGATTTTGTATTCTCGATTTAGTCATCGGACACCTACTTACAGGCTACTCAACTGGTAATACTGGCTTGAAACGGGTCTGCCCTCCCTTGAGTGAGGTGACTTGTTTGATCTCGTCAGCGCCCGTCGTAATAGTGATTTACAGAAAACGTCGTCAAACAGACGAAGGTCAGAGTATCCAGGTTAACCCGCGTAAATTAATAAACGTTATACTTTATTGATTTTTTTTTTTTTTTTTTTTTTTAAATTTTTTTTTTTTTGTTTGTTTGTTTGCTCACTTTTCGCAGTAATCAAATTTCGATTCAAAGTCCTTGATAAACTGGTTCCATGCGTTTGGTTCCAAGTCGTCAAATTCTTTCATATATCCTAAGACTAGATTGGTCCCGCCCGTTGGGGTTCCCACCACCAGGAAGCCAAAGTAATGGGATATCCCGATATTCTGACTGAATATCAAATCTTCAACCTGCCATTCTCCGCTGACAATTTTCTTTATTCCAAGATTCGATACTTCCAAGGTCAGTTTTGAATAATTTTCCAATCTATTGTATAAGAAATCTCTTATGTTGACCAATCCAAGTAACCCCATTCGTTGGATATTGTTCAAGTTGCTTATTGCCGCTTTCAATTGTCTGGCGAATACTCTTGTAGTTTCAATGATCGATTTGATGGGCCCTATAGTACAGTCGACTGATCCAACACATACCCCATACCGGTAGTCAGGGAGAAACCGGCGCCCGGAAAATACTAGGCCGGATTGAAAGGAATATTGCACAGTGGCATCGTTGGCAAGCCGTGGGACTATAGTATCTTGTAACGCCGATAACCCAACGGCCCCAATAAATGGCGTAAGGGTAACTTGCTGGCTACGACAATACTCTACTGCCTTCTGTGTTTGCAATGGATCAAACTTAATCATCTTGTACCCGGTTCGGATCAGTTTGGTCTTGGGCTTATAAGTAAACATTGGATTCTGCCTCAAATCAGGGAATCCCTCGATGAACCATCGACGGTATATATTCTTGATAAACCCAGGAATCATTTCCAGGACAATGACGCTGATCTTCTGGATTAACGACGCAGTATACAAGTCACTGATCTCATCAACGGGGGGACTCAAGGGGGCCAACTTTTCATAGTCCTGCTCATAGTTGAAGATAACCGCGTTGGATCTTGTTTCTTCCTTGGCCAATTCTCTAATCAAATCTTCATGGAAAAATGCCCCCGAACCACCGTCAAATAGTATATGGTCACAGAGGAATGTAACATACTGTTTGTCGCCGCATTGGCTAATCATCACTTTGAACAATGGCTTATCCACATTCATTTCAAAATCAATCTCTCCAATTTCTTCCAAAACCTGTTCATTGAACTCTTTAATCTCCCGCCATTCAACAACATCTTCGTACCTGATCTCTTTCACCGGCTTCAATATAAAATTCCGATAATCAGACGGGGAATCCTCCTCGATACTACTTGTTCGAAATGCATTCAAAACAAACGTACTATTATTCAACATTAACCTCCGGAGTGCTCCACGAATGGCCCCCTCCTCAATCCGCTTGTTATACACCCCAGTAACATTGAAGTTTATATAATACTTGTTGAGATTACGACAGATATAGTACCGGTCTGCATTGGTAGGCTCCCTTTGGTGCTGAGTCATAGTCGGTTTTTCGATTCTTTCAATTTTTTTCAAAGTCCCCTTTTTTCTTTTTTTTTTTTCAGCCAGGGAAATCATTACTTTTTATACTACAGCCCCTATTCCGTATACACAAAATATCTTTTATTCTTACAAACCTAAAGGCCTCCCGTTGTGACTTTGAGTTAGGATCGAAAAAATGGTACTTCTGCCAAAGAGATACTTCTGGTCCCATGGCGCTCGTCCTTTTTGCCCTTCCCTCTAAGTTCGTAATCGTAATCACTATCTAGGAAAGGAACAGCACTATGTTGGGATACTCGATTGTCCCATATGGCTGCAGTTCCTAATCCTGGCTTAGTTGGTCTCCAGTTAAATCTAACTTGGATATCCAAATTTTTCTCGTATACATCGAAAAGATACTCCAAGATTAATTTAGATTCATCTGGCTCTAAGCCAACAATTCTTACAGTCATTGAACGATTAACGAAAAGAGCTTTCCAACCAGTTGCGGGATGCGTTCTAACAATAGGGTGCTCTCTTTCAATGTATTTGGCTCCTCTCAAGGGGTTTTCTCGATCAGCGTATTGATGAGCTGATCTGAAAATAGCAGTCTTCCCATCTAAAAATTTCTGAAATGCTGGTGAAAGTTTATCATAAGCACCGTAAGAAGATGCCCATACAGTGTCACCACCAATGTCTGGAATAGCATCTAAGTATAAATGAGTTATACCAGCAGGATTTTTTCTCGTGAACGTCGTCAGAATGAAATATACTATTACCAACCCTCGAATTTCTAAAAGTCATTGGTAATCCCTGATCTCTTATTATAATCAGGCCAAATAACAGTTAGTCCTCCTTCTCCTAATGGAACTCTTGGTGCTTGTGGATGTATTTCAAGTTGCCCCCAGTATTTTCCCAACTCTAATTGTTTTTGAGGTGCTAAATCTTGATCCCTGAAAAATACAACAATTCTTTCGGCAACTAATAAGGCTAATTCATCCTTTTGTTGGTCAGTTAAGTCATTTAGTTGTATACCAACAAGCTCAGTACCAACGAATTTAGATAAATGCTTAACTTCTTTTGCAGCTCCAAATAACGCTTTCTTTTCGGGATCAGCGTTCTTACCTCTTTCAATAAATGGATAATCATGATCCCTAACGGCATATGCTTCATCAATGAACTTGGGAATTTTTTCGATCGGTGGACGTACCGGATACCCTCTGGACAAATCGATACCATGCTTTTCAAATCTTTGACGAGTTGATGCTGGTAAATGATCAATCCAACTATCTCCTGAACCTCCTTTATATTCTTCTCTATAGTTACCACGACCAATTGGTTTGATGGTTGCTAATCTTTCGACAATAGCATCAATCTCACTAGATGTTGCTGCTGATGGAGCCATTTTGCTTAATATCCTCTTGAATAGAGTTCTTCTTCAAAACCTTTGAAAGTTAGCTGCTTATTTATAAGGACCGTAAGTTGTGCAGGGAAACTGTGGCTGCAAAGGAAATCGGCCCGCATTTGTTGGTTGTGCGTAATTAGTCAAAATGATGATAACATCTTTTTTGCAACTCTTTTACTCAATAGCTTGAGATTTCAGAATAGGAATCGACCAATATAGTAGCGTAACATGAGCATCAAAGAGAAGAAAAGCGTAAAAGGTAATTACATCAGCTCACTATTAGTGAGATGCTAGGTTTTGAAATCTACATCAAAGTTTATTAAATTAATTAGATCTCCTAAAGACGAAAATTAACAATGAAAAGCTATAATACATGGAAAATGCAAGGGTATTAATATATTTTGTCGGGATCGTCCATAGCTTGATCAATCCAAGTACCCATACAATTTTGATCTTTCAAATGGTTCCATCTACTGAAACTAGCAGTTTTGCAACCTTGGGTATTTGGAGAATTAGGACAGTTATGGTAAGGGTCATGATTATAACCGATATCTCTAAACCAATGGATTTTATCACGATCAGCAAATAAAGCCAATCCCATTGAATGAACAGGTGCGTCCCCCCATCTTTCATAATAAAACTTACCGGTAGAATCTAAGAATTTAAACCAATTATTATAAGCTTCACCTCTGAAAAAATCCATATCACCAATTTCAAAATTTGACCAAAAATGACATGTTGAATAACCTCCAGTGACAACGTTTTTCTTTGGGTTTTGTTTATTTTCTAATAACCATTGGAATGCGCCATTTGGATCAATGTATTTATAATTATCACCTGAATTCAAGTAACGTAATGTCTCTGGCCATAATGTGGCCACAGATTCGTCAATGTCATAAAGGTTGATAGTGAAACCATATATCTTACCGGTACCTTCTAAATATTTGAACACATCATATTTAATATCAGTATAAAAATCAACGTCTGGTTCAATACGCCAATAATATTTATATTTGGTTAATTCTGGTACGTTATAAAAATTTCCCAGATAAAATCGACACATATTATGATAGGATCCCATTTTGGCGTACGCTATATTGTGATCTTTCATAACATCCATTGCAGCTGTTTCTCTCTCTCCATCAATTGATGAAGGTTTATCCCATAACTCTGCTGGAATGGTAACAAAGTTAATTTTAGCTTTTGTGAATTTAGCCATTCTTTTCTTAAAACGATCACTAAAAGGCTGGTCATTGATAAAAGTATAAGGATAATTGAATTTAGAATTAAAGCTGCTTTCAAATCTTTTAATTGTTCTACCAATCTTGGTGATTTCAGTATTTCTAACCAAAGCAACTATTGTAGCATTTGCTCGTTCATAAGTATCTATGTTCTCGGGTGGTCTTATGCTTTCGATATCGTAATCCTTAGGTTCATTGATTTCTTTCTGAACAACTTTTTCATATGTATCGGTATTCATATCTAATACCTGCTTTGGTTCTCCGTCTTTATTTTTGGAATTTAAATATTGGAACTTGACATTTTGAGGCTTGATCTGATACCCATATTGCTTGAATGTATCAACATTAGCACTAGTCTTATTCGATAAGTAACTAAAATCAAATTTACTAGTCAATGACTTGACACTAACTGGCCTCAAGTAACTTTCAACCGAAACTTCATTTATATAACCGAGTAAACATATAATAAGAATCAAGTTTATTGGAACTAGGATCACCAATATCCTCGGTCTTTTTATCGACAATGCTGACAACATAATTGACCCTATCTACTCTCCAAGCTAATAAGGAATCAAAGCTCTAATTCATTAGTTGATTCTCACTTCACTTTTTAAGCCCTTTACAGGCTGTACACTCCCAAAGGATTTTTTTTTTTTTTTTTATAGCAGGATTTTTTTTTCGTCGTCCAAAAGGTTAAGTGCACCGAAGTTTGTCTTCGAATTGGCTTTAACAATCCCATGCTAACATGTTTAACGAGTTACCTTGAATTGTCGGAAGACCATTTGGTGGAGCTTTGATTCATTTGTGAAGAGGGGATTGAGGGGGTTCTGTTGCAGTGCCTATTGGCCTATTGATGAAGAGGAACAAGGTGCTGATAAAAGCTATTGGGCACTGTAGCCAAGACGTGGTTGTAACCAAAAGAAATTGGAATACTGTGGTTAACTAAACACCGTAAAGCTCATTAAGCACCAGAGTCTACGGTAATCCACTTTTTGAGCTTCTAATCTCGAGTTTCTTTCCTGCAAGACCCGTTCCTGGTAAACTTCGGACCCTTCATAGGTACAGTTGCCCCGTTGACGCGTTGGAGTACTGCCTGTTATGAACGGATCCCGTCAAGATAAGAAAATGCCACAAACTGCCCATAACAAGCTATGCAATCATGCAGAAGATTTGAAGGACGTGCTGTTTAAACAGATCTCCAATGATAGTTATATAAATAGCTGCTAACATTTTTTGCGGCTATTCAATTAACTTTGTATGGTGCACACTCACACACAAAAAAAAAAAAAAATTCTCAAAAATCACCAAATCGTATGAAAGCATTTACTTATACTGAAGACTTCTCTTGATTGGTAGACTAAGGTTGATTAAGAAGCAAGGGAAGGTATATATCGGGATGTCTCGGGCACAGTTTTTCAGAAGTTTTCTGACGAGATACTTGCGAGCTCAACTTCCAAATAAAGAGTCAACGTTGGCCAAGTTCCATTTTCCAGTTGCAACCCATACAATCAAAACGATAAAAACGGATGAAACCATAACGTTGAATGGGCATCTTAACAGAAAACCAAGAGTGCGGAGCTCGAGGAGCTTCGCCGAGTTGAGAGATGCAAATGGCGATACTATTCAATTATTGTTGGACCCAGAACATACCCCATTGGAATTTCTCGAGCTAATCAAGTCTAGTGGTGCCGAAGACTCAGTCAGTGTCAGTGGGTTTGTTAAACAGAAGCACCAAAGAGATAACGAGATTGAACAAGAATTGGTTGTTAAAAACTTCCAGATTCTTAATAATAGTAATTTAGATGCTGCAAGACTTGATAAATTGAAACATTCTAACCCCAATGATTTACCTCCTCAATTTAGATACTTACAGTTAAGAACAAAGTTTTTTCAAAACTCTTTGAAAACAAGAAGCAAAGTTGCCAGCTTGATTCGTAACATTTTGATCAATAATCATGATTTTGACGAGATTGAAACTCCGCTCTTGTTCAAGTCTACTCCAGAGGGTGCAAGAGAATTCTTAGTCCCCACAAGATCACCAAATTTATTTTATGCTTTACCACAGTCACCACAGCAATATAAACAAATCTTGATGAGTTCAGGCTTCACGAAATATTTCCAAATTGCAAAATGTTTTAGAGATGAGGACTTGAGAGCTGATAGACAGCCGGAATTTACTCAAGTCGATATGGAATTAAGTTATATAAACTCAAGTGATCAAGTTGGTATCGTAGTTGAAGACATTATACATAATGTTTGGAACAAGATTGGAAAAATGCCAACTTACAGAGTCAATGACAATAATATGCTTGAGAAAGTTACCGAATTTGACTCGTTGCAATTCACAAAGCTCAAGTACCGTGACGCTTTGGCTAAATATGGTATCGATAAACCCGATTTGAGGTCTAGCTTGGAATTGGTTAATTTGTCCAAATTCTTCACGTCTAAGAATCCAGATTTTCCAATAGTAGAAGCTTGTGTCCTTAAGAATGTTGAAGGTAAAATTCCAAAATGCCTAACTGATTCAAATAACTATTCTAGACGTAAACCAATCGTTATATCCATAAATGACCCAAATACTTGGTATAAAAAGTTTGTTGAGAAACATGTGATCAACCTAGCACCGGAGTTCGATGAATCTGCTTTGAGAGCTGAACTTGACTTAGAATCTGGCGATGTCTTAGCTTTTAGTAATAGAGCCGACTTACCTTATGAAAATCCAACACCTTTGGGTAGATTTAGACAACTAGCAATGAATGAGTTTCCCAACAAATGGAATAGAAAACTTGTCGATGATGCGGGAAATGTAACGACTGATTATGATTCGTCTCGAGTATTTGTTGGTTCTTGGGTTGTCGATTTCCCACTATTCAATCCGATTGAAACCAGTGAAGCTGGTGATAATTTCCCAAGCTACGATTTCAATAGATTTGAATCGACTCATCATCCTTTCACCATGGCCAAATTGGAAGACTTTGATTACTTATCCACTGATCCTTTAACAGTAAGAGGTGAACATTATGATTTGGTGATTAATGGTGTTGAAGTCGGAGGAGGATCAAGAAGAATTCATGATGCAGAATTACAAAAATACATTTTTGAAGAAATTTTACAAATTACAAATTATAATGATTTATTTGGCCATTTATTGCATGCATTGAGCATGGGATGTCCTCCTCATGCCGGTATAGCTTTAGGATTCGATAGATTATGTGCTATGTTAATTGGTAGCCCAAGTATCAGGGATGTGATTGCATTTCCTAAAAATCAATCTGGAGTTGATCCGGTAGTCGAAAGTCCAACCGGTGTACCTGAGAAAACTTTAAAAGAATACTACATTCAAAACTTGTAAATAGATTGTATATAGATCAATTAACGACGACGACCTCTTAACTTGACCTTTTTACTTATATCATCAAAATCAGCAGCACGCTTATTGGATTTGGAAGCAACACTCTCTTCTCTCTCCTTTTGAGCTTGTTTTGCTTTGAATATTTGCTCCATTTTTAATTCAATTGGTTTTTTAACTCTCTCGGTTTCTTCTTCATTAGCATAGTAGTCATTTTCTTGTTGTTTAACCATTGCTTTCCAATCATACTTCTTTCTGACAAATGACTCCATGGTCCAATTTTTCCAAACCAATCTACCATAATTACTTTCTTTTACTTTATGGGATTCAGAAAGTAATTCAGACGCAATACGGTCTTTATACATTGGTAACAAGACAGTGAAATCCCAAAGTTTGTCAACTATATGGGATCCATATGAGTTACAAGCCAATGCAACAATTTGGTTTTGAAATATGTTCAAAAATCTTTTTCTCATGATAAGAGTATCTTTGCTTTCATCCTTTGTAACAATCAATGAATGTTCAACAACATGAGAGAAGACACCATGGAAACACATTTGCATAAATCTTTCGATTGGTAACGCAAGGAAATTGGCCCATACGCTAACAATGAAAGAATAATCATAAGCCATTAACTTTTCTAAAAACAACGACCTTCTTCTTTCTTCCGCAGTAGGCCAGTCATCTCTTGTATTACCTAAGGTAGAACCAGTTAATTGTAAAGTATTTTCCAATAATTCGGTGGAAGTATTTGAGCCCGGATTCTTTCTGTCCAAGTTAGGAGCTAACTTGATAAATAATTGATCAATGAGTTCATCTCTTCTGTAATTACCTCTAGTAATTGATGCATCAATAATGGAACGTCCGAGATCTAAGTTTTGATTTTCAGATATAGAAATTAAACCAGACAATTCTGGAATGATTTGATCAAGGATATATTCAACTTCGACTGGTTTTAATTTGAATAGTAATGCTTGTATGATGTAGACACCGGTAGTTGATCTTTTCGCTAATTTCAAAACACGATCTTTCATGTAAAGCTTATATAATCTGAAGATATATTTTATTCTTGCACCATCATTTTTAATGATAGCTTCTAAGAAATGGGAACCAACGGAATCTGATAGTAAGTATTCCACAAATGCTTCTTCTTGTGAATCCTTTTCTGAGTTTTCAGGGAGGAAAATTAAGTGCCAAATAGATCTTTCTCTATCAACTATACCTTCGACTTGAATTGCTAATTGTAAAACTGGTGATGCAACTTTGTGGATTGCTAACTCTCTCATTTTTTTCATTTCTTGATTATTGGAAAGACTATTGAGAATATCTTTTATTTCATTTTTGAAAGAAGGTGGGACTTCAAAAGCTCTTGCGAAATCATCAGTATCTTTAATTTCAATCATTTTTCTTGCGATTTTAGATTTCTTGGAACGTAAAGTTGAATTAGAAACAGTGGTCGATGGTAATTCTTTACCAGAGATGATCAAGATAATTAATCTTAAAACATGTGAAGCATATTGGTGTTCTACCATTGACTTAATGTGTGGTTTATATTCGTTTAACATCAGTAAGAACAAAGACTCCATTGGAACATCCAAGTCTTCCTCTTCTTCTTGTTGTTGTTGTTCTTCGTCTTCTTCCTCATTTGTTAAGTCATTCGCTAATTCTTTTTCGATTAATGCAGCTGATCTGACTAACAAAGTCTCTATAACATGAGAAGAGTATTTATGATGAGATAAAGCAACAAAGTGGTTTTCAAAAGCTTTGAATATGGATTTCAATTGTTTATCAGTACCATATAAGACCAATCTTTCCATAAGTTTGGAACAAATTTGATTTGTGACCAATTTTAATTCCTTCCCACGAGATTCTTCCAAGACCGATCTGATGAACCCAGTACGGTCTTCATCGCTTTCAAATGCATTTATGTTAAGGGTAGATTCAGCTTGTTTAAAGTAATCTATTTCACTGGAATCAACCAAACCATAAAAAGTTGGTTTAACAGCATCACTACTTTCTGAAATCTCTTGCTGCTCTTGTACAGGCTCGAATTCTCCCGTTTCTTCGTTAGCAACTCTTTCTCTAGCTGCAGATTTCTTTTCGGCTCTTCTACCTCTTGATTTGGTTGGAGCCATCTTCTAACTTGTTATATTTGGTGTTAACCTTGATTGAAAAATTTGACAAAAAAAAAATAAAATAAAATATCCCGATGGTCTTCTCAAGGGAAAAAAATTGTATGCACTCCCCCACATAAAGATGAATCAACTAGAGTTGATAACGCTAGGGCAGTATATAACCTCAAATAAAGACTACGATTACTACAAATTTGATTACGATAACAATTAGTATTTAAAAGAAAAACATATTTTTGGTTACAATTTTGAGCCAAGTTTTTTGTCAATAATTTCATTTGTCTTGACATAGCTTGGAAGTTTCAGAACATTTTCAGTCCAAGCATGTAAATTTGGGAAGTCTCTGACCAAATTGACCTCTCCTCCACTTAAGGTGCTAGCTCTAGCAGGGTTACTGAAAAGATTATCAATAATTGGGAAACTTAAGATAATATCAGCACCAGTCAATTTATTGCCTACGAAATATTGATTAGTTGATTTTTTAGCAAGCTGAGATTCCAAAAATTTCAAGCTTTTGAGCAATTCTGGTTGGAAATATTGACTGTTAATACCTGAAGTTACTAGTTTGACTAAGAAACCTGTTCCCCAAGGGGCTTTCGTTTGAGCAATTTGACCAACTAGTAAGGCAACCAAGAATCCCTGAAGCGAAGCTTCGGTAAAATGTAAATAGTAATCAACCAATTCTTTCTCCTCTGGAGTAGATGACTTTAATATATTAGTAGTGTCATAATTTTCTACTACATACTGGATAATATGACCAGTTTCGGCAAGTAATAATGGCTCCTTCCCTTCTCTGATTATTTCAATCACCGGTGATTTACCTAATGGATGAACTTTTTCCAACTCTTTAGGAGCACGAAATTCCTTGGTTCTTTTATAGATTTTCAATTCATAATTCAACCCAAGAGTTTCAAAAAGCCATAAGATTCTGTGTGATCTAGATTGGTCAAGCCTTTAAAATATTGTTAGTTTCCAAGCTGTTTCACATATCAAAATTAAATTACATACCAATGCAAAATAAACTTATCTGAAGAAGACATATCTGCTTAAAAGGAAATTCAACCCCAAGAATTGCTAGTGCGAGATTCGGTGTCTTTTATACTTCTAACTTGAAGAACATGAAAATAGTCAACCTTACTCTTTAGCAATTAAATAATTCACATGGTGTACTGGTTAGCCACTTAGCCTTTCGTACTGGTGATTCTTTATGCTTGCAAGATGTTGTAAGAACGAACAAAAGCCCGCCATTCCTAAACAAAGAACAAGAAAGTCGGTTGTTTGACCATACGTCATATCTTTTACTTACACTTAAAGAGCACAATCGTTCGAAGCGAAGTTATACCCTCGAGATGGCTATAGAGGTTATTATCACCTGAAGGGTTTTGTTAACAAAACAAAAAAAAAAAAAAAAAAAAGTGGTACGGATTTTTTTATCCAAGATGAGTTCATCTCAAAATTTTCGTTTTCTAGCATTTGAAGCTGATGATCTGATAGAATTGACTTTTAACTTGAGGAAAGCTAGGTATTAGAACATGTCTGAGCCTGTTAAGAGTGAATCAGGATTTCCTGGAATGGACTCCAAAAGAATCGAATCTTTAGTGCTCGATGCTACACCATTAATTACTCAATCAGCATCTTCTTTGCAACAATATGCTAATAATTTTTATACTACACCAGGGGTACATTCAGAGCTTAAAGATGAACATGCTAGATCCCAGCTTCTTTTATGGGCAGAAAATTTAAAGTTAGACATCCAAAGCAGGTTTACATTGATAAGGTTAGTCTGTTTGCTAAATTGACTGGGGATTATTCAGTTTTATCATTGAATGATATTCATATCATTGCATTGGCATATGAATTAGAAGCCGAGTTGAATAACGGTACCGAAAGATTGAGAAGCTATCCTGGTGAGGTGAAAGAGCATGAAAGAGAAGAACTTGAAAGAAGAGAAGCCGAGAGAAAGTTGAAACAAGCTGAAAGAGCAAAGCAACAAGAGAATAAGATTGAAGAATCTGAAAAGCCGGATCACAAGAAGAAACACCACAAACCCCTGAAGTAGACGATGGGTTTCAAGTTGTTCAACGCCCTAAAAAGAGAAATAATAAAAAGAAGTTTAATAAACAAGAACCAAGAGAAGAAGTGAAGGCAGAAGTACAAGAAGAACCAAAGAGAGAAATCAAAGGAAGAACCCAAGGAAGAAACGAAAGAAGAATCCACGTTAAGTGCAGAATATAACGAAGACGACGACGATGGAGATTGGATTACACCAGAGAACTTACAAGAAGAATTGTTGAAAGATGCCAATGAACAAATACAAGAAACAAATACGTCTGAGTTAATACACCCACCGTGAAAGTAGCATTATCAACCGGAGATTTTGCCTGTCAAAACGTAGCCATGCAAATCGGTATTAATTTAATGAACACCTTAACCGGTAAACAAATCAAGAGGGTGCGTAATTACATGTTACGATGCCATGCATGTTTCCGTTTAACACCATTACCAAAAAATGGTGTTCCAAAACATTTTTGCCCTAAATGTGGTGGTAACACTTTACTTAGATGTGCAGTTTCAATCGATAAAGATACTGGTAAAGTAACTCCTCATTTAAAGAAAAATTTATTTGGATTAATAGAGGTTCTAAATTCACTTTACCTTCTCCCCAATCTAAAAATCAACAGAAACTACAAGGTAACGCTGGACATCAGCATAATAAACAAAATAGAGCCAAAGCATTACAAGATCCCTTGATTCTTAGAGAAGATCAAAAGGAATACGGTCAGGCCATTAAAAATGAACAGTGGCAAAGAAAGTATAATGAAAAAATGCTTCAAGAATGGATTGGTGGTGGTAGTGCTGATAATTACATGAGTCCTTTTGGTACTTCCCAAAGCAATAGACATTCCAACGTTAAAGTTGGAAGAGGTAGGCATGCTAATGCCTCCAGAAAAAGAAAGTGATCATTCTCCTTCTCAATGTATACTAGTTTTTTACATAAACATACCAATACATATCGTATAATCTCTGATATAGCTTTGCAACAAGCCAGCTCAGTAAGTAAAAAAAAAAAAAAAAAAAAAAAAAAAAAATAGACAGATACTTCCACATAAGCAAACTCTCACAATAAAAAAGTTAAATCGGGACACTGCCTAGTCTGGCAGTCTAAATTTAAACATACATTACATCTTGCCCTTTATAAATCAACCTTTTTCTCTACACTACACAAGAGGTTCTCTCCAGTTTAATTGATATCGTTGTATATACCGTTTTGGGCAAGCAGTGTACTGGGTTTAATGTGTTGTACATTTGATTGTACATTCTATTATTTTGCTTTCTGACAGCACCCTTTGATTTCGCTTGATGGTATTTGATGATACTTAATTGAGTACCGGATATGTCTAATAATAATTCTGCTAGTCATGCTGCTGCTTTGGCTGCTTTCAAAGGTCTAGGTAACAAAAAGGATGAGTCGACAGCTCCAACCAGTCGGGTGCCATCAAGAACTAGCACAATGACTTCGATTAAACCACCCCAGCATACTCAGAAACCCCAACTCCATCTTAGTACCGGTAAATCATACTCGACATCTACCGTGCCCAAGGTTAAGAAATCTCCGGTGACTCCAACGCTAACGGCGATCCATACCCCAACGGGACAGGGCCGAATTCATCACCCTCCAACCAGAACTGCTAGTCAAAGCAGTCATTTACCACAACAAAAGCCTAGTCAAGAACCTCCAAGTAAACTAAGTATAGTGACTAAACCAAGCAAGGAAACTGTCACGAGTCCTGACGCCGGAGCTGGAGCTGCTGCTGCTGTAAAAGCACTTTCACTTGAAACACCTCCAAAATCAAGTAAAAGTAATAGAAATTCCTATAACTCCATAGACTCTGATATCATATCACCTTTAGCAGTAAAACCAAATGGTGATTATTTCAGTATGCCAAGGTCGAACACCTTGACAACAAAGAATACTATTACGAACGATCCTAAACTGTCACCGGAAACGTTTCGAGGAGTCAAAAACTCTCCCGGTAGTGTTAGAAGACTACATTCGAATACCCAACCTCAAGATATGTTGAATCAAGTAAGAAACTCGATTATATCTAAAACGAAGACATCTTCAGCCGTTGAATTGACCGAGAAAAATCTGGCTGCAATCAATGAAATAAGACAAAGTATCAATCTGAAAAGAGTCTCCACTCATAACACATCCAGCAACCTCATGCTCCCATACCATGAGGATGATGATGATGTCGACGATGATCGTAGGAGATCTGTTCAGTCCTTTGTTTCTCAAAGTAGTGGAGATCTTTCGGCTCCTACTGGTCGAATGATTTATGATAAAGAGATGTTCCATAATTCTTATTCTTCTTTAGGCTCCACTTTACTGGAAGCTGATAGTTATAATGGACATTCACCAACTACACCAGTAATTGTTTTGAATAATACAAGTGAAAAGCAAGATAAGAAAAGACCCTCGCAAATATTAGGATCTAAGATCCGTAAAACCAAAGATAATATTAAATCAATCAGTCCTAATCAAAAAAGAAAATCAAAGCTGAAAAATAATACTGAAAATACAGACCCTAGCAATAATGACGACGATAATGATGATGACGAATGCGATGACGATGATGATAATGATAACGCAGATGGCTCGGATTATGAAGACGAATGCGATGACGAAGATGATGATGACGAAGATGATATACAGGTTAATAAATCAAGAAACATATCACCCATTGCGATTCCTCCCTCTCAAAATGCATATGCTAGAAGTCTTGGAGCAAACACTGGTAGTATGGAAAGCCTTAGACATAGTTCAAACCCTAGTTTATCAGCCTATGCTAGTGGTGAAGAGCGTGTTGGAAGTAAGTCTGGTATTGGTCTGAATGACTTAAATAACGCCAAGGCCAAGCCAAAGAGAAAACCACCACCAGGAGTATTCAGGTCAGAAAGTAATGAAGCCGATGCTGATAACTTATATATATCTGATGAATCGAATAGTCTCAAACCAACTAATAGAAGTAAGAAGTATTCTGGGTCTGGATCATCAGTGAATTCAACCTATGAATCGAATTTTGCAACTGATCATCCTACATTTGGTATCCGAGATCATACTACAAATGAGTTAACATCGAATACTTCGGGTAGTATGGTTAACTTGAGTGGACCCGCGGATTCTTATTATACTGATGGAGAAATTAGTGAAATGGAAAAACTGAGAGTTAATAGCACTAGATCAGGCTCGGGTGGTGGGATAGGAAAGTTCCCGCAATTCCCAGATATAGATCATAAAGCCAATTCGAGAAAACATACAGAACACAAGCATAATATATTCAAAAAGAAATATAAAATAAAAGGGGTTGATAGTACGGTTAATCTACTTGAACTGGATGATTCTGATTCTCATGAAGCATCTGCTGATCCATTATCAAGAAGTAATGTGAATCTTTCTGCCCCTTCAAGGTCTGGTACCCCTGGAATCAGTCATCTTCAACAACCAGTTCAATTGAAAACAACCATGAGGAAAACCAACAAACGTAAAGAAAAGAAAATGGCTTTCAATGAAGACAAACCTTGGAAAAATCATAATGAATTACGTTATGTAACCGAACAAGAACGTAAACGATATGAAGGGGTTTGGGTTAGTAATAAAGGATTATACATGAATTTTGTTGTTACAAGATTGATGGGAGTTGATTATACAAAGCAACCCCAGGATAAAGAGAAATTCGGACTAACCGAAGAAGAAGCCTCCACCAAAGCTGCAAGGCTTTCTTCTAAAGCCGCCACCAACTTGGAAGGTGCCACCATTGCTGATTATCAAAAACTACACGACTTAGTAAATATCGATATCAATCAATTGATCCACGGAGTGGTGGTGAAACGTATATGGAAAAGAAGCCGTTTGTCCAATGAAACTCTCGAAGCCATCTGGAACTTGGTTGACTTCCGTCAAGACGGAAGCTTGAATAAAGCCGAATTTCTCGTGGGTATGTGGTTGGTAGATCAGTGTTTGTATGGACGAAAACTCCCGAAAAAAGTAGACGACGTGGTCTGGGAAAGTCTCGGAAACATTGGTATCAACGTGCAAATCAAAAAGAAGGGCCGTCGATAGTATACTAATACCTTATTTATTATAATAGAAATTGATGTTTTTGTAGTATTTGCAGTAAAATTTGTTGCTAATTAAGAGAAAATTGCGTACAGAAAAGCGCATTTTCCGCTTGTCTAATTTTACTTTTAGGTTGGGGCGTGCGGTGCACAAAAGGATTAACCTCACCAAATTGGCAATTTGATTTTTTTACATTCATTTCGAAGATGAAAAACTACTGCAACTGTTGACAGCTGGTTTGAGTTGAAGAAGTCGCTAGAAGGGTTTGAGTTATTCTATTGGCTGGTTCATACAGGGTACATTGACTTGAGTTTGCAACTATTTCTTGATTTTTTTTTCCCCTAGGATCTTGTATATAAAACAAGACCTGTAATACGTTAGCCGCTCACATAAATAACTAAGGTCAAACGACACCAAGAAGAAACAATAAACCATCAGGCAATAACAGAAGAAGCTTTAGGCACGGTATCTTTACTATTTTTCTCTATTGATTTTCTAATATCACGGCTCCACCGAATTTTTGATAATGAATCTTATGGATATGCTATCGGGTGATACGCCTGATTCTATATTTCAAAATAATGACCCACAAGATATGCAGTCAGTTCTAGAGAATGCAGCACCTTCAGGCTTAGAATATGGGACTAATGGCGGAGCACACCCGATTCAGACGAACGATGGGGTATACCATTTGCCCACGATCTTAACGAAAGTTCAATGTGAACTTGCAGAATTTGTTTTACAAGTTCTCAATCCAGTTTTATTAGCTGAAGCTCATTCTAAAAGACAAAGAGCTAGTATCAATAGCTTGCTAGATAATAATACCAATGACAATTCCGGTATGACTGAGGATGCATCTAAAGAAGGAGAAGGTAATTATCTTTCACAGTTTAATAAGATCAATTTATTATTTGATCAACTTCGCATAATCAAAAAGCATCCCTCACTTCTAGTTGATCATTTTATTCCTAAAAAATTGTTATTACTGGAGATAAATGAACTGCTTCTTAATTTATCCGGGAAATTTCAATTATTCAATAGAATTGTTGATTCTTTCATTGATCGCTATTCTGCATCGGAAAATGGCTTGTTGACAAGTGGGTATCATATTTTAGTTGTGGCTGAAAGCGTGAAGGAACTAGAATTGATTGAAGGTTTAATAATTGGTAAAAAATTGCATTATAAAAATTTAAATGGATCTAAATTATATGATGATAATAGTAAGCTTCCAAATTTTGAAAAATCAGATAATTTCTCATATGAAAATAATCAATCTAATGGTAACGATTATGATAAACCAAAGAGAAGATGGGGTTCCAGATCCAATAATTCTAGTGAATTTAAAAAGAGAAAAATAAATAAGTATGATTATGAACCTACTTCATCGCTTCTATGTCTTTATTTAGTTACTTCTCAACAATTATACAATAATTACACTCCAGCATCTAACAGTCGAAACTCTGAATTCAATTTAATTATCTCATTTGATCCGGATTTAGATACAAAAAGCCCAAGTATCGAAATTATAAGAAGTAAAAAAAATATTTCCCAATCACTTAATTCATCTATTGGTCAAGAATTGAAAACTCCAGTTTTAATTCCCTTTTCTATTTTCACTCTTGATCATATTGCATTAAAAAATTATCAACCTAGTAGTTTGGGGTTTTTCAATAATAATGATCCTACAAATCCTTTGTTCAAATGGAAACTTGAATGTCTCAATACTTTTGTGGTTAATAGATTTAATATTTTTGATTCAGAAATAACTGATGACTTTTTTCCGTCAAAATTATGGCAGTAACATGCAGAAACTTTATCATTGGTTTCATAATTGGGATTCGAAAAGTTTCCCATTACATGATATGATTAACTCTTTTAATGAAAAACTCATTCTTCATTATAGTGATGATAAATTGATTAATAAACTACAAATCACTAATGTTTATGACCCTAACTTGCAATCAGGTAATATCTCCAAGAAAAACCTAATTCATCCTTCTGATAAACTAGAAAAATTTGGGTATGCTGATTATAAGAAAAAGATTGCTGAACTCTTAAATAATCGAGTTTTACAACTTGAACATGCAATCCTTGAAAAATTCGAAAAAGATATTCCTTCTTATAGACTCCGTGAATCGCTAAGACAAACTACCTTGGATACAAAAGAAGATTCTGTTGCAGAAAAATATAAAGTCTTACAGAAACTTAATGAAGACGCTACCATAAGTGAAAAAAAATTACTTCGTGTTGATAACGATTTACAAAAATTGGAAAATACTAACACCGAATTGAATGATAAATTAAAATACTTAAATTCAGCTATCAAACAAGTACAAGAATCGGAAGAAAAACTTCCAGAATTTGCTACCTCTCAAGAGCAACAATTGAAAGAGTTAGATTTGGAATTAACCAAACTTGATGATGAGTATAGTAAAATTAACGAGGAAAATGAAAAAATAAGAGCTAATTATCAAAACAGTTCAAGCGAAGCAGTACAGTTATCTACAAGTCTTGTGTCTTGGAAAGAAGAGAAAACTCACTTATCTAAGAAGCTTAACGGTCCTGGTATTAAATTGATCCCCTCCTTGATTCAAAAGGATGAATTGATAAACTACGAATCCGAATTGACAAAATTGACGAGAGAAAGTGATTTCGTTAACCAATTTTTCACTAAAAAATTGGATAAATTAATCAAAGATAGAACTACCATCTTGGACAATACCACTAGTGGATCTAGTAGTAGACCCGGTAATAGGATCAGCAGAGGCTCAACTCCTTTTTAAATAGAACTTTAGGGTACATTCTATCAATTTCAAAATTCACCTTACCAATTTTATCCAGTACTCTTTGTATTGTATTGTTCAGGGAATTATTGTTTCGAGTAGTCTTGCTCCGTAGTATTGTTCAAACTAGCACCAATTAGATAATTGGCTGACTTGCTTAAATTAATAAGATCTCCGGATTATTTTAAGAACATCCCACTAAAAATGCAAAAAAAAAAAATTAAAAGTGAAAACGTTCTTATTTTCCGCGCCTTCCATGTGTTCTAGGAGGAAAACCATAAATAGCATCAAATTCTACTTTTATAATTACAATTGAATCTGAGGCATTTCGTATAATATTTGTAAGTATCTGATTACAATTGCTGTTCAAAATTAACTATCCATTGGAAAGTTGGAATACTTCAAACATGGAACTCGAATCATTTACTAGGGCCAAAGTATTTGGCCAACCTTTTCTTCCCACTGATTTTAAACTGATGGCTTTCTTTATTCAAACCAGTTTTTGGATTTACATTGAACGAATTCAAGGCTGGATTAATTACCAATATCTCGAATCATACTCTTGTCCGTGGGGTTATCTCGCGTTGGCTCGTGATGTTGTGAATGTCTATTTGATCCTTGGCTACTTAAGCCGTTTATTAACAAGCATTCGTGGCTACGGGGTGTACAAGTCGCTTTGTATGTTCTTTAAAAAAGTTAATAGACAAGTGTTCTTAACACTTTTGTCCTTGCCACCAATGAATAAGAAAGTTGAAAAAGAACTTGAATCAGTTTTGGCCAAAATCGAAGAGGAAATTATGCAGAATAATGATGATCTTTTGCAATTTCCTCAACTTCCAGCTAAAGGTATTACCACCGAACGCGTTTTAACAGAATTAGACAATTTACAGAATTTAAAGCATAGCGATTGGATTAATGGGAAAGTGAGTGGAGCTGTTTATCACGGAGGTAAGTCTCTTCTTGATTTACAATCGGAAGCGTATCATAAATACTCGGTTGCTAATCAACTACATCCAGATGTCTTTCCTGGTGTGAGAAAGATGGAGGCTGAAGTTGTATCGATGGTGCTTAAAATTTTCAATTCCCCAGAAACTGGTTGCGGGTCTACAACCTCTGGTGGTACTGAATCGTTGTTACTTACTGGTTTGGCAGCAAGACAATATGGTAAAGCTTATAGAGGTATCACTCAACCAGAAGTTATTGCGCCTGTTACTGTACATGCTGGTATTGAGAAAGCATGCTTCTATTTCGGTATGAAATTGCATAAGGTCGATCTAGACCCAAAGACTTATCAAGTTGATATAAAAAAAGTTAAAAGATTAATCAATAAAAACACTGTTTTACTTGTTGGATCTGCTCCTAATTACCCTCATGGTATCATCGATGATATTGAGTCTCTTTCCAAATTGGCGTTGAAAAATAACATATTACTTCATGTTGATGCTTGTTTGGGGTCTTTTATTGTATCATTTTTGGAAAAATCAGGTGTTCATGGTAAAGGAGCTATTCCCTTGTTTGATTTCAGATTACCTGGGGTAACCTCCATTTCTTGTGATACTCATAAATATGGTTTTGCTCCTAAGGGTTCTTCTATTATAATGTATCGTAATTCGAAAATTCGTGAATGTCAATACTACGTTCTGAGTGATTGGACTGGAGGTATGTATGGATCTCCTACATTGGCAGGTTCAAGACCAGGTGCATTAATGGTTGGTTGCTGGGCAACTTTAGTTAACATTGGAGAAGAAGGTTATACTAAATCATGCCGTGACATTGTTAGAACTTCCATGAAATTGAAGTATGCAATACAGGGTAATGAAGTTCTTTCCAAGTACCTTGAAGTAATTGGTAACCCTATTGGTTCAGTTATCTCTTTCAAAGTCAGGGACAATGTTAATGATTTCAGTATTTATGCTTTGGGTGATTTATTAGGTAAAAAGGGCTGGCATTTTGCCTCTTTACAAAATCCGGCAGCTCTTCATTTTGCATTGACCAGATTGACAATCCCCATCATTGATGAACTCATTGGGGATATCATCGAGTCTACAGAACATCTAGTTGAAGAAAATGAAAAGCATGGCGATAACAAAAAGAAAGACGTTGGTGATACCGCTGCTTTATACGGTGTTGCAGGTAGCGTCACGACTTCCGGTGTAGCTGATAAAGTCATCATTGCTTTCCTTGATACTCTATATAAAATATAGCTGTGTAATAACGTTCATCCTTTTCTCTTTTGTATATTCAATGATATATATTCGGGAGTATTTGAAGATGTAAGCACTTTTTTTTTCATTTTTTGTCCCAATAATCTACAAAAATACTGGAAATTATACATAAAATCTACAATTTGTAAAATAGCCCGACAATAATCAAGCAATGAACAGAATTTTGAACAGTTAAATCTTAAAGGCTATCCACAAGTACAAAGGATGAACAACGAATGTATTTTGCAACTGCAAAGCCAAAAATTTGACTCATAATTCTCAAATGAGTAATTCGACGAAAAAAAAAAAATTAAGCGCGATGTTGTTGAGTTGAGAGGAATAGATAAATAAGAATCTTTATCTCTTACTTTCCTCTCTTTTTTTTCCCTTTTCCATAACACCAACAAAGAATCAGTGGTTTGCAACAGTGGTCGGACAACACAGGAGTTGGAGTTTAAAACAATCGAGCATTTATCCCTTTGGTTTATCTGAAATCAACAAAGAAATTAATACATATAAAGGTTGAGAGTGCCGGGTTATTCTTATAAAAGACCTATTTTTAATAAAACATATCATGGTTACTTGCGAACAATTATCAACTATATCCAACTTCTTCAGTACGGTGTCGTTGGGTAGCTGGATATGTGCTCAGTTACCCCAAATATACACCAATTTTAAAAATAAGTCTGCAGAAGGGATATCCCCATCGTTTCTCTTATTATGGTTCATGGGAGATTTCCTTAGTTTTACCAGTTGTCTTTTCAATGATGCTGTCTTGAGTTTTCAGATATGGTTGAGTGTGTTCTTCCTTTGCAATGATATAACGCTATGCTGTCAGTATTATTACTACAATAGTGTGTATCCTAGAAAGTACGGATTTGTCCAATATACTAGCTTGGAAGGGGCAGCAAATCCAAGAGGTAGTCACGATTCAAATGAAGATTTTGCAATTACCAACAACAGCATGATACATTCCAATTCTACAAACTCAATTCACATTAGACCAAACCATGTTACTCCATCGGAAGAACCGTTCACCTCTTCATCACCTTTGACTCCCCCAAAAGGATCACCGCAAGCTAATGGATACAGCTCTATGAATACTTTCAGTGATAACAAGTCTCAATCAGCAATCAAAACATTTGCGGTAGGATCCATATTCAATTCCATCACTGCTACCGCAATGCCAATTAATGAAAAAATCTCCAAAATCACTGAAACCACCCAGAAATCTACTTCTGGAAGTGAAGCTTTTGGTCTTCTTCTTGCATGGGGGTGCACTTTTGTTTATATGAGCTCAAGATGCCCCCAATTATACAAAAACTATTTAAGAAAATCGGTCGAAGGTATCTCGCCGCTATTATTCGGTGCTGCATTATTAGGGAACTTAGCATACACCCTCTCCATCTTATCGAGTTGCGAATTTGTTTTGGATGAGAGCAGAGGCGAGTTTTTCTTCAAAGAATTACCTTATATCTTAGGTAGTTCTGGTACTATTATATTTGATGCCATCTATTTCTATCAACGTCACATATACAGAGATTCAGGCAAACAAACTAGCGTGATGGGCTTAGAAACCTGGGACGAGTTGGGAAACACCCACAACAATGACGGCACCCGGGTGATATAGATTTTATAGAAAATTGCAATCCATTAAGTCTCTATTCGTTATGTAGTTAAACAATTCTCGAAGTAACAAAATGCTAGATTTTTTTTTTTTTCACGCACAAAATATATTGGAGATTTTAATGAAAAAATTTAAAACTGAATAAAACCATTCTTAGTTGAGTTATTTCAGAACTATATAGGTAAGGGCCTTAGGTTGTTGATATAGGCCGAGCGTTGGAGTTCCAAGTGTTGCATGAAATGTTACAGTCTAGCAGGGCTCTACTATATAATAGCTTCAAGTTCCGGATACGGAGTCTCTCATCTTGCAGCATACGACTGCAAGCTCAGACTTTGACCTCTTCAGGTTTGAAAACTTATGAACCTCCTAGCATACGACCTGACTTATTCACGAGTCAGAACATACCGAAACAAAATTATCTTTTACTTGATAATGAAACATACCCCAATCCATTATTCAGCATGTCCAAAGAATCGATCAGTGAGCTATCCAAAGCCGAATTCAACCATTTGATTCAAATACCATATCGTGACATATCTGAAACCCACCAGTTCTGTTTGAATATCATTAGACTAATTAACGAAATATTGATGACCGACACCACCAAAGCTGTATATATCTATAACTCCTTACAAGATAACGACATGAAACTTCTGATCCGAGATACTTTGGAACATATTTTTGAAAAAGACCCAATTAAGAGCTCATTATTTGCATGGATGATTGATCCTACTAGTAGGAAGTCAAGAGGAATGTTCATCAAAAATGTTATTCATCTATCTTCTCAAGATAAGCCTAAAGAAGAGAGATCTCTAATGATTTTAGCTTATTTTACAAAATTATCGGAACTTAACATTGTCAATACCTATCCCTTTGTTTTGAAATCAGTTTTTATAAATATGGTGGATAATTTTTCAAAGGATCAATATAGAGATCTTTTTTCATATCTTGTACATTTGAATGTCCGCCCTAATGACGATGATAGATTAAACAAAATAAGAGTTCACCTTCTAGAAGGATCACTACTAGATAAGTTCGTTGCAATGACTGGGTGGGTGAATCCAAAATGGCATCATATCAATAAGGTAGACTTCCCGCCGACGCATATGGAAAAAATGATTAATTTCTTCACATTGAATGAATTGAAAATGAGTGCTACTCATTATATAAATTGTCTTGATATTCTGAATTCCAAAATGTTCACAGAGTTATTGGTGGCAAAATTTGAGTTGAAATCAAGTACCATTGTCAAACTAGGATACCAAATCGAACCTCGTGTGATAAAAAGAGAGATCCAAGCCATATATGATACTATTTTATTACATGCTATAAAGTTCAAGGGGGCCCTCAGCTTCATAAAAGTTTTAAAGTATTTTGTTGAAAATGATTTGGATGTTACAGTGGATACTTTATTAATGGTAATGAAAAATTTAAGGGAACAGAAATATTATAAAGAAGCCTTGACTATAGTAAACCATTTCCATCTTGAAAGCTTAAGCTCATTGGAGAAACAAAAATTGGCAGAAGAAATTTTATTATTAATTGATGCTAAGTATCCAAATTCACCGAAAATTTTACTCGGATATATAGCCACCATCTATAATAATCCTGAGCTGAATGATGTTTTGAGCATCCTAAAGGATTTAGGATTAATGGATCTAGTCTATCAGCAAAAGATCAGTGAACCTTTTGATTTTCTTCAAAAAGCCAATGTGGATGCAAAATTGACTGGGTTGAAATTAACCCCAGAAGTTTTTTGTAAATTCTATAGAGTGGTACTTGAACTGTCTAAGCCTGATCATAACGAGTTGAATCTTTTATATACAGCTTTCAAAGAAGCTGCAAATTCTCCACTGAACAATGAGTTATTCCAAGGCTTCAACATGAATGATGAAGTAGTAAAATACATTATAGAATATCTTCTTAAAAGCAATCCTTCCTTACCAACAATCGAACAAAATCTAGTCACAAATCCAGCCGCCTTCAAGTTCGCTGCTCATATAATGGATGATTTCCACGAGGCTTTCCCATCTATTCCAAGGAAAAACAGATCGAGGTATCTATATGACCTTTTAATCATGAGCAGTGTCCATCAACATCGCGATGTGGATTTTGCATCAAAAATGATTAGACATTCCCGCAGATTCGGCTTACCTTTTACATATCACCAAGTTTCGCCATTCATAATATACCATTATAACCGCCGGGAACACCACGCTGCTAAAAGATGGTATGACGTTCTAGTCAAGTCGGGAGCTGACATGAGAGCAAGGTCGTCCAAAGAAATATATAAAATAGCTCGTGAACTACAATGGGATGTTTATGGTTTTGCATACCGTAAACTGTTGATTCATAAGAACCATAAAGCCCGTGAGTTATCAAATGAGCTTCTACTTGACCCCATGTCTCGCTTAGAAGATACCAAGGATCCAGAAGATATGATAACTGACGAATTAATCGATACTGATTATCAAGATACTAACGTTGAGGATCAAATATTGTCCTTACTCGACCAATTGAGAAAACCAGTGGAATCAGACACTGACTAGCATCCATGTAAATATCACCTCATACACATATCCAATTAAACACACTAGTATATACAACCTTATAGCCATTCAAATACATTATAGACATACTTTCCAATATTTGATGTACGGGCCTGTCACAAATTGAAATTTAGTTAATTTTTTTTTTTTTTTTGTTGATATTTACAAAATGACCGAAAATGGAGACAAAATTAAATCTACTAACAAAATTTGATGATGTTTTGAATTTATTTATTGCACAAATTAAAGTACTAACAAATTTTGCATTATTAACATCTAATTGACAACTTGAATAGTTTAAGCTCCAGGAACTCTCAAGCTTTGTTTTGAGATTAAAAAGTTTTGTTTACACCTTCTTTTTCTTCTTATCAAAAAATATAAGCAAATCCATACCGAAAACACTACTATTGATCTACAAATAACTTGAATCATAAGACTTCATCTAGTTCCTCGAATACAAACAATTGACTAGAGTTCATAGAAGAGATGAGTTTTGCTGAAAGCACGAATAGTCAACAAGAAATACTTCTGCAATTAGAAGACGTATCTCCTTGGAATCAAGAGCCTGCTGGACAAGACGTAACTGATCACTGCAGACTTATAAGTGAAAAAGTTCGTAATAGAGTGACCAGCTCCAGCTCCACATCTAATAACAGTAAGACTCTTGTGTCTACTCCTTTGAGGAAAACCTCGAAAGATAGCCTCAATGGGTCAATGGTTATGGATAATTTGAATGATACTCAAGAAATTGATAATCAAAGTAATTTCAGTCTAACGAAAAATGGACAATTTGATGCCATTGCATCTAACGTTAATCAAACAATTGAAGAACTCAACAATATCTACAGTCAAATCGGCTATTCCTCCACAGAAATATCGATAAAGAAATCACAGATATTTCAGGTCATTGATGATACTATTTCCTCATTTGCTGATAATTTGAGAAGAGAACAGACCATTATAGAAAATGAATGCGAATGGTTACGACAGCAAATTAGAGTAATTCTTTCTATGATCAATGATGCTAGTGGTGATAAGTATCTCAAATTGATAAGTAAAGGAGTTGTTTTCAATAATAAGGAATTGTTTGAACAAGGCTATAAGCAAGAAATTCTTGAAAAATTAACTAATCTAAAGAATCGTAAAAGTCGATTTTACGCAAGCTCTCCATTCAATGATGCCAGTATATCAACGGATAGTGAACATGAAATATCTTTACAGAATCAGTATGAACATATGCTACATAACGTCCCAGAATTATCACTTCTTCAATCAAAAGGAAGACTCAATTCAATATTTCTTGAAGTGATCAAAAATTTCATCAGATCGTTCAAAAAATTTAATTCTTTGAATCTTGAGTACCTAGACACAATCGATTCTATAGGTCAATTTTATTCTTCAAATGCTAATGTGAACATCCTTAAAGCCTTACCATCGAAAGTTGAAGCAGAAAATCATCAAATTTTGATTGAAAATTTTGAAAGTGTGATTAAAGAATTGAAATTAAATGATAGTGGGAATGTAATCCTGAATTTAGCAAGTTCCAAAACTGCTGATGACCACTATGCTTTCATTATTTCGAGCCCTCGTAAATTGAAACAAAACGGTCCAATAAACTATGATGATCATCACGCTCATGATATCCCAAACAGTAAATCCAATCAAGGTACTGAAAAGCTTATGGATTCCTTAAGAGATTTGAACCATCAAATTGTGCATGTTATTCGAAGCTTGAAAATTACCAAGCTAACCCCGGAATTTATTGCTAATCTACAAAATGAAATAAAGTACTGTAAAGATGAAGCCGATCAAAGAAAGCTTCAAATGTCAAACATAATAACGGAATGCTTATCACTTATAAATACCCTCCATATGACTGACGATCAATTGGTTAATACCCAAAAGCTGATTGACGGCAGTGATCAATCTAACACATTACCTAATGACGGTTACTTTGACAGCGAAACACTAAAATTTATACAGAAAGAACCTAGAGAATTTGGTTTAATGGATCAACATTTCGAATTCGTCAATAAGCTTGCTTCTACCTTATCAAAAATAAAAATTACAAAGCAAAAGAAATGGGACTATTACCTAGATTCATGCAGTAAAATTTGGGATAAACTTGGGGAAAATAGAGATCAAGTTGAAAATTTCTTAAACGCTAATAGCTCACTCACTGATTTATCGTTGATGAATTTTAAAGTTGAATTGAACAGGTTATTGGCTAAAAGATCGGAATTCATTGAGAACTTTATTGCTGATGCAAAAATCGAAATTGAGGCATTGTGGTCAAAGATGTTTTATTCTGACGAAGAAAAGAGATCTTTCAAATATTTTGATTATGATATTAATGATGATTTTTTGGATAAGGAGCTTGTTCTCAGTGAACACGAACAAGAACTTAGAGAGTTGAAAAAATCCTACGAATTAAAGGAACCAATTCTTTCTCTCTATTCCCAAATATTGGAATTATTCGAGGATCAAAAGTTCCTCCAAGAATCTTCAAAAGATTCCTCCAGATTACTTAGCAAAAATTCTTGCAAGATCCTTTTAAATGAAGAAAAACTAAGAAAGAAGATTAACAAGAATATGCCAAAATTGATCTCAGAAATCAAGACAGGAAATTGTCAAATTCAATAGGAGAGCTAGCGAACAAAAACCAATTTCGATAAATGGAGAAGATTTTCTTGAAAAAATTATGTCAATCGAATCTCAACTCGTTAGCGAGAAAGGTAACAGAAGTAGGATCAGCAGAAGTACCAGTCAACAAGTTTCGCCTAGGAAGGTGAATCCCTTCTACTCTTAGATCTTCACCAATTAGAAGGCCACCCGTGAATCACAAACCTGTAACCATGAATTCCAGGTCAAAAGGAGGTATATCTCCCAAGAATTTGAGATCAAACCATCCATCTATTTTATCTCCTACCAAAAATTCTCATATCAACAATAATAGAATAGCAAAGCCTAGAGCAAAGACGTCAATTAAAGCTAAACATAATACAGCCCCAAGCTCTAGATTAGAAAGTCCCATAAGGCCTGTTGCAAGAAGCAATTCTAATATTTCTAGAATCGTGGGGACTCAATTACAACCCTTAAATACCCCATTGCTGTCTTTCAATGAAAATAAATCTCCAAAGGAAGGTCTTGAGTTCAATACTGATAGTACTATACACTCGAATATTTCAAGATTTTCGCCTTTGAAAATTAATGACAACCCAGATCTCTATTCAAATGCCCAAAAAATTGATTTCTCCCCAGTGAAAAATTTTGAAGAGCATGATAAGGAGAACAAAAGATCCAGCTTTAGTTTATCACCAATTAAGATTCTGTCTTTACAAAACGAGAAGGGTGATATCGAACCCGAGACTAATCCAGGTAATCAAGTAGAAACTTTCACTGCTGACAGCTCCACCATAATAGCTGATGACTATCAAGCATGGAGAGACGAGAAGATCAGACAATTAAATGGGATAAGAAACTAGATACGTACTAGTAAACGCTAACGACTTTTGACTTTTTCATAGTAATGACTACAATTCTCTTACAAATTTTTTTTTTTGCAATTTCAAATATATCTTTAACTTTCTTCATTAATGCATGGTTATACGTAATAAAGTCTATAAACAGGGTTTATTGAAATATATATTGAATGATATTTTAAGCGTAGATGACGGAATCTCTCCTAGGTAAATCTATTGATAGGTTTTCAAAACAAGCATCTATGAAGATCCTTTTCAAAGTGTTGGGTAATCGTAGACCACTTAATGAGATTATACAAGGGTTTTGTAATAAGTTTAAGATATGAAGATTTTTAGGAAAATCTACTTCCTCGTCACACAATTGAAGTTCGTTACCACTAACGATAAGTACTTTTAAGTTTTCGGGCCAAAGAATACCATCAAGTTTTTTCAAAGAATTCAACTGAACATCCAAGAATTGTAATGTAGATGGGAATTTAACTCCTTGTAATGTTAGTAAATCGTTGCAAGAAAAATTAAGAGATAACAAGTTAGGAGGGAAGAAATCATCAACATTTTGAGGAAGATATTTCAACTTATTATTCACCATTGACAAGGATACAATGCTGGGAGGGAATCTTATATCTTCTATAGAAGTTATGCGATTACTGTCAAGCACTAGTTGGGTCAAATTATTGAAGTTATGCAAACTTCCCAGTAGAAGTTGAGATAGTTGTACATCAATGAATGGGAGTCTCTGAAACCTTTTCAAATGCAATTTAGTTAAGTTGTTATATAATTTACTACTGGACAAGATTTGAAAAATGCTCTTCACTTCAAAATTGTCCTCCTTGTCAAAAGGAACTTTATTACACAAGTCAAGGTTTATTTCGAAATTTTTTATCAGCTGAAAGTACCTTTGAGATAATTGCAAATTTTTGACAAGTCTATTAAGAACCTGTCTTTGGCAATACTCTGACGAAGGATATTGATCATAAGTATACTTAAGAATAAAAGATCTCGGAACAATAGTATAATCAACCCGATCTTCAAAAGCAATAAGTTGATCCAATTCTTTCGAATTGATTTGTTTAATGCAAGTATCATGAATGCCCCATCTAGTCATATTTTGTAAGTAGTGGTTACCGTAAAAGATATTCCTCTCATTCATGCTTCGATATATCATCTTTCCAATCTTATTCGAGAATGGGATACATTCAAGGAGAGCCATGCAAGTATAAACAGGAATAAAGGACAAGATATAATGAATCAATTCAGGGGGTAGATCGTTAATAGTTAACTTTGGGCCCACAAGAACATAACTTTTGACGTTTTCTAGGTTCATCCATACTCATGAACATTGACAAATAATGTATCTATCAGCAATCAAGATAAATATAAGTAACTCTTTAATTGGGTCCCTATCCTTTTTTTTTTATTTGATTATCTGATACCCCAGGTTGCAATTCTAAACCCGAGAATCGCGTTTGAAATCGCACTAAAATTTGCACCATTTGATTAAGTCTACGAGGATTGCAAAATTACTATTGAAAAGAGGTCTTCTTTGTTTATTCTATAAATACAAACCAAACTATGTTACAACGAGAGAAGTATGATGCCTAAGAATAATCGAACTGAAATTAATATCCCACGACTCTATTCTTTTTGGCAGACTTTTTGTTTTTCTTTGAATGTTTCTTACCATTATCTGAACCAGCTTGCACTTTATGGAAAGGAGTACTCATATTACCCTTTACATTATTCATTTTGAAGAATTCTTTATCCAAGTCGTCACCGGCACTTTCTAAAGCAGCTTGCTTCCCACCATAAAACAATGTTTTAGCACCACTTGAGGAACTATCAGCATTTTCACTTTTACTTTGACCGGAGGATTGATCACCAATATGCATTGAGAAATTTAATTTCGATAAGTCATTTGCCAAGTCAAATTCATCAATTTGTAAACTTTTGGCAGATAATGCAGTTTTAATTTGTTGTTGTCTGGTTTCAGGTAAACTTTCTAAAGTATAAATACCATGGTTGAATTCTCTTGCTTCTTCAATAGAAGGTAAATCCCATTCATTTTCACTTATCTTTTTTGGAGGAGGATTGATGAAAAGTAATTTACCATTCACATAATCTTTCAAAATGTATCTTGACGCTCTTGGTTCATCGGCACTACCAAAACCTTGAGTCATATACCCTCTTGCTCTAGCATAAGCATTTAATAATTCTCTTGCATTTGGATATATACCATTACCACCATCTTCTACTTTTTGAATTGGAATGTGAATACCATAAAGGGCTTCAAGGTAATATTTAGGAATTCTTTGAGTAACAAGTGATACAGGAGGAATATGCTCACGTAATTGATCAATTGGTAAAACACCATTACAAACTAATTCACCATTAGTATAAGCAAAGTTAGGAAAAACTAAACCAGGACAATCACATAATAAAACATCAGGAGATAAATGAAGTGTTTGGAAATGCTTAGTTTTACCTGGAGTTGCAGAAACGGAGACTTTTTTAGAACCAATTAATGCATTAATAGTAGAAGATTTACCAACATTTGGATAACCGACTAAACCAATTTGTAATTTACGATCAGGGAAATCTTCAGTTTGTTCGAATTTAGGAGCGGCAGTCATAAAAAGGTTTTCTAATTCATCAATTTTCAAAATTCTAATAGAGTCATCAGTTTCATTATCAACAGGCTGTTTTTCATTGTTTTCGGAAGGAGTATAATTTGGATCCTGCTTTTGTTGTTCGAGTTCTTCTAATTCCTTAGCTAAGATTTCATTAGCTTCAGCTGCTGAGAAAAAAGCAAAACTAATGTTTCTAGTCTTGAAATAATCCGCCCAGGCTATTCTTTGTGGTCTAGTTAATAAATCAGCTTTATTAACTAATAATAAGTTCTTCTTAGCATTATTTTCATTTGGTTTACTAGAATCATCAACATATTTTTCTAAATCAATAGATCTAAAAAATAATGGATTTCTTGCATCAACAATTTGAACCACCAAATCACATCTTTCAACAACTCTCCATAATTGTCTCCAAACTTCTAAATTTCTTTCGAAAGGAGTTAATAACAAATCATGGCTTTCAGTCAATTCTGCTAAATGACGTCTCCAATCTAAGAATGCTAAATTTTCCTGTCTTTCAATTTGTAATTTCAGTTGATTTTTATTCCATTTAGGTCTTCTTGGAATAACTAATTTATTTTCAAAAAGTTGATGTTTTCTAAGGATTTCTAAAAGTTCTTCTTGACTTAGTAATCCAGATTGATTCATAATAGCAGTATTACCAACTTTAATAATTTTTACTTGTTGGCCCTTCTCTGCAGTGAAATCGGTATCAGCTAATTGGGCTGTATTCAAAAATTCATCCAATGAATTTTCTTGAGTAACGGATCTTAATTTCACCCAACCGGCTTCTTTTTTATCAGTTGTGAATCTCATTTCACCATCTGGTAAGTATTGAATATTATTTTCCATCTTTCTTTGATTTGCAATTGTTCTACCCAACCCAATCTGATTTTTATTCTTATGGGCGATGGGCTTTGGACCCTTTGGGATCCTGAACTTCTTTGGTTCCGGATGTAAAGGCTGTTTATTCATATTGAACTACTTAATTGCTAATACTGATATGAAAGAATCAATATAATGGTCTTCATTTGTAAGATTTAAGTCTTCCCTTTTTTTTTTTGCTCGATGCCCCAAAAATTTCCGGTCACGTCACGTGATACAACAACCGGAACTTCTATTATGATTAACGGCCATTGATTCAAGCCATTCAAGCCATTCAAGCCATTGAAGTCATTGAAGCCATTCAAGCCATTAGATTAAGCCATTTATTTGAGTCATTATTAATAAATACAAGATACTACAGTGCAAAATCAGTATGAAAATTAATTAACGATCGTAGTCAAAGATGTGAAAGAACAAGTAATTTAAAAAAGATATAGTTTGAACAACATCTAAATATATTGGGATAACCATTTGAAACCTTCTCCGTAACCAGATCTCATAACAACAGAAACCATAAAGACTTCCAAAGGTCTGGTACCTTCAGCTAATTTGATACCATCTTTACCGGTAGTACCAAAAAGGTTTAATGCGGTTTTCAATTCCATTTCACTAACAGCAGTTGGGGCATCGATTTTATTACCCAAAATTAAGAAAGGAACCGAGTTTAATTCTTCGATTCTGAACAAAGATTCCAATTCAGCTCTAGATTCAGCTAATCTTTCAGGATCAGCAGCATCAACTAAAAAGACAATACCATTAACTTCAGGGAAATAATCTTTCCATAAACGACGAGCTTGTTGATGGCCACCCAAATCAAAAGTGGTGAATCTAACATTACCAATGGCTAATTCTTCTGAAGTAGGATGTAATGTTGGTTGTAAAGTAGCTAATCTATCATTTTTCAACATATGTAATAAGGTAGTTTTACCGGCGTTATCCAAACCCAAAAATAATAATTTGGCATGCTTATTCCATAACCCCAAAGAGGCTAAGATGTCTTGGACTATTACTTGTTAGTATCAAATTTAAAATTTTTTTTTCACTTTATTTATTTCACTTCACTGGTCACTTTCCTTGTATCAATTGCAAGTAACCGGGGTAAACAGAAATCATTTACATACACCATTCGAATATAAACATTATGAGTTGTATATTTAAAAAGAAATGTACGAATCGATATCAACAATTCAATAATCTTTTAATGAATTGATTTTGTTTCTCTTGATAAGCAAGGAGAAAACTAAAAAAAATAGTGAGAGACGTGTTGAAAATTGTTTTACTGGTGCAAACTTTTCAATACTTGGCCAAGTGGCACGACCCCAATATGCTAATACCAATTAGCTCTGGTATCTTGCAAGGATATACTATCCCTTTCTGGTCTTGATATAATTAGCCGATTGTAAATAGAGGGATGGATGCATTGGATACATCAGAAGCCACGGAAGAAAAAGGGGAAAGAGATCATGGGAGAAGAGACTACGGAATACATAATTACTGCAAAACTTGAAAGGTAAATCTAATTTGGGGCAAGCTCGAACTCCTTGCCCTCCGTCCTTAATTGTTTAGTATGATCGATGATCTTGTCGAGTCTTTTGCTCTTGAGTGCTTTAGTATTTTTACGATTGGCCACTCTTTCTTCATCCCATAGTGGAGGGAGAAGACCCCGGCTATCCAAGCCAGTATCCACGATCCAAGCAAGTAATTGATTAGCGTATTCGACATCTGCCGGGAATTGTAGATTGTGGAAAGTCTTACCAGCCCCCTTTTCTGCTAGTTCTTGTTTATAGGCAGTTTGCATTTCGGCAGTCGACGGTAATTCGAGTCTTCCGCTATAATAACGGGCAATAATTGAACTCTGGGCCTCAGCAATGGGCATTGGGATAACAAATTTGGGCAAGGCAACGAGCGATAGAGAAGGGTCCGGGAAATAGAACATTTGTTTATATAGATCGTTAACCTGATTACCATCAGTTATTAAGTTTGGTAAGTATTTATGCAAAAATGGGATACTGTATAAGTAGCCAGTGCAAAAAATGATTACATCGATATCACTGATTCTTTCATTGTCAATAGTATGTACTGATCGATCATTATTATAGTCATATTTTGTTATTAACCCGATTCTGGTTGCAAATTTATCAATGTCCGATTCCGATTGCAAATCCTTCACACTAACATAGACTTTTTCAGCAGTGACACTGATTTGAGTGGCAATATCGGTACCACTAGCATAGTCACCAATAACCAAAACGGTCTTATTGCGGTACTCGGCTGAACTGTCGAAGTATTTGGCATGAGTTACCGAATCCGTATTCTTCATACTCCATTCTTTCAATCCTTCAACATCAGGTATGAAAGGAATATCAAAATGGCCATTGGCCACTATCATAGCATCGTAAGATTTAGTTTGGGTCTCACCATTGCTTTGTATTGTCAACTGCCAAACGTCATTTTCCTTTTTCGCCTCGGTGACGTTGGAATTGTAATGTATAGTGGCATTAGGTGACTCGGGAACCGTTTCGGCGTATTGCTGAATGTATCGAAGTACTTCTTGTCTTGGTGGGAAAGTTGCAGTAGACTCCGGGAAGTGCACATCACGGTACTCCATCATGCTGCTAATAAGATTGGTTTCCAAGTACTTATACATGGGAGAGAAAAACTCGCCTTTGGAACCAGTGAGTAGATCAAATGCTTCGGGATTGGTAGAAGGAACCTGAGGCCGTCTGGAGGATTTATCTCCACTGTAGTACCATAATCCACCCAATTGGTCTCTTCTTTCATACAAATCAACCAACTCGAATCGGGCTGGTTCTGATAAAATGGCTTTATACGCAGCCACCCCTGCTGGTCCCACCTCCAACTATCGCAATTCTCTTATACCGAGGTGTAGTAACCGTCATTTCCTTATGCTTAACCGGTGAAAGTAACAACGCTATCAAAAAGGCAAATATCAAGTAACCTACTGCAATCATTAGCTGCTTCTTTTTTCCCGTTCTTCCTGTCCTTTTTTCCTTATCTTTCGTCCACGGCTAACAGTGGACCAATACAATCACGCGATAACTCCTGACCACTACCGGACCATTAGTTATGTCAATAACGCTGTATAATAACAAATAGACTCAGAGATTACTGTACGCATTCAAGACGAACATCCTTCTTTTTTGCAACAGCATTATGTCTACGAAGAAAGGGTGTACCAATACCCATCTTGGTTTCCACATAGGGAGAAATCGTCAGCAACCCAGAGATAACATCCCAATGGAGCAGTCCCGACAATAATCATGCGACGCAGAAAATATCCATCTTCTGGTCATCTATCATCAGTTTGGTCACATTGTAGCCCTGATGGCTCCACTATATGGTCATGGTTCCCATTATCCTGCATACAGGCGGGCAAACCATTCCCCCATACAAAAGCTCCCCTCCATGACGGGCCTATGACTCTGGAGGTTTTTGTTGCTGGAGAGCTTTAATTTTTCATTATTTCAGGCCGATTGGAAAAACCAAAGAAGAAGCGTTATCTTTGTCTTTATACTTTCTTGATACCCTGATCTTTTTCATTATACCCTGGCTAACGATGTCACATCCCGCAGCCAGTATTAAGTCCATAATTAGTGGTAAGACTAATTTGGATACTCCCGAGTTTGATGCCTTTGAAAGTGGTACTAGTTTTGAAGATTTGGGAAATGGTAATAGGATCCAGATTTCGACGATGATATTAGTTCCAAATTCAGTCACGACTCCAATTACAGCGTAACCTCAAGGAATATATTGAATTTGTCTAATACAAATCCTCCCTCTTATACTACTTATCAAAGTAAGCTGTGGATAAAGATTTCTATAGGCAGAATTCTTCCACAAATATATCGTTGGCGTCTTCGAATAGTGAATATCAGCAGGATGTTAGTACTAAAGTGGAATTTTCGACTCCGCTTCACCCAAATACCAGTAGTGAATTAGGAAAGAACGGAGGTGGAGCCCTGCCTTTGGAAACCAACTCGAGACCGTTGTCTAGAAATTCGACCACGTCCTGTCTTTCCACCACCGCAACAAAGGATGGAGTTGAAGGGAAGAAGCTACACCGCTCGGGTCCAACTGCGTACTCTAGTAACATAATTGTGTCCATGCTCCAGAATCAGGGCCAACTGCAGCAGCAGCAGCAACCACAACCACGCTCTGTCCAGCCACAACCGTCTCGCTACTACTCCGATCCTTCGTCTCCTCTTGCTAACAAGAACCTAGACATTCAACGAAATTTCCACGATGGCTTGGATAAACCACCTCCTCGCAAAAGTCAAGTCGTCAGCTCGGACCAAAGCCCCAGCTCAGCTTATCTAGCCCCAGAAAATGACGATCTCAGTATGGATCACGACACCCCTATGGAGAAACCAAACAACTTCAGCCAGGCCTCTGTCTACTCTACCTCTGCCCAGGTTGATGGGGACGAAGGTAAGAAGTACGCTGTGGACATCACCCAATTTTCAGATTCTGTTCCTCCGGTCTCTCTTAAAGAGAAAATCGATATGATCGATACTGATAACGTCACTCCAAAAGAGAAGTGAGTCTTCTCTCTCTATTTGTATATATGCCTACACATATATAAGTTAATGTCTTTTCACGTTGTATAATTTAATGTATCCTATGGATATTGACTGCAAATGTAAAAACCTTCTAGTGCGAAAAAAACACTCAATAACCAAAATCCTTCAGTGGAGAATGAAAAAAAATTTACTCCATCGACAAGCGAACCCGATTTTGCCATCTTTGACCTCCCAGACCCTCAACCTTCTTAGTCCGTTGAAATTGTCAATTCATGATGTTGAGAACTTTTTCAAGAACCAGATTGGCATCCAATGCCATTAAAGCAAACTCCAGGCTCTCGTTGGGCTCAAGAGCTTTTGCTTCTCCCTTGGTTGCCAATACTTTGTCTAAAAGACTGAATTCAACTTTAAGTGATAAGCCTAAAGAAGTCTTCACTAAGGTTAGTGACACCCAGGATCCTCAAAGAAGTCCATTTTTCCAATACACTTGGGGGACTTGGATGAATAATGATAAAGTTGAACGTGCCAAAAGACAAACCAAATTCTCAATTGAAGGTATTACCAGCTTATTAGAGGATTTGAATTTGACCAGAAAAAATTCTGAAAACGTTGACAAAAGTGGTGAACCATTTGTTAAGAAACCAACTCAATTAAAGGACGGTACTAAAGTGCTAACCAATAACCTTTCCCCAGATTTAATTGGTAAGGCAAGCAATGATCAATTATTGGTCAAATCAATTGCTAGTATTCATGAAGGTAAACACCACAGAATCTATAAAGTTACATTGTCATCTGAAAAAGAATTGGTTTTGAGAATCCCTTACAAATTGGAATCAGATCATGCAATTTCATCTAAAATCAAAAGTGAAGTAGCCACTTTGGATTTCTTAAACTTGAAATTAGGTGCTAATGTTCCAAAAGTAATTGCTTATGGTGATTCAAGAAATAATAGTTTAGAATCACCTTTCATCTTGATGGAATACATCGAAGGTGAATTGTTAATGAAACAATGGAATCCTTTGGTTTCAGATGAAGCCGAAGGTGCGGTAGAAGATTTGAAAAAAGTCATTGATCCTATTGTGGACTTTCAAGATAAATTACTTTCAGTCACTTTCAACAAATCTGGGTCCTTATACTTTTTCGATGATGTTGATGTAACCAACCAAGGTGTCACTCCTTATGAAGGTGAAGAAAACCCTCTTTTAAAAGACAGATGGAGAATTGGTCCTAGTGTCGAAAAACATTTTGCCAAAAATAAGAATAAGTTATCTGAAAAAGAAATTGCTCAATACAACGGTCCATGGGATGCTGAGAAACCTTTAGATCTTGTTACTTCTGTCGCTGATGTTGAATTGGCCAATTTGAAAAATAGATTGGCTTTGGCTCAAGCTGACGCTGGCAGTAAAGTTGAAAGTATCGACTTGTTAAATAAACAAATCTGCAACTTTTGAAAACTTTAAAACCATGAGTGATAAATTAATCAAACCAGATTCTTCAGCTATTATGAATGTTGCAGAGTTATTTAAACCAAGATTATACGCTCCAGATTTGGATCCATTGAACGTTATTGTTAATTCTAATAAAAAAGATACTCCTTACTTTCTCGATTTTGAATATTCTACTATCAAGCCATTTATTTTCTTTAATTACCCAGCTTTTGTTGCTTACCAAGGAGCTAAAATTTATAATTTACAAGAAGATATTCCTGATTATGATAAATTGGACGAAGTTGATAAACAACAATACCAATTCATGTACTACAAGACTAGAAATGAAAGATTATGGGAACATGCATTGAATGATAGAAAACACGATTTAATTGCAGTTGCTTCTCCTCATATCAAAGTTTTGAAAAGTCCTTATGTTCAAGCTTTGGAATTCAAAAATGATAAAGATCATTTATACGTTGAAGGATCAATTGTTCAATTACAAGCAATGTGGGAGGCCTACGTAGCAAACGGTATTTGTAATGCCACCGAATCTGAATTCCCAATCAAATATTCTGCTGACTACTTAGATCAACACCAAAAAGATTTGGAAGAATACCAAATGGAAATTGTATCTAGTCCATTCGCTGCTACTGGTGGCTGGGTCCCTCACGACATGTTCGTTCAATTAAAAGAACAAGGGATCATTGTTGAAGATGCTTCCGGTAACTATAAAATTGAAACCGAAGCTGCCTTGAAAGAAGATCCTCCAGCCAATTAAAATTTCGTCTCTTTTCTGTACATAAATAAAACCACATAAATAAAATGATACATAAATATCAGGTAAATCAAAATTCTATTATACAAAATAATGCTATACATGTAATTATAAGTACTTTCTTGCTATTAACTTAATACGTAAGTCAAAATCGGGAGACGAAATTGGATCATTAACCGCATAAAACGGATTCAACAAACACTTGACATAAAGTTCATTCACCTCCATGAAAAATTGCTTTATAGAGTTATCATCGTACTTGCTGGTAGAGCTACCTCCTGAACCAATACCCCCAGAACCATGATTACTATTGGTATTGGAATCGTGACATAAAATAAACTTGATATTCCCTTGAGTTATAAAAGCGTTCACAAGTAGTCCATAAAACGAGTCAATGCGGCCCAAATTGAACACACTGGAAGACCACTGGGCATCCTCTATAAGATCAAGCGATGAATTGGATATAAACGGTAGTAGTTCCTTCACACTGGTTGGAAATTGTGATTTACCTGGAATATAAGCATTCTGTCCGCTTATTGACAGCGAACCTCCGGCTTTGAAAGACGACAACTCCAATTCATAAATCGGATTATCCCTAGTCCCTATTATGGTGAAGTAGTATGATGACATGTCCTTAATTCAAGTAGTATCCACTATATCATCAACCTTTTCCAATCCTTCAATGATTTGGTTGTTCTGTTAGTTGAGGGCCCAAACTGCAATTTACCCAGCGAGGACCAGTTTGCAGGTTGGCCACAATCCTCGATTGTTTTTCTTTCATTCAAATTCTGTTTATTTTGATTTTGAACTTTGTTTATGATTTAAGACCGTAGTCAAGGATACAGCAGAGAAGTGACATTTTACTTCCATTTGATTGAAGAGGTTACTTCTAGCCTTTTGGTAAAATCCCAAAGACAACGTTCGAGCCAGCCCGAAACTCACCTTGTGCTCAACAAAAGGTAATTCCCAATACTAACCAAGGAGTTGAGTTGAATCCATTCTTCATCATCTTTGGGAAGTTTGTGCTTCGGTCCTTTGCACATTCCTCAGAAGAGGGTAACTGATATAAAGATTGGTGTTTAGATACTACTATTTCCCTTCGTGCTAGATTTTTTTTTTTTTCTTTTTGACTCCAATAGAATCTACCCGAATTTTCATATCCTTTATATTTTACTTTATAATTTGCAAAAAAAGATTATACGAGGATTTTTAACACAATGGCCCTGCATCACCATCTGTTGTTGAAGCAGTTTCTGCCTTTCCATCATCGTCCAAGATCTCTGGATTTAGATAAACCCAATTTTGTCTTTTCTTCAGATATTCCGGTTAAAGTTGGTGATGTCGTGAACAACTATTTCAATAATCATTATGATGATCAAGCATCGGAGGATATAGTCGACCTAGCCGATAAGATTATAGAGTTCAATGTGAATATTGAGTTGAATACCCTTTTGATGAGAAATAGATCGCTTCGACCTTCAGATTTAATTAAAGAAAAACTTATATTTTTAGCAAAATCTGCAGTTCGTCACAATTCGTCTGATAAACGGAAGGATGTCCCCACTTTCAATCCTGCTTCTCCATCATCCCGTATCGGAAGCTTATACATGTTCCCTACAAATGAAACATTTATTGTTAGTTTATCATTGAAACTATTGGATTTCATCATAAGTATTAAAGAATTAGAAAACTTCCGTATAGATTTTCTCAAAGATGAAAATTATGGACTTCTTCTTCTTTGTGATGAACAACTTATTGATCAACTAGAGGACTATATCAAAAAAAGATTCATTTATGAGATTAAACAAAAGCTTACCCCCAAAAAAGTTGTTAAACGTCCTAAAGAAAGGGTCAATTCTGCATCAACAGCAGTGGATTCCTCTGATAATGAAGAGACCAGCCCGACAAATACTGAAAATGAAGATGCTAGTACCATTGTTGAAAGATTGCCAGTCTTAAGTAATTCTGTTTCAATGACTGATATTTCGATTAATGAAGATAGTTTTCGTAACGATAATTCAAAAATTAATAATAGTGATTTTTTGGATCAAGAAGACAAATTTTCCTCCACTGACAATATAGAGTTAATAAAATCTAATGATACAACATGCTCTACAAATATTGATGATAATGATAATGACGACCACGACATGCAAGACATTACCCGAGACAAACCTTATAAACTTAATGACAATATATTATCAGGTTTGAACTATATTTCTAATCCCAACATAAATTTGAAGACTAAATTACAAAAATTAAATATAAAACACAGAGAGGATGATTTCCTAGACAATGTTAATAATCTTAGACATAATGAAGAAAATGACTCCTTGATTCTTGATGATATTAATGCTTTTGGTTGTGATCTTCATGATTTTAATAACCCCGAAGCAACATTTGACTTGGAAGTATCTTTGAATTCTATAAATGATAACGACGAGCCTTATAATACTTTACATAAAACTCAAAAGGGGGAATTTAATCAACTGCTTAGTTTGAAACCACCAATAGATCTCCGACCTAACGATATTTTAGACACTCCACTTACTTCTCCACTGAAATTAACCAGAAATAGCTCTTCTTTTACTTCACCTTCTAAAATGATGACATCAAGAAGAACTTCAACGACATCTTTTTCAATGATAAACACCGAAGATAAAGATCTTGAATTTGCCTTTAAAAACAAGTCACCCATGGTGCCTTCATACATTAAAGAAGATAAGAAGTTTAAATTCATAAAAGTAGGTAAAGTTCAGAAGTTTGTTAATCTATTCGAAGAGAAAAAGATGGACGATAATGTTGCAAGTAGACATCAGAGTCGAACAAATACCAGACCTTCAAGCCCTTTGAAAAAACAAAGAAAGGACATTTTCACGGAAGAGTAATCATTTCAACTGTAATTATAAATGGTCTCCATTATTATCTTAATGTATTTATTACGATTTATGAATCACAACTGTAGTCAATCTAGTAATTTATATACTTTCAACCTTTTTAGTATCCTTGAACCCCGCTATTCTCTCTGTGAGCTCATTGAATTTATCAAACACTGCCCTAACCTCCTCTTCGCTTTTGTCTTCATTGGCATTTCGAGTGACTTTCAAAGTTCCTAAACACCATGTTTCTTTAAGGTCTCTGGTAATCGAAAGGAGATCTTCGCAAAGCCTTATTATCAAAGCAGAATCGGACTCAATAGTAAGGTTCTCAACTGAAAGCTGTTCTCTCGATTTATCCTGAATAATGGCTACTTCGAATATATCTTCGAATTTTTGAAGTATTTGTTCAACATTTGTATCTATTCTCTCTAATTAAGCTATGTTAGTATACGTATATAAAAAACATCACTGATTTTTAGTTCACATACGGAGAAGTGCAATTGATCTTGGTTGCATTTTGTATTTTTGACTGAAATCTTCCAAGGTAGAAGTATCTGTTGTCGGATTTGACTATTTTTCGAAGTTTTTTTTGAATTGATTTTTCAGTGCGTTCGAAAACCAAAAAAAAATCCTGAAATAAGGCTGCAAATTTTTCTGTATCTGTGGAATTTTTTTTTGTAATTCTAAGAGTTTCTCCTTCGGTAGATATATAATCGAAGATTTCCTCCTTCGGTAGATATATAATCGAAGAGTTAATAGGTAGCTATTTGTATCATGGAGTTTCAAAAGGGCTTGAAGCTGGAACTAGATATCAGAGAGAAAGTGGAGGGCCCGATTGATAGAGCCATTATAACAACTTTAGAGCGAGTTCAATCGTCTGATGTCGAGGAGTTGGCTATTGAAAATCTGCATACGCAAGAGGGTGCTGGATATGGAGATAGAGACCCGACATCTACTAAGTCTGGTTCTCTTCAGCTGGCACCGCAGTGGGTTTATGGAACAACATTTCCCTTACCCTCTTCATCGAGAGATTTATCCACATCGGGGTCAGGACTAAGCTTAGCAGCCAGGGGCCAATTAGCTATTGCCCAACCCGAGGTGATACAAAACTTTCTTTTCCCTCTTTCAGAAGCTTTGAAGGAGAAGATTATCAGGTATAGACAAAACTTGGTAAATCTTCTATCAGGGGATATCAGCTCAGTTGAGAATAATGGATTCAAAAATCCACTTTTGGTGGTTGCTGGACCAGACTTTGTTCAGAATCCAAATCAGATTAAAGCCTGTGCTCAGTGAGTCGGTAAATTTATTGGGAAGGAGTTTAGTGATTTACCAAGAGAAGACATGCTTCCACCTCAAGTTGCTAGTTTATACCACTGTGAAGATTCTCTGAAATATAAGAATCTAATGTTTGCTATCAGAACAAACTTGTCGAAGTACAATCATGACTACAATCAAATTAATGACAAAATAAACTCAGTCATGACTTACGAAATAGAGCAAGGGATACCTATATGTCGTGCTCTACTTTGCGAGTTGGCAGAGATTTGTCCAATTGTTGGTGATCCTTCAGACACTATTACTCCCCAGTATCTATCTGATCTTTATTGTCTCGGATTTGTCAGCTCGACATTGATTGAGTCTCAATTGCACAGGGAGTTGGTTTCTGGTTTATCTTATAGCATTGGGTTCCATACTCTGGATTGCAACCTAATTTTCAATAAAGAGACATACAAGCATAAAATCAATTGTGCTTTGGATGCTATGTTTGCATCTTCTCAAAAGCATCAATTTTTGTCAGTAACCAAAATTGGGACTGTTGCCGTTGTTGGAACAATTGGAAATGAGGACACTTTTGCAATATTGCAAATCAATTCTGAATTGCATTTAGAAGATTTGGTTGAGTTGATTGATACGATTTACATGCACCCAAAACTTAAGTTTCGCTCCCCCAGAATTATGTTAGATGTTGGGAAGATTAAAGAAGTTGAATATAACGATAAATTATCAATAATGAAACATTTGATGACGGATAGTCGAACAAAATACAAGATTATTGGAGTTTTGATAGACAGCGGTGAAAACTATATCCCCAAAGGGTATCATATTGAATTGAACGAAAAACTTGATACTCTTGATATCGATTCAACTTTCAGTTCTTTCGATCTGGAGTTTCACACTGAAAACATGCAAGCACATGAAAAGCTAATTCAGTTAAACAAATATTTTGTTAGAAATAGGATCTTCAAAACAGTCAATAAAGGTGCCAAGAGTGACATTAATTCATCTGTCTCCGAAGCTTTGTCCTCTGCCGTATTACTAATGAGCATTTGTATAACTATTATGAATATTTCATTAATGCAGATAGGTTCATTGAAGAGTTAGCAAATTTAAGTGATGCCAGAACAGAGTCAATAGTTTAAATGGGTGTATATTTCTATTTATGTATATGTATTGGCTCTAATCGCCTGCTCAATTGATTCAGTTACAGTCTTCTTCAAAGGTATAAAGTTGTAGCCCAAAAGAGTCTTTGTTCTCGAGTTATCTATGATACATGTGTTTCTTGACGCTTCAATCTGGCCGCCAGGAGTTCCAATTGGTAAGCTACTCCTTAAGTCAGGCAAAGTTTCACGAACAATATCCAAGATTCCCTGAGAGGTAAACCTTTCATAAGATATAATCAACCTTTGATTTTTGGTATTCTCATTCTCGAATGCAGCCAAGTGAGCTTTAGCAACATCTCTAACGTCAATACAAGGGCCCTTGATTTTTGGTATAGGGCTATCAACATTTAGTTTTAAGATCTCATTGACCATTTCTGCCGATGTATTAACAGTTCCCTTTGCATATAAATCGAATGCTTGCGGTCCAAGAACCAAAGAAGGATTGACACAAGTCAAACTGAAAGGAGGATCCTCTTTCTTCATGAAATCCCACGCAGCCTGTTCAGCAAACTTTTTAGAGCCATAGTACCCGTTGAAAGCATTTTCTAAACTTTCTTCCCATGTAATCTGGTTCCAGCTAGTTTCGTCCACGGTTACATTACTAGAGTTATCATCCAGAAACGAGCAATTTGAAACATAAGACGAAGTTAGAACGAATCGTTTTATATTCGAACCTAATGTCTTTACTGCCAGTAATGCATTTTGAGTTCCGTGAATAGCAGGAAGCATCAAATCCTTTTCTATTTCGTTGGTACTGTAATGAAAGGGAGATGCGGTGTGAATGAAAGTTGTAATCTCAGGATGTGTAGTTAAAACACCATCAAAAGCACCTTTGGCCCCAATATCTGGAATTAAAACATATTTAAAGCTCTTATTCTCGAGTTGACCAGCCAATCTTTCACCTTTTTCCTTAGACCTGACCGAACCAATTACTTCATATCCCTTTTCGAGCAAGTATATGACAACATATTGAGCTATATAGCCCGTAGCACCAGATACAAATACCGTATTCAGCATACTCAACCTTCCTTAATATCTATGGATTATAAATTGGGTAGAGAGAATGGAAGTTTTTAACATTTCGGAAATGCGTTTGATTGTCAAAAAACGAAAATATCATTTTGATTATGCAACAACAAGTACATTCGGAAATTGGCTGCGACAATTTTTTGCACCAAAAAAAAAAAAAACTCACTACAGAAACGCAATATACTATGTTAATTGTTTATGACTAATTTAGTAAATCTCGTTGTTTGACTATTGACGATCTGAACGTTGCCCAACATAAGTGAAAAAGACCTGAAAATGAATGTGAAGACAAGTTTATGATAGGGATATTATAAAAAAGGGAATGTTATAATCTTCCAAAAGAGTTTAAGAATGTTAACGAAAAATTTATAAATATTGACCACCACCCAGACTAATCTCAACAATATGACAATTAAATTTTCCAAGCAGAAATATAACACCTTATAGTTCCCACTTTCACTGAAATTCATTGTCAAATCGTTGTCTTTCAATGTTTCTGTAACGATGTTGCTGAATAAGGAGACGTTTAACTTGTCCAATTTTTCATTAACTTTTCTCAATTCTAGAGAAAGCGAAGTGTTGATTTCACCGATGGATCTATCACTGTTACTCAACAAGTTATCGATTCTAACAGCATAGTTTTCGTTAACCACGTGAATTAGTGATTTTATTTCATTCAAAAACCCATTAAATAAGGTTTCGTAAGCTGGTAGGATATCATCATTGATTTGAACTGTTGATTGAAAAACATTTTGAACGTGATTTTGTAGAATATCATCTAACTTTGAATCAACTCTATCTAATAATTGTGGGTGAATATTAATAAGAAAGTTTAATTTTAAGAATAAGTTTTTATCGATATAGTTAAGACGAGAGTCTATTATCGATAACTGACGTTCTTTCAAACCTCTTAGTACAGGAGCAGACTTTACATTTGAAAACTCGTCAGTGAGTGTGTTATACTTCAAATTCACTTCATCCTCAACTTGCTCAGTTGGACTCAAATCGAGATCACCACCTGTGATGATACGTTTAGACTCAACTGGTTTGAAAGTAATTTTATTTATATCTAGTGACTTCTCTGTAGAATCATCATTTGAATCTACCTTGATAGCAGGGACACCATTAGTAGCTTTCGAATCATTAGCGGAAGAATCAATAGTAAATATATGCTTGTTGGTATTTTCTGAATTTGAAGAAGTTTTCAAAAGGGGTAGGTTAGGAGTCGAACGGGGACCCGTGGGAAGTTTCTTGAATATTTTGATTGGTGAATCATCGCTATTTGAATGTTTAGAAGCGTCTACTTCTTCATCAGAAGACCAGGACGAAGAGGATATATTCGCACCATAGAGTTTTTTCTTAACTTTGTCACTTAAAGTTTTCTTTTTACCGGTATTATTAGACTTTGATCTTGATAATTGAAATATTCGGCTTTTATCACTACTTGAAGACTGAATACTTGACAGTCGTCTTTCCTTGATCTTTTTGCCTTTTTCACTATCAAATTGGGAACCTGGTTGGGAAATCGAATTTAAGGACTCAGAATCATCGGGCAGGTCTTCTTTAAATAGCTTTGTCATGTAATCGATCTCTCCTTCTTGGTTTATTTTTCTTTAGCGAGGAGGAATATGAGGCAGGTGAAGGATACCATAATTCACCATTTGGTTTTTTCAACTCATTCCAGTGTTCAGTTCTCCAAGACTTGTCGAAAACGAATTCTGATAATTCAATTGCCCATAACATGTGCCAATTTTTTTTATGTTCACCACTATTTTTCGAACTAAAGACGTTACAAGCGAGCGGTAAAGTCTTTATACTTAATGGTCTTATTGATTCTTTATGCTTAGCCCTAATTTTTCGATTCCTGATCACTTGCAAAGGGTTATAGACTCCTTCAATTCCAGAATGTATGCTATCCTCTTGATGTAGTTTACCCCAATCATAAATTCTTTGAATATACATGTATTTTAAGCCGATTGAGGATTTGACTTTTTCAGCACGGATAATGGTATCTCTTGAGATCACGACATTTGAAGAGGAGTCTCTACTACCTCTCTCAATTTTGCTGATATTGTTTATATAGGAAGTGTCTTCGAGGGGATCGACAATATTATGCTCAGCCCGTAAAACACGCCTTGTATCGAGAAATAATGAAGTCAAATGTTTAGCCAGTAAGATTTGGTCTTCATCAGTTTCGATATTAGGAGACTTGTTGCTTGATTTTGAAATTGGGTCAGAGGAAGTAGGTACTATATCGTTATCATGATTTGCTTCACCGCCCGGAGGAGTAACCAATATATTGGAAGGGACGTCTTTTGATGTTTGAACATCTCCTTCTTTGATGCCTTGACTTAATTCTTTATTACCTGATGGCACCCGATCCGGATTTTCCTCTTTAATTTCATCCAAGGAAATATCGAATTCAAACCCATCAACTTTTGGTCTCTGGGACTGCAAGACTTTCCTGTAATGAGAATGGGGTTGTTTCCTTGTATTATCAGACATTGTATTGGTGGGGGAAGGTTGGGGGTGATCCGATTTGGCCTGAGTATAATGATTGGGGTTATTTTCGTATTTTGAATCCTCGTCAGATAAATTATTGAATTCTGATAGTATGGGAATACCAGGACTTGACGAGCCCGAATTGGTACCATTGGATATCTTCAAAGCTGCCAAAGGCAGCAGGGAAGTTTTTGAAGATGCCGAAGCAGCCTTGGCAGGAGTCATCAATTGTTTTTGACCTAAATCATCAAAAGGCATACTTGAATTCGTACCAGGAGATATTAGTCGCGAATTTGGGGATCTTGGGGTTTTAGACGGCGACATTGGTGGTTTATAGAAGTTGCATTGGTCAGTAAGGGTTCAAGCAAGGCTGACTTTGATAATATTTGAAAATCAACTTTAAAAAAAGCAATGAACAAGACTAAATTGAGTTGACAAGGTAATGATCTCAACTGAGATGCGGATATATGTCTGCTTTTCAAACCAAGGCAAATACGCTTTTCTCTCTTTCCAAAGCAGTTGATCAGCTTTAAGTAACAAACTTAACGGAAAAGCCAAAGATGGATATAAAAGAATTTATAAATCAGAGGGTAACAACCTGAGATTTAGTCAATAGAGTTGTTTTCTTACAAAAATGTTCCTATTGTACTTTTTACATTTTGAGTGAAAAAAAGTACATTGTTAAGGAAAAAGCGCAAGGATTAGTTGGATTCATTTTTTTTTTTTTTTCGTTCTTTGGTTTCTCTAGTAAACTATCTGTTGCCACCATTGAACCACCAGAGCTTAACTAAGATGAGTAAAGAGATTCAATTTGTTAAGAATGATTGGGAGAAGTATTTGTCACACAATAAGTACTTGGTAGCCAATTACACTGCAGGCTGGTGTGGACCATGTCAAGCGATCAAACCAATTGTTGATCAATTGTATAATGATCCCGACCGCAAATACGCCAAAATTGAATTTGTTAGAGTGGATTTGGATAAAGAAAGGGAATTGGCCGCTAGATATCAAGTAAGCAGTATTCCTACTTTTATATTTTTGGTGAATGGTGAGGAAACTAAACGTATCCAGGGAGCCAATGTTCCAGAATTGACCAAACTGTTGGATCAATTCAGTGAGCTTGCCAACAACGATGCCGACGCTAAGGTAAGACAGGGGAATGGCTCCAACGAGGGTGGGGCTGACATTACCAAGAGTGTGATTTACAAAGATATTTCGTCGTATATACCCAAGGGATATGAAATATTGAATGATTACTTATATTCGGGCCAATTCGAATCCTTGAATACAGTCCCGTTATACAAGAATGAAGAACTGGACGTGAAAAACGTTTTCAGAATAAACGAACCCCAACCAAGTACAGTATACTCTGATTCTGACTCTCAATTGCTATTCTACATACCATTCACTCACATCACCAAGGTCTACTCGGTGCTATTATCGTTCAAGAAGCCAGAATCTTACAAGCACGAAGAATCCATGGAACTTGACGAAGAGGACTTGCAAAACGAGACCCAGGTCCCAAACTTGTTGAAAGTCTGGCCAAATCATAATAACATCATCTCCTTTGATGACGCAAACGATTCGAACGCCCCTCACATTGAAGAAATCACCGTTGCTGATCAAGACTCGGAAACAATCTGGTACGAAGCCAAATTGAAGTTTGTTCGTTTCCAAAAAGTGCAAAGCTTGAATCTCTTCATCGACGGAGAAGACCAAGACTACCACACCTTATTGGACAAGGTGGTCATCATCGGGGTCAATGGCGAGTCTAAAGACCAGGGCAAGCTCGAGTAGACTACTGGTTTATCCTAAAGCATATACATACACCCGTACACCGCGAAAAAACCGAAATACAACTACAATGCCTCTTGCACGCTTCACTTCCCTCTGGCCTACCGGCACTGGCAGTGTTAATTGCAGTCTATAAGTATGTAAATACGTAACAATTTGATATATATCGTTTATATGATATGTTTTCTGTTGGATCCCTGGATAATGTTTTTTCCATTTTATTCTCTCACCTCCATATTCATTTTTTTTTTTTTTTCAGTGTTTTTTTTTTTTTTTTTTTTTTTTTTTTTTTTTTTTTTTTTTTTGATTTTTTAGCGATATTTTTTTTTGCCTGCTTTTCCTTGTAGTCTTTTTGGCTGGATTACTTCTTTTCCTCTCTTTTTTTTCAGTCTTTCGACTTTCTATTAAGACTAAGAGCTTTTATAATCATTCTTTGGTGGTATAAGCTGAGATTCGTTGATCCGTTCATTGCAATTATATATTTTTTTGCTTTATTACTGTTGAATTTGTAATTTTGCCTCCTAATATATTTTGGTGTCTTTCCAATGAGCTCGCCAGTATTATTGAAAAATTCCATCGGTCGCTTGTCTTCTGACCCACTATTGCTCCGAGCTTTAGGTCTACATTCACTTTCCAGCATTCGATTGTATTCTTCCCGTTGCAATTATCCATTAACTCCGGGCTTACATCATAATTTGAATTCGAAAACTGTTAATTTACCGTTAATAGCGTCTTTTATAAGATATAATTCGTCAACTTCTTCTAAAAATCCAATAAAGAATAACGAGGACCAAATAAAGAATGCTGAGTTAATAAAGAGAGACCCTACGTCTGGACAACCAGCAAAACCCGAATCGAATCAAGCTTTAGTTAGTCCATCCACTAACCCCGAAGATTCTTCTAATACAGCAGTGGAAGAAACTGAAAAGAAAAAAACTATTTGGGAAAAGGTTAAGCATGAAGCTCAACATTATTGGAGTGGTACTAAATTATTAGGTTATGAAATAAAAGTTTCTACTAAATTATTATTCAAAGTAGCTGCTGGTTATGGTTTATCAAGAAGAGAAACTGCTCAATTAGGTAGAACCATTGTTGATGTTATTAGATTAGTACCATTTTCAATGTTTATTTTGGTTCCATTTGCTGAATTATTATTACCAATTGCCCTTAAACTCTTTCCTAATTTATTACCATCAACTTATGAATCGAAATCCGATCGTAAAGCTAAAAGGGCTAAATTATCGAAAACAAGAGTTTCAACTTCGGATTATATAAAGAAAACTATGGAAGAAAGTGGTTTGAAATTATCTAAAAAAATTACTGAACAAGAAAGAGAAGCTTTTGTCTCATTCTTCCATACTATTTCAATGGGTAAAAGTCCAACAAATGAACATTTAATCCAAGTTGCAAGATTATTTAAAAATGATCAAGTTTTAGATAATTTATCAAGACCTCAATTAGTGGCAATGGCTAAATATATGTCTTTAAGACCTTTTGGTAGTGATTCGATTTTACGTTATCAAATTAGACATCGTTTATTAACTATTATCAAAGATGATAAAGCAATTGATTATGAAGGGGTTGAATCTTTAACTGTTCCAGAATTACAAATGGCTTGTCTGCAAAGAGGTATCAAATCTATCGATGTTTCTCCTGGTAGATTAAGAGAAGACTTAGCTACTTGGTTAGATTTGAGATTAAGACAAAAAATCCCTTCTACTTTATTAATTTTAGCATCTACTTATACTTATGGTGATCATGGTCGTACCATCGAAACTTATTATGATGCTTTATTGGCAGTATTATCTTCCATTCCTGATGAAGTTTATAATGTTGCTAAATTAGAATTATCTGATGATTCTAAATTGAAATTGAATATCTTGAAGGAACAAGAAGAATTGATTAATGAAGAAAACTACAGAGAAAAAGATACTGTTAATAAAGTCAGAGATGAAATTAACTTGGATGAATATGAAGACACTGCCAGTGAAGGTATGAAGATTGAGTACGAAGATGATAAATCCGAAACCAAAAATGTTAAAAAAACTGAAGGTGTAAAACAAAATGAAAAAAAAGAAAAATGATTTCACAACCAAAATAGCTGAATACTGATTAGTTTATAATTCAGGATGCTTTCTGTTGCAGTTGGGTGATTTCTGATATAAAACCAATAAAACTTTAGAAAAAAAAAATGAAAATTTTTTAAAAAACAAAAAAAATAACACCTAAAACGATACTTCATTGTCATTATCGATTCTTACCAATATATTTATTTATCACATTATATTCGCTTTTATGAGTTTCTGCTTTTTAGCTATTCTATTACTTCTTCATTGATTGTAAAAATCGAAAACAAAAAATAAAACGATTATATAATCTCTTTGTATATACATTCATCCTCTTGAAATCTACATTCATCATGATTAATTTTTGATATTATCTTAAAATTCTCTATTATACATTTATTTAAATAAGTTTGCACTTATTAGTTAGTACCAGTTGAACCAAACCCACCGGCTCCTCTTTCGGTATTAGTTAACTCTTCAGCACTGATTTCTTTGATATCAGCATTGACGATTCTTTCTAAGACCAATTGGGCAATTCTGTCACCCTTTTTAATTTCAAAGTCTTTTTTACCATGGTTAAATAAAACAACTTTAACTTCACCTCTATAATCAGCGTCGATAACACCAGCACCAGTTGAAATACCGTGTTTAACGGCTAATCCTGATCTTGGGGCAACTCTCCCATAAGTACCAACTGGAACAATTATACTGACATCAGTGGCAACAAGACCTTGGCCTTGAGCTGGAATAACAGCTTCTTCTGATGAATATAAATCATACCCAGCAGCTAATGCTGAACCTTTGGTTGGTAAAGTAGCTTTTTCAGAACGCAAAAACACTTTCAAGTCTTGAGCATCAGTTTCAATCTTGGTTTTCTTAAGGGTTCTTTCGTCAGCAGTCATGGTAAGTAATAATTCGGTTTAGTAATTCAACTAAAAGCTGAAAAGAAAAGCAGCTAGTTTTGAAAAATTAAGATATACCGTACGCGTTTGGGAAGTGAAAAAAAAAAAAAATCTGGAAAATGCTACCACACTCCGCGTTTTGTGTGAAATATCAGTTCCAATAGTTTTTGCATCAAAACTTAAAGTTTTACAGTCAAAGCCTACATAGGAAAGAAATGAAAAGTGCTGCTATTAATAAGTGTATGCTAAGGTTAACTGAGAAATGCATCGTTACTGAGGGATTCGTATAGTTTTACTCGCAATACTAGAGGTATGCCATTCTGATCTTCGAAAATGTTGAAATCGGTATTGGACAACTTTAAACATTCGTCCTGGCTTCTGACAATGTCAACCTCTTCTTCGTTAAGTCTGCGATCTTTGAAAAAGATGGTTGATTGGCGGTAAAGGCTTTGGAACATGGTCAATTGAATGAATAAAATAACCAAATCACTAACTATCAAAGCCGGTAAACCAAGCACACATAATTTATACCAGATATTTGATTCTGGATTATAATTCTGCGGCACTGATTCGCTGATAAATGAGACAAACCACCAGGTACCATTCTCTATTTTCTTTAAGTTTCCCGAATCTGCAACCAGTATCATCCAGCCAGCTACAAAAAAAATATGGAAAACAGTAGTGATAATAAACTTCCAGTATATGATTTTACAAGTACCTCTTAGTAGTTGTGAGATTATCTGATCCTTAGTTGGTCTAGCGACACCATTCACAATAACTTCTTCATTCCGATGGTCTCTAGTCATATGGTCAATGGCACTAGCCAACCCCAATCTTTCACTGTTGTTGACAAAATTTGGGCATAAGAGCTTTTGAACAATCAAGTGTAATACTATTGGAAACACACTTGCAGAGTGACAATATTTTATGAGTTGATAACCGGCTATAATGATAACCAAGGTATCTAGTTGGTTTAATGCATGGTATTGATGTTTTGATTTTTGAATAAGATAATGTTTCTTTTCGAAACTTAGTGATTGTTCATGATCTATGACTTTCTGTGCTGAAGTTTCAAAGAACTGGGGATCCTGTCCCTGTATATTTGATTCATGTGGTGGCGAGTAATGACTCGATGACTCCGTGGGCCGGGGAGGACTACTTGGAAATCCTCCTGGCATTGAAAAAAAGCTTGAACTCATGAAAGAAAGATTCTACCAATAGTTTGTATAAGAAAGTCGGTTACAATTAAAAGATCAAAATTGATATGTTTTATTACTCCTGAGAATACGTTTTTACACACTTGCACTTTTAGCGTTAATTAGGCCCGGACACCACGGTTATAATAATAGAAGTATCAAAAGCATATAAAGTAGCTACGGAAGGAATAGTTTATAATGATGAAATTAATATATTCAAAAAAAATGAAATTAGAATTTACAACAAAGAACGACCATGAATCATTCTTAATTTATAAAAAGAAGACTGAATTTAAAGAAAAAATCCTAGCAATCTGTTTTAAATATATATAAAAGAAAAGAAAACAATTTTAAGCTTGATTAGATTTTTCCCATGCCAAATTAATCAAAGATATAGTAAGAAGAACGGAAAAAAAAAAAAAAAACAAAAGTAGTGAAATTTTTTTTTTGATTCGTTAACCTAACTTAATAAAGCACCAATGTCAGCTGGCATTTCTTCAATTTGAGTAGAGTAGAATTTTTCAATTTCTCTCATCATGACAACATCTTTATCGGTAACAAAGTTGATGGCAACACCTTTTCTACCGAAACGACCACCTCTACCAATTCTGTGAATGTAGTTTTCTTTGTTGGCTGGTAAATCGTAGTTAATAACCAAGGAAACTTGTTGGACATCAATACCTCTAGCTAATAAATCGGTAGAGATTAAGATACGAGAAGAACCGGATCTGAATTCATTCATAATGGTATCTCTTTCGGATTGAGGTAAATCAGCATGAATAGCAGAAACGGTGAAACTTTGTTCTTTCAATTTGGTGGTTAACATTTCAACCTTAGATCTAGTGTTACAGAAGATAACGGCTTGAGTAACAGAGATAGAATCATATAAATCAACCAAACAATCGAATTTATATTCTTCTTCTTCGACATTAACGTAAAATTGTTTAATACCTTCTAAAGTTAATTCATCTTTTTTAACTAAGATACGGACTGGGTTTTGCATGAATTTGGTGGTAACTTCCAAGACATCTTGAGGCATAGTAGCAGATAATAAGACAACTTGGGTAGTGGTTGGTAATAATTTGAAAATGTTGTAAATTTGTTCTTTGAAACCAGAAGATAACATTTCATCGGCTTCATCTAAAATGAACATTTTAATTTTAGAAGTTCTTAAAACACCACGTTCAACCATATCTAAAACTCTACCTGGAGTACCAACAACAACTTGAACACCGGATTTGAAAGCTTCAACATCATCTAAAGTGGAAGTACCACCAATACAAGCATGAACAGAAACATTCAAGTATAAACCAATATGAGTAATGACATTTTGGATTTGTAAAGCCAATTCTCTAGTTGGAGCTAAAATTAAAGCTTGAGTGGATTTTTCATTTTCATCAATTCTTTGTAAAGCAGAAATGGTGAAAGTAGCAGTTTTACCAGTACCGGATTGGGCTTGAGCTAAAACATCACGTCCTTCAGTGATTGGTAAAATGGCTCTTTGTTGAATAGCAGATGGAGTTTCGTAACCGTAACCAAAGATACCTCTAACGATATTTGGTTTCAAGTTTAAATCATCAAAAGAGTAAACAACATTGTCGTAGTTAGATTCAATCAAACCAGAATCGACTTCAGTAATACCGTTGGAAGACATATTGTATTGATTATCAACAGCTAATATAAATTTATATAAAATTTAAAAGGAAAAAGGGTTGAACTTGATAGCAGATTGCTCTTATGTGTAATGATTTTACAAACTTTTTTTTTTTTTCCTCCTTCTTCCTCCCTATACTTACAAGGTCTTCCCTTCACTACAATTCTCATTTTTTTCCAATTTTTTTTTTTGTTTTTGGTGTGGGACTGAAAAATTTTTATATGTAAATCAAGTAATGAGCGGCCGGGTAATCCCCGGAGCACGTGATAAGATCCGTACTTTTTTCTGGTAGTGCGCGGCCCGCTTTAGTTCGGCACCCGTACATCCTCCTTTTCACCAGATAACCATTTTTACATTCTTATTGCCTTAAACTACTATCAATTGCCTTTAACTACCTTCAGTTACCTTGAATTACCATCAATTACGTTCTATTGCATTAGATTCATTATAATTGAGGGTGTCGAGCACGAGTTTTGTAGCTAAGTGGTTAGGTTAAGGCGTAAGGATGGCTGCTAAAAGCTTACGGTAGGTATAAATAAACTTTTATTATAAAGGGCATAGAGAAAAGCAGAGATACCCTAGTCAAACACCCTTTCGGGCTTAATACGGTTTTGGAATTCCCACGGTAATAACTTGGGGGCTTCGCTGATATCTTCGGCATCAAGGACGGCGTCGTCTTGTTCTTCTTCTTCTGGGACAAGGACATCTTCTGCCAAACCCAACTTCATTAGCTTTTCGTTGACTTTGTTGAAGCTAATTGCATCGTTGCTCAAGTTTTCCACTGGATCCATTTTGGGGTCATCGTCTTCCATCACTTTACGTGGTTCAGGTTTTTGTAGAGGCATTAACAAGTGAGTGGGATGTAATCCGAATCATGAGCGAAAACTCGCTCTGGCTGCTGGTCTTTATGGTAGCCAAACTCTTGACCGATATGGGAATTTTCGGCTGCTAGATCTTTGGAGATTTCCTGGATTTTTTCTGGGGATACCGGGGACCCTTGGTAATCGAATGATTTCATTTTTCTGTTGTTCTTGATTACCATTATCCCAGGCATTAACAGATTGGTTTGAAATCTTCAATGAACGGCGGGTCTTTCAGAGTTTCGGATTTCGGTGGGGGTTCTTTGGCAGGGTCCCAAGTGGAATCTGCACTTTGAGAAATGCCTGGAATATGTTGATAATATTTAGGGTCACATAAATCAGCAGGCTTAGAAACATCCATTTCTTGGTGAGTGGTTGCAACTTGTTCGATTTCTTCTAAAACGTCATCAATTTGTTCATCGAATTCAGTAGGAGAATCTTGGGAAAAAATATAGTTTCCTTGGTCAAATATGACACTGTCGATGCTTTTACCATTGAATTTTTCATCCCAAATCTGCCACCAATTGGTGAAAATACCTTCTTTTGATGATGAGGTCCAAGGTTTAAAGGGACCAATGAAATGAACTAGCTTCACTTGAGTATCTGGACCATCATAATAATTGAATGCAGCAGAATGGTATCTATTCAAAGTCTCATTAGTTGAGTCCAATTGAGATTGATGATCAAAATTTGTTTGTTCATCATTTACCTTATTTTCAATTGGATTAGCAAAGTACTTATACGCTGGGAGATATTCATACTGGGCAGAAGGGGTGGTATTATATAAGAACGGCAATTGAACCCAGTTGGAACTTTTGGTTGTGTTAACAAACTCTATATTATTAGTATGGGCATTTAAAAGGTCGGTTACCCAATCTGGCTGCGAATTAAAATATTGATTCAATAAACCTTGGTCTGCACCATCAAACGAGATTTCCAAACTGGCACTATTAACCAATGCAAGTAAATTATAGTAATCGACCAGATTGGGCTTCAATAAGAAAACCCCGGAATTGAAAACATCGGGGAATCCACTATCAGGCGCAGCTAAGATCTTATTTTCGGGGAAGTCAACCTTTAGCAAATTCAAAATTGATCCCTGTTCTTTAATTCTGGGAATATTTGGTAATGTGTCAACATCCAAATATAAAATCTTATCGAACTTATCATAAAGTGACCATAACTGAATCTTGGTGAATGTTTTGTCCAATTCGGGCCTACCTAATTCGTGAGATAACTTTTCTGATAAATGAGAAGTGAAAAGCTCAACATCGATTAATTCATCATATATTTCCGATAATAAGGTTAATTGATATTCATTAAACTTATTTCTATCGATTAATAATGCTAGTGTAACTTCGTAATCAGTAATTGCAATAATTTTGCGGATTGCTAACCCTAAAACAATAGCACCAGGTAAATAATTGGTATTATATAATAGTGAGACAACAGCATTCGTCATGGACGGTATAACTTTGGTTAAAAGAGAACAGGAGACGAATTACTGGGAAACTATAACCCCAGTATACTTTTAGATAATAAGTATGCTACTAAAGATAATAATATTATAAGGGGCAGATTTTACATTATTTAAATAATTAAATTGCCCCGAGAAGTGTTTATTTTTGGCCCCGAAATTAACCATTTCGAATATCTGAGACAACATGGACAATCATTTGTGGGGGAACTCCCGCTGTTGGGCAAACATTTACTACTCGACTTGATGGGTGGATGTTCCCACTCGAATAGACTGAATAGACTGAATAGACTGAATAGACTGAACGGTTCTATAGTAATGTCCTTTATTAAGGGATACAGATGGGTGCTTTCTTTTTTTTTTTTGCGGTCTATATAAAAGATCGGGGTATGAGGAAGTCTATTTCTACAATACAACATGGGTACCTTATAGATTTTTATGACATTAAATTAGATATACACACATATAACGTTTTCAATAAAAGGAAACACATTATCAAGTTAATGATTTGATATTAGTATTATTTTATAAATTAGAGGGAAATGCACGTTATATCATAACTTAACGGGAGTAAGACCAGACGTTCTTTAATAAACCATCTTGTTGGGCTAATCTGTTTAAAGAATCGTCAGCTTCACCTCTACCTCTGATGTGACCAGCTAAAGCGTAAGTGGTGTTAGAACCAGCAATAGCTCTACCTTCTTCGTCAACATTGGCAATGTTGATTTGAACAGAAGCATGATCTTTAGCTTTGATGATTCTGTTGGTGGCAGAACATTTTCTTGGGACGTATAATTCGACCTATTGATATTGTTAGTATACAGTTATATTGAAATGGGTCTTCCTAATCTAAATACATGGACTAATATAAGTATATGGATTAAATCGGCTGCATCTATTCTTTTGAATGACAAGGAAATGTCTCAATACTCAGCATTTGGTAATCTTTCATTAACGTCTTCCACTAATACTCTTCGACTCAATACGACGTTTCTTCAGTCTCTGCTAGTATCTCCGGTGGGTTCATCCCATATTAGATCATTACTTCATGTATTTAGTGAGGCCCCAAAAACTGTCATGACGGAACTATTACATACTAATTGACCTTTATCGTTTTCCATTTTGGCTGATGTTTAATATGTGATAATGAACAAACAAAATACTACTATATTTCAACTAATAGTTTTTTTTTCCTTAACGAAGTCCATCAACAAAAATTTTCACAAACTGCGTACAACTCGCACTGTATTTTTTTTTTGGCTGTTGAAATATTTTTGGTAGTCGCACTGGTGTTAGGGCTTGTGCCCTTCATCACGTGCCGTGTTTTTTCTTCCAATAGTTGCAAAATATATATATACATGCACAAAATAAACGAATACATTCTATTAAATAATATACTTACTACTTCAATGCTAAGACTGCAACACTTTCAACGTGGTGAGTCTGCGGGAAAAAATCAAATCCCTTGATGCTTTCAACGTAATAGTCTTTACCGTTAGCGGTCTTATTGATGAACCAGTCGACATCTCTTGCTTGAGAATGAACATTACAACTAATGTAGACGATTTTTGCAGGATGATAATCACTTAATTGATTTAAGAATACATCGTCACAACCTTTTCTTGGAGGATCCAAGATGACTGAGGTTCTATTTGAAGGAGTATCAATGCTTCCAAAGATTTTTTCTGCTTTACCAACGATAAAAGTAGCATTTTCAATATTATTTGTTTTAGCATTACGTTCAGCAAATTTCACCGAATCAGCACTGACCTCTACACCGATAACTCTAGAGACATTTTTGGAACAGGTGATTGAAAATAAACCAGAACCACAATAAGCATCAACCAAATAATTTGGTTCATTCGGTAATGAATTTGGAATTGATAAATTATTCTTAACATAGTTAGTAACTGCAGGTAAAATCGAATTATTGTTTTGGAAAAATTCACCAGCGGAGAATTCAAAAGTAAATCCATTAATGTATTCAGTAACAATCTGTCTTGGATCAGTTACACAAGTTTTAATCAATTTTTCATGCTTGGAATCATCATTTTCTATATTAATTTCAATTTTAGAAATTTCTTGAGTTTCTTGATTGACTGAACCTGGATGTTTTGATTCATCAAATGTTTCTTCTTTAGTTAAAGTAGTAGTATCTTCTCTTAATAATATTGTAGCACCTTTTTTATAATTTTTAAATTCCTTATGAAATTTAGTACGTTCATTTTTCATACCCTGATTAATAATCGAAGTACCAATTGAGCATTCTTCAATATCAAGAACAGAAAAATCTCCACCTTGAGCTTGTGGTCTCCAAGCTGGCTTACCTTTTGCACCAAACCCTAAACTAGGAGGGGTTGTTAATACTGGTTTAGAATAAGGTAAATTGAAATGAGGAGTTAATTTGGTTCTATAAGTAAATTGTAAAGGACTTGGTTCAGTTGAACTTATAGAAGGTAATTGATCATTCTTGGATAATATTGGGGCTAAATATTTATAAGCATTTTCAATGGTTTGTTTTTTGAAAATTAATTGTTGATTATAATCAACATTTTGATATTGACAACCAGAACATTTACCGAAATAACGACAATTAATTAAAGAATCGTTTCTATTAGGACTAGATTCAATTACTTCTAATAAATCAGTCTCAACGTATAATGGATGAGATTTGAACACCCTTATTTTAACTATATCTCCTGGTAATCCAAATGGAACAAGAGCAATCTGTTTACCATTTTCTTTGATTGGATGATTAATTAATGTTAAACCATCACCATTTGAACTTAATCTTAATATTTTGGCATTTTCTACAATTCGATGGTGTTTATTGAAAGATTCAGAATCATTTAAAATTGAACTCATGTCATTGGATATAGATTCTTCTTCTAGACCATGTTGTTGTAGTAATTCTTTGATTTCATATTGAAGTACCCCCATAGGAGATGTTGGATCAACTTCTTTAGCTTTATATTTTCTTTTATGTATTTTAGGTTGTTTCTTCTTCTGTTTACCTTGATCTAAATTAGGTTTTTTCGTTTCATTTTCTTCTCGACCTGGCGATACTGATCTTTTCTTACCTTCCAAGGGTTCGGTTGCTGCTGCAGGGGCCATGTTATCAACGTATATGATTTAAATATGGAGCTTTGAAGATGAGATGCACAATTTTTTTTTCTATTATCAGATGAGCTCGTAAGCAAACTCGCGGGTGATCTGATTGGACGGCTACACCCGTACACCATTGTCGGGCATTTCATTTTCTACGCTCTTTTTCTTTTTTTGGAAAAACCACCCGTACCTTTTTTTCTTCTTATGATTTAGTGCACCTCGCCAATACCGTTTGCAACCAGTTACTTACACAATATGTTTCGCTTCTACGCCTAAAATTAAACAATTGACAATTGGATAAGATAGTCAATTCTCATAATGGGTTTTATACTGGGTACATAAGGTTGTCCACAAAGTCAACAGGACCCCATGCAACCGTTTAATTGCTTGAAAAATCGCCAATCCTTGACGATCGGTCGTAGAACCGATGTTGGCCTTGCGTCATGGTACAGTTTAACCTTTTAATCTAAAAGAAAAAGAAAAATCTTCCCCTGTTGAACAATAAAACGGGGAGGTTTAGTCTTGTTTTTTGTTCTTTATTTTCTTCTTTCCTATTAATTTTTTTTTGTTTTCGTTTTTTATTTTTTTCCTATTCATTATTTTGTTTTTATTATTTTCTTTTGTATTATTTTTCTTTTTGTTATTAATTTTTTTCTTAGTAATTTATTGCTTATTATTTTCTTTTCTTTTTTTCATTTAATATTTTCATATTTTATTTTCATAATTTTTTGTCGTTATTTCCTCTATTTGGTTTTCGTTATTTTTTCTCAAAGCAGCACAGAGTTAATTGCCGATCGGCTCGATACCTCGCACAAAGTGCGATAGAACAGCACCGAAATAAGGAGTTAGAATAACCGACATCTAAATGATAAAGGGTCAGCCTGTGTAATGAACGAAACTGCACGTCTTAGTACAATAATCTTCATGTAATTAATCCAATTTACCTTATTCCCAATTGACCCAACTGGTGGAAAGGGAAACAGAGAAATAACAGATGTATGTCTGTGCATATGCGTTCCAGCTGAAAGTACGATTGACTATCCTACAGACATCTAACTAAATTTGCAATCTATTGTAAAGTTAGTAATACACGTTAAAAGAATAATTTTTGAAAAGAATTGAAAATAAAAGGAAGGAAAAAATATTGGGAAAAGAACAAAAACCAAAAACAAAATAAAAAAAAAAAAAAGAACACAACACAACAATATTTGCTTTTTATATTGCGGCGAGTGGTAATATTTTTACCTGGTACTATTCGTAAACGTCATTAATTAGTGTACTTAGAGGGGATATTTGAATATAACCATTGTAGAGGTCTTTTTTTTATATGATCAAAATAAGTATAAGTTCTTAATTGCTCTAATTCTTCAACAATTGCATCTTCATCATAACCTTTATTTTTACCAATTTGAATTGCTTCATATATTTTTTTCCTTCTTAGAAAAGTACGTGATTCAGTTTCATTTCTCCATTTCGTATTATATTTTTCTTCTAATAATTTTAATGGTGGTTTATCATTAAGACCATATTCGTATTCTTGCCAAATTTCATGAACTGTTTTAAGTGACTTTTCTAATTTATATTGGGGAACGTTATTAGATTTTTTATTTGGAATTAATCCTGAATGAATTGAAATTATTCCTTCTTTATTGATGGGTGATTTATTACCTCCGCCTCCACCACTCGTACCAATTTTTGTTTTAATTGATGGCGATAATGTGTCTGGAGTATTACTTGTTGGTGTAGTATTTGAATTTGGTTTAGAGTTTTTGCGACGTTTTTTGGCAGATTCTTCCAGTAGTGATTCGTATTTTCTTATATCATGATGATGGATACTTGATTCAAGTGATGTAGGATTATTTAATTGTTCTATTGCATCGTCATTTCCATGCTCGAAATTATTTAACTGATAGATATTACCTTCATTATTTTTATTCCCATCAGGAGTATTGGTATTATTTGTATTAGGGCTAACTGAATGATCGCTATGATTTGAATTAGTATTTTCGTTATTCCCACTATTAGTTGATGTTGCTGTTGATTTACCTGAAGGGTTATTGCCTCCATTAGAATTCGTTCCTGGAGGATTATTCGTACTTAATAGATTAGACAGTGCTAGGGATAGTATGTAAGGATTAGAATTATTAATTGGAATGCTTTGGCTCTTTTGATTTGGTTTCATTCGAGTCATTTTTTTATTAGATAGATTAGTGGCTCCTGCTGAAATGACTAAATCTTGTTGTAGTTGTTGAGGAGGCGCGGGTGTTGATTGTGCTAATGTAGTTGGTTGGGATTGATGACGAATTTGATGGGCTTGTGGGTGTGCTTGAGGATGGGCCTGTGGGGCCTGTGGGTGTGCTTGAGGATGGGCCTGTGGGTGTGCTTGAGGATGGGCTTGTGGATGAGTTTGTGGATTTGTTTGATACGGTATTGAAGTCAGTTCATTTAAAGGAATCATTCTGCTAAAAGAAGCACTTCTCTCCAAGGGGAAAGTATTAAAGTCAAAAGTAAAACGATTCGACATAAAGGGAGATGAAGGGGCAGAATTTGGTTGTGGAGCAGGTGATTTGATATTAAAATGTCTTGACCATGGTTTATTAAATTCTTGAAAATGGGATGATGAATTTGCTTGATTATTTGTATTTGAAGTATCTCCAACAACGTTATTTACAACATCAACAACATCTTCTCCTTCATCTTCTTCATCTTCTTCAAGTACATCGACATCTCCTAAATTAGTTAACCCATTAACTTCTTTAGTTAGATTAGTCATATGTTTATTAAAGATTTCAAATAGTCTAGAGCTAGTAATTAAAGCATCTTTACTAACTGAAGATCCTGTTGTTGTTTTATTAACGACTTGATCTAATTTATTTGATAAATCAATTAATTTTTCATTAATTGCTTGGACATTTGATTCAAATTTTGAATCAATATAATCAATTCTTTTATTAACATAATTGCTTATATGATTAAGCTGATTGATAATACCGTCTTCCGGTAGATTTGGTATATTTGACATTACTTTTTTCGATTATTTCTTCTTCTTTTTACCTTTTTTGTCTCAATTTAATTGGTTTTTTAACTGGACTTTCAATTGGTACCATTAAGAACTTGCAATTACTAAATTCAATACTTTTCGATTTTGGAGAAGTCATTAAAAGGAGGAATCAAGGTCAAAACAACCAAAGAAAAAAGAAAAAAATATCTAAAGAGAAAAGAAAAAAAAAATCAAAAAAAAAACAAAATTAAATAAAAAAATGTAACAAGAAAATAACGAAACGGAAACTGGTTATTCGTGAACGTTTGGAAGTCAATTTGAAAATAAAAACACCCACACCGTGAATTCGAGTAGTTGAGTGTATTACTTATCAACTTTCACAAATTCAATTAACTTTGATCCACCTAATCAGTCAACCAAGAACAACTTGAAAAGAACAAAAAATCAATAAAAGGACAAAAAAGAGAAGCACAGCTTTTCAAAAAAAAAATAAAATTGAAATTAAAAAAATAAAATTAAAAACGAAAAAAAAATAATACCGATAGTAATTAATTTTTGTCTGAGAATTTAATCGATGTTGTCGATGTCAATGTGTCAAATGAAAGACAAAAAAAAAAAAAAGACAAAAGACAAAGCGTAGTAAGACAAAGAATAGTAAGACAAAACCTGAAAGCCAAACGGGTTCTTTCAAATAGAAGCGGCAGCAGCAGCAGCAGCAGCACTTGTTAACAAGAGTAACGGACCAATGATCAAACCAGCTAAGCCTTATCAACAAGGGTGGGTTTCCTGGATATACTTGACCCTAGACAAATATTGAACCCTTCAATTATAGAAGAATCTAAAAAAAAAAGTGTAGAGAAAGGAAAAAAAAACCTAAGATCAATTAAAAAAAATGTGATCCACGCGGAATTTTTTTAACTAAAAAAAACAATCAAAATAGGAAGAAAAAAAAATGATTAGCAACAACAGCAAATGCTGGGGGATTCTGTCGGAGAGATCTCTTATATTGCAATGCTTATGAAAAGAAGATTGATTAAAATTACCAGGAAATACTGCAGTTTAAATAAGTCTACCGAAAAAAGAAAGTACTACCAAAAGGACCAAAAAATTACCCCAAAAAATATAGAAAGACAATAAAATCAAAAAAAATAAAGAGAATTTGAGTTTTAAGAAATGGCAAAGATCGGAAAAAAAAAAAAAAAAAAAAAAGAAAAAAAGAAAAAGAAGAAGAAGAGTCAATATTTGTATACACAACGAAGTTACTGAAACAAAGAAATGGCCCCGATGACCAAATCCATCACGTATACTTGGTGGTGACCTAATAAAAGCGTCGATAGTGATATCAAACTGCAGTGACAACGAGTAAATGTCTGCAAAAACAGTAGTTATTGACTCTGTTGACCAGCCAAGTCTACTTTTCCTTCTAATTTAGCTTAACAATGTATACTAACAATAGAACACAATTGACATAAACGAGATTAACTCTTTTTGGAGGCTTGTATTTTCAATTTTGTTTCAGTTTGACTATTTTACGCACCATACTTGTTTAAAGTAACAGTTTTTGCAACAGAATTTCATATCGATGCTCATGTATTATAACTTATGCTTTTGCTAGCTGCTCGAAATGCTTTCCTTGAGCCGTATTTTCCACTCTTTTCAACCAAAAAGTCTTACATAAGCTTCCGTGCGTAACAATGTTTGTTAAGTCAACATCATGGACTTGTTAACATCACTTTAGCAATGAATGAGCAAAGCATCAGCGCATCCTGTGGGCAGTCTCCCTCTAGATTAGCTTCTGGTCTGACGTGTTCATGGATTTACTCATACGCGCAATGAAGTGCTCTCTCTGCTTTACAAAATAGTGATGTAATTATTAAAACATATGTGAGAAGGAATATATAAGATGGTGTATGGGTGTATTGCTGCCATTTGTCTTCTTTTTTTTTTTCTTTTGTTCGCTTTTTCGTTGTTTCTTTTTGTGGGGAGGAGATGAGGGTTCCATACATCGAACTACGCATGGAATCAAGAACCGAGTCCCAAATTGTAAGTGACAATGTCAAACCCGCAATAGGCAGCTGTGGATACGCCAGCGTAGACTAGCACTCTACCGATAGTCTCGACGTCGAATCTGGGTTTAAAGACTCCACTGACTTTTGGTTCTTCCTTTTCTTTCGTTTGTTCTTTGGAGGATTACGATTTTTCAACTTTGATTGTTGGTAGTCTAACATTTCATATATGTCAATATCGTTTTCTGGACCAACTTCATCTTTTTTATCGTGATCAATGACGTCTCTTATCAAGTTGTTGATCTCCCCTCCAATCGATTCATGATTCATATTTGATAACGATTGTGATCTGATTTGTCTAGTTGTCTTTTCACTAAATGCGGTACTGGTATAATTTTTTCTAGGCAAATAAATTCCAATATTTTTATATATTGGTGGTAATATAGTGAAGATAATTGGTTTTGAAACTGCTTTCCATACAACAACTAATACAATTCCAATTAATACTCTAATTAAAGATTTAAAGATTCCAAAATCTTGTTTATATGGAATACTGATCAATTCTTCTATCGGAACCTCCATTATTAAAACACTTGGCTCCAATTACAAATATCAATTCCTAACAATACCCCGATAAATGCCACTGAATCATCAAAACATGGACAATCATCAACTGGTTCACTATGATAATGAATCATTGATAAATATCCAATTGTTATCATTGATAAAGTGACCAAACATCCAATTATTGAATCATTACGACTTGAATTCAATAACCATTCATCAAATACTAATCCAAATTTAAATCTTATCAAAAATACCACTATTCCAATTATTGATCCGGTGAAAATATCAAAAAATCCATGCATCCCACAATATAATCTACCAAAGATTAATGAAACATAATATATTATTAACCCCCCATTATATGATATATTTTCCAATTGAGTTAATTCTTGACGTTTATTATATAATTCAAAAAATAATATAAGAGTAACTGCAGTTGCATTGGCACTATGACTTGATGGCCATCCGTATTCTTGCGCAGTATAACTTGACATGGTAATACGGTGTAATGGTGGACTTCTTGGTCTTGGTAAACATAAGTAATCTTTAAAGAATCCAGTGATATATATTCCAAATCCTAATACATAAATTAAATCTCTTGATAATTTCCCTGCTCCAAACCAAATTGGCAATGGTAACATTAATACATAGAAAGTGTGACTGGCTAAGTTGGCAGTCCAAGCAAAATAGAAATCAAGTATTGGGTTACGTAATTTGGTTTGTAATGAATATAATATTTCTGTTTCTTTACGAACAATTGGTAAACATTTAGAACGTATTTTATACCTCAATGGAGATAACCTTGATTTATAATGATCATTTGGTTTGTTCCCGGCATCTTTAATGGTGGCCTCTGTTTGTTTTCCCCTGAAGGTGATTCAATCGATGCTTTTGCAACGAACTGTTGTGTCATGGTTTAGTTATAAGGGCTGAACTAACTGATAAACATCATTAAAAGAAAAAATATTAAATACTTCAAAACTACGTGCACTGGTTGAAACACACTCATATATAAAACAAAAAAAAATAATACTTAAATAAAATTATATGAAAACACACGTACATCACAAAAAGTCATCTATTAAACTAAATCAGAGAGGAATTAAAACTATAATACAACATGCAAGGAAGAACGGGGCTTATAAGATAATGCACCTTCTCTTCTTCTTTTTATCGTTTCTTGTAAATGCAAATTCATCATCGTTATACTTATTAGCATTTTCAAAATTCCCATAAGGATTTGATTGGTAATCATCTTCGTTTAAAGGAGCATCTAATAAAATGGTTGAATCATAAGAGGTATTTTTGAAATGACCTTTCCTATTTTGAGAGGTATTACTTGGATTTCTAGAATGAATAACTTTTGATAATCTATTCTTCAGCAGTTTTTCAACTTGTTCTTGATATTCTTTTTGTTTCTGGAAATGATTTAAAGCAAAATTGAAAACTGTCTTTATATTAAACATATTTTTAGCACTACATTGGATGTAACCAATAGCGTTAATATCAGTAGCTAATTGCATTGGTAAATCTGGATCGATATCACTGAATAAATCCGACTTGGTTCCAACTAAAATAATTGGGATACCAGGACAAAAATGACTAACTTCTGGGAACCAATTATCTTTAACATTTTGTAAAGAAATTAAATTATCTAAAGCAAAACAAATAAGTAAAACATCAACATTTGGATAACTTAACGGTCTTAACCGGTCGTATTCTTCTTGACCGGCAGTATCCCATAAAGCTAATTCAATGATTTTACCATTTGGACAATGAACATTAGTTACATAATTCTCAAAAACTGTTGGTATATAAATTTCTGGAAATTTCTGTTGAGCATAACTTACTAAAAGACAAGTCTTACCACATCCACCATCACCAACAACAACTATTTTCATATTATAATTAGAATTTTTTTTAAAAGTTGCTTGGATTGGATAGTCTGGTATAACTGGATCATCATTAATTATAATCTTAGGAGAATTATACCGTTGATAATATTCTTTTCTCTGTTTATCCATTAATGATTGACGTTTGACATTATCATATGGATTAAATGATTGTCTATTCTCATTTTTTGGACTCTTCATCATTATGAACAAGTAATTGTATTAACTCGATTAATTCAAGCACTCTCTTTTTTTTTTTGATGGATTAATCTATTTTAAATGATAATAATAGAATGATATAAATAGAGTGCTTTTTGTTTATATGAAAACAATAACTGTTAAATTATGATGTATTTCCTTCTCATGTTTTTTTTTTTGTTGATTAGGTAATGGCCTCCCTACTCGCTTATGTAATCGGGGGGAAAACAGCAAAACTCGCCTAACCAGTTCGCTAAACCATGTGAACTAGGGTAAATATATGAATTCATTTCCATGCTGTCTTTTCTTTTTCTGAGCAGGCCGTTGGTTAAGGTTGGCATACGTTTGCCCGCTTATACCCAGGACCTCGATGAGGTACTTTATATCCCATTTACAAATCTAGATTATTCCGAGATCATCAACTGCAAGTTCTAGACTGCTATTGGATGCCGGGGATTGACCGATAATCTAGAATCATATATTGGTTGCATATTATATCTTTTATGAGATGCCGAAGCATTTAGCCTTGTAAGTTACACTAAATCAATGCCTAATCAATGCCAATCAATGTCTAAATCAAAGTACTACAGTCAACAATCAATACAGCATCTGGCAAACCACATTCACCACTGCTCGTCTACCTGGATCCGGCTGGATCGTGTATCGCTTGTTGGACAAACGGTGGGCAACATAAACGGTGGAAACATGACTACAGACACCGGGATATCAACAGAAAGAGTAAAAACAAAATAAAAAAGGAAAAAATTGCCTCGAGGCATGGCCTGCACGAAACGGGAAGAGAACAAGAAAAAAAGAAAATAAACCCAAAAAATAATTGGCATCACAAAACGAACCAAGCCCTCGGAATAGCTGGGAAGATACCTGCACTCGTTCTGCTGTCACTGCTGCCTGGTAGAAAATGCTGGCTCGGTGCTACCCTCGGTGTCAGGAGCAAGCGCACATTTTGCAAAAAAAAAAATAACAAAAAAAAAGTGAAACTTCTCTACCTTATCGCGTATTAACAACCATCGCCAGGAGGATTGAACGTAGCCAGTAGCAAGGAGTACGGAGAGAATATGGGCATGGCCGGGGTCGTAGACGTCGACGTAGACAAAAGGGGGAGGACAGAGACAAAAACCGGGGAATAGAAAGCCAGGTAGTGTAACCTATATAGAAAATGGCTTAACAATTGGTTATGGTTCTTGTCTCATTCCTGTTGCCTTTTTCATTCGTCAGTTTCTTGTTATTTTGAATTTTGCCTTGTTACTTTTTTATTTATACTTAATAACATCCTCTTAATATTTGTTACTTGTTAAACCTTTTTTTTTTTCCCCTTTTCTCTCTTGTTGTTTCTTTCATTAAAATAAAACTTACCCAAGTCATTCCTTTAAAAAATTTAAAAAGTTATTATTTGTAGAAATGAAATTTAGTCAATCTACTTTATTAGCTATTTTAGCTGGTGTTATCTCAGTTGAAGCTGGATGTACTCAAGATGGTGGGAACTATTACTGTTCATCCACCAATAAGGTCACTTATCAAAATGTTGGATATTCTGGTAGTTATAAAGATGTTACCAATATGGATGAAAGCTCAGGTAAATGTACTCAAAAATCCAAATCTTTCTCTGGTAACTTATCTCCATTAGATGAAGAATTATCTGTTCATTTCAGAGGTCCTCTTAAATTATTAAAATTTGGTGTTTACTATCCAAGTGATGGATCAAACAAAAAGAGAGACGAACCAGAAGATTGTACCACCACTTTACAACATGCTCATCATAAACATAAAAGAGCCACCGTTGAAGTTACTCAAACTGTTCTTGTTGATGGTAATGGTAACACTGTTACTTCTACTGCTACTAACGAAGCTTCATCTGCTCCAGAAGAAGAATCATCCGAATCTCCATCTACTACTAGTGCTCAAAACAACAACCAAGCTAAATTAGCTGACAGTAGAGAAACTGGTGAACAAAATGTTTCTTATACTTCTGGTACTGAAACCGCTTCTACTTCCGAATCTTCTTCCTCCTCTCTTCTTCTGATGGTGGTTCAGTTGCTTCTGGTGATTGGGAAAGAGTTGCTTGGTACGAACCAGGCTCTACTGATAATGTTACCTTCATGAATTACTACGGTGGTTCAGGTTCCGGTGTTTGGTCGGGAGGATTTGGTAACTCTATTAGTTATGCCAACAAAGATGCCAGTGGTGGTTCTTCTAAAGCTGTTGCCTTGGAAGAAACTACTATTAAATCAAATGTTGAATATATGATTTTCTCTTCCCAATCATGTGATGACGGTGATGGTTGTGGTTATTACAGAGATGGTATTCCAGCTTATCATGGATTTGGTGGTAATCAAAAAATCTTTGTTTTTGAATTTGAAATGCCTTCTGCCAATGATGATGCTACCATCAATCATGATATGCCAGCTATTTGGTTATTAAATGCTAAAATCCCAAGAACTTTACAATACGGTGATGCTTCTTGTTCTTGTTGGAAATCTGGTTGTGGTGAATTAGATGCTTGGGAAATCTTAAGTGACGGCTCTGATAAATTAATCAGTCATTTACATGATGGTCAAGGTAATGATGGTACCTCCAATGGTGGTGGTGGTTCTCAAGATTACTTTGATAGACCAACTTCTAACTCCATGAAAGGTGCCATTGTTTTCAGCGGTGAAGATATCTCAATCTTAGAAGTTGATGACGATTTCGAATCCTCTTTGAGTAGTAGCACTGTTAAAAACTGGATTAACAAATCCGGTTCAACTGCCTCTGTTGGTAACTAAGTACCCTTTTCTATTAAATAATTGTTTTTAAAAAAAAAAATATTAGTTTGCTGAACTTGTTCTCTTTTGTAATTCCGGTGGTATCGCGATTTATTCCCCTGTATTTTTTGTATCTGTTTTGATTTTGTTTTGTATCTTGTTTTGGTTTTTCTTACATTTAATTTTTTTTTTTTTTTACATTTTATTTTTCCAAATCTTTTTGTTTTTTGTTTTATTTTTTTTGTTTTCAATTCCATATTTTTTACAATTTTGGTTTAATTTGTTTTTTTACATTTTTGCTTCTTTTTTTTTTGTTTTACATTTTTACCTTAATAATTTACTTCTTAAAGGCACGCACCCCATACGGTTCGGAGTCAATACTTTATCCTAATAAGTTGAGTTATACGGTAAGTTACTCCAGTTTTTTTCTTTGGTTTTTGGATTAGTAACCTCTTCCCCCCACTTTAACCCCACTTACACCATTAACCGATAAACTGTTAACACCTCAAACAACCGTTGAGTGAGAAGACTCTTCACTCAAGTAGACCAGCCACGCCGTGCTAGCCTAACATTTGTAGTAGGATAGGAAGGCAGGATGGTAAAAAGGTAAAATAACAGGATGACCAGCGGTACTGGATAAGATGGCGATGGCCAGCGGTACAGATGGAAAGATGTACAAGATGTAATTCAATGTAGGTTGGTGGAATGGGTTTTTTAACCCCAAAAAAAAAATCTGATTTTAAAGACGGCGGCTATTTTTTCTCATTTTTATAAGGAGTCAGCGGCTAAGTTTTTTTTTAATTACAGCTCAATCTTTCACTACTTCTTCTTCTTTACTTTATCAATAAGATAATGTGTTGGTTCTTCGTTTAATAGATCCTTGACCCCCCCCTCTGTATTGATATGACTCCACTTTCGCCCACGATTCTTTTGAATAAAGATACTCTTGGTTATAAGATGAATAATTCTGCTAATGGAACCAGTTCCAAGAATCCAACAAAAAAACGTAAATCGAATATAAGGGCTTGTGACGCTTGTGCTATTAGGAAAACTAGATGTGAAGAACAAAGACCTTGCTCCCATTGTATAAATAACGGTTTAGAATGTACCCAATTAAGAGAACGTAAAAAATCTGGACCTAAAAATTTAAGAAAGAAAACTTTAGACTCAATTAATAATTTGAGAGAAAATACAATTATTGAAAGACCTAGTTTACTGAATAATCATTCAAATGATCATTTGAGTAATGAAGAGTTGGCCAGGCCAACTTTGTCAACGTCTACTTCAAATAGCTCCAGATCACATTCTTTTAAAGAGATACAGGAGCTGCAACAACAACTGCAGCAACAACAAGAACAACAACAACCAGTAATTCATAGCACTTTGGTGACTCCAACCGTTTTATCAGAAATCTTAAACCTTGCTAATCATCCAAGTTTAATCAAAGTTTTAAAACCGTTAACTGTACCTTCTTTATTGAATAATATTGATAAATTGAATGAGTTTATACAATATAATTTCCACAATAAAATTAATGATTTAAATGAGTTTAATTCTAATGATCCAATTTTTTCATCAAAATTATTAGCTATATTAACCCTTTGTTTATTAATTATTGAAAATATTATAAAATTTAATTATTTTAATTATCAAAATTTTCAAATTTTCAATAATGATATTTTTAAATTGAAAAATTTTGTTTTTTTCTTACAAAATAAAATTATTGATACATTCACCTTGATTAATAAAAATTTAATTTTCCCAACTAATGATATTAATAATGAAGATCAATTAAATACTTTGAATCATTTTCAAATTAATTACAATCAATCAATTAGTTCGTTTCATTTATTTAATTATTATCAAATTACAAGCTCGTTTAATAATAATCCAAAGTTTAAAGATCAACAAAAATTAATATATTTAAGAAATGCAATAAGTTATTATCAATTAATCGAAATACCAGTTAAAAATGATTTAAACTTAATCCAATTATATGAATTATATCAATCATTATTTAATTTAGAAAAATTGAATCATTTATTAGATTATAATTTATTTATTAAAAATAATCATTTAATATTAAATACGTGGAATCAAGAAGTCATTTCCATTTCAAGTAATGAAATAAAAGATAATTTGGTTTCAAATTTATTTAAATTAATTAATAATTCATTAATTGATGATGATTTATTTAATAATAATCAAATTTCTAAAATATCAAAATTTTTAAATATTAACATTAAAAATTTAATTGGATCTTCAAATGGTAATTTGCTAAGTTATTTAAAATTGAAAAACTATTTAAGTTATTTGAAACAAAATGATCAATTATCAACTGAAGAATCAATCTTAATTATTATCAAAAATATAATTCTATTTAAGTCTTTATTAATTCATTCAAATGATTTTAATTATGATTTTTTCTTAAATGAATTAATTTTAATAATAAATGAATTAAACAACTTATTGAGTTCCTTATTATTATTAACAACAAATGAAGATAATTTTAATAATCAAAAAAATGATGATGGCGTTATTTTGAAAATTCAATTATCAAATTATCAATTATTACCTCATTTATTACAAATATTGAAAATTTATCTTGATTTAAAAATCTATCAAATATTGCTAAAAATGATATCATTATTACTTTTTCAAATCATTTAACCCAATTTTTCATTACTTTCACTAATTCAAATAAATTAGTCAAATCAGATCCTTTGTTAAATGAATGGTTTATCACTTTGAATAAAATAAATTTTGAAAATCAAACGTTTTTAGACAATCTATTAGATGACTTAGAAAAATCAGTTAAATCTATCGCTAAACCTGCACCTCCTCCAGTTGCTCCTGCTGCTCCTGTCACTTCAGCTGCTCCTGTCACTTCAGCTGCTCCTGCCACTGTTCCGGCTACCGCCACCACCCCTGTTGCTCCAACCATGGCTCCTCCTCCTGCTACGGTTCCTGCTACCAGTACTGCTCCACTCAAGCGTGAAAGCTCACTTTCTAATGATAGCGAAAGTAATGATGAGAGTAATGATGAAGATGATGGATTTCTATCTCTTTCAACGAACAAATCAAAAGTTAATCCTCCTCCTGCAGTTACTGCAAAATTAGCAGTGGAAAATAAAAATAAAAAACAAATGCCTCCTCCTTCAGTTCATCATCACCTATTAAACAATAGTGGAAGTCATACCTCTTTGGTTCCTAGAAACTCTTCTTCAATCACTTCCTTGTTAACTTTTAATAATAATATTAATAACGATAGTATCAAAGAAGAAGATATTAACCTAAATCTTTCCTTAAGTGAAAGTACCAAAAACTTATACAATTTATTCAATCAAATCACTGATGATTTAACTACTACTTCCGCTAATAATAGTTTAACAAATTTATTTCAATTCAATACCATGTCCTCTTCTTCGGCTAATCTTAATAATATCCTTTCTGGCAATAATCCTCCGTCCAGCAATGCCAATAGTGACAAGTCAAACCATTTTTCTTTATAGACTTCATAAAATATTACGAATTTCATGCTTCTCTTATGTTTTTTTATAGATTAAATTAATATTTTAGTTATGGTTGCAAGTGGTCGTGTGATACGTGTAAATGGTGCACGGATGCAGTTTTGTTGGGTGCACGGGTGCAGTTTTCACTCGTTGTCTTTTTACCGAGTTTAACGACTAGCTGTCTTTTCGAAGGGCAGCCCAATCATTTGTAGATAGCATTGGCGATGCTGACCGGTGTATGATGTAGTTTGTTTGGTGGTTGTTCTGTTATTTTGTTATTTTGTTATTTTGTTATTTTGTAAATTTGTAATTTCGTTATTTTGGTGTTTCATTGCTTCGTTATTTCGGCCGACTGGTGAAGATGGTTTTACGAGAACGTTCACCAGCATGCATTCTACAGGGCTACCATTTAGCTATCCATCTAGTGGTATTTCCAGTATATAAGAAGCCATATAAGCTTCTATGGCGCTAGAGAGTATACTTTCAGTAATTTGTCAGAAATGAAAAATTGGATAGTTTTTTTTCCCTTGAACAACTTTTTTCGAATACAAGTTTTTTGTTCTTTTTTGCTTTCCTCTTTTTTCTGTCCTTTCTTCTTTTCACGGTTTCATTTTACAAACAATCAGTTAAACACCGTTTGGATCATAGCATATCCAGTTCAAACAGATCATACTCATTTCGAATCAATTGATCCATCGTCAGGTTGAAGTTTAACCATTAGATTGAGATCGATACGACACGATAAACAAAGTGATATAATAAAATTTTTTTTTTTACTTATTTCATTAGTTAATCATCATTTTTATTGATTAGTTGGACTTGTTTAGTGTTTGTTTCCATTTTATTCATTTTATTCAATTCCTTTAACTTTAATTGGTTTTTTTTCTTTTGTTGTTGTCTTTTTTTAAGTTTCTTTTCAGTTCCTTTTTTGTTATTTTAAATTTTGTTGTTTCATAATGGATTTAGATACTGATGTTCCAATGGAAGATGTTAGCGAGGATCAATTAAATCAATCTATAAAACCAGATCAAGGCCAATCTCTAACACAAACCAATAAAAAAAATGATTTAAATCATGAATCTATTAATCAATTAGATCAATGGATTGAAAAATTATCAAATTGTGAACCATTATCAGAAAGTGATGTTAAAAAATTATGTGATTTAGCAATTGATGTTTTACAATTTGAAGAAAATGTCCAACCCGTTCAAGTTCCAGTTACTATTTGTGGTGATGTTCATGGTCAATTTCATGATTTGATGGAATTATTTAAAATTGGTGGACCTTGTCCTGATACCAATTATTTATTCATGGGTGATTACGTTGATAGAGGTTATTACTCAGTCGAAACAGTTTCTTATTTGGTTTGTATGAAGGTTAGATTTCCAAATAGAATTACCATATTGAGAGGTAATCATGAATCAAGACAAATTACCCAAGTTTATGGTTTTTATGATGAATGTTTAAGAAAATATGGTTCTGCCACCGTTTGGAAATTATTCACTGACTTATTTGATTATTTCCCAATTACTGCATTAGTTGATAATAAAATTTTTTGTTTACATGGTGGTTTATCTCCAATGATTGAAACTATTGATCAAGTCAGAGAATTAAATCGTATTCAAGAAGTTCCTCACGAAGGTCCAATGTGTGATTTATTATGGTCCGACCCGGATGATAGAGGTGGATGGGGTATTTCTCCAAGAGGTGCAGGTTTCACTTTTGGTCAAGATATCTCAGAACAATTTAATCATACTAATGATTTAAGTTTAATCGCCAGAGCTCATCAATTGGTTATGGAAGGTTATTCTTGGTCTCATCAAGAATCAGTAGTCACCATTTTCTCGGCTCCAAATTATTGTTATAGATGTGGTAATCAAGCTGCTATAATGGAAGTTGATGAATCTCATCATAGACAATTCTTACAATATGATCCTTCAGTAAGACCTGGTGAACCAACCGTCACTAGAAAAACTCCTGATTATTTCTTATAATGGGTTAATTTTTTTGGAGTTTTTCATTCGATTCTTTCACTCTTCACTTTGCTACTTTTTTTTTTAATAACCCAACATGACCTCCTTCTTTTTTGCTTTTTTGTTTGCCTAGTTCCCGTTGTTTTGTTCTTTTCTTTCCTTTCATTTATTAATAATTCTGCTTTCATAAAAAATTGACGATCTATCCAATGACTGAACAAACTTCGGTAACTTCTAATCTTTCCTTTCCTTCTCATCTTTTTTTTGTATCTTTCTATAAATCTACTAGCTTTAAATATATCGTTAACTGTCCATGGTGGTGTAGTAATAGTAATAGTAATAGTAATAGTAATAGTAATAGTAATAGTAGTATTGGTGAAAAACACCCGTGCCCACGCTATCGTGTCCACACCGTCCCCCATAGTAACCTGCTTTGGCCAACCAGAACAGCGAGTTTTCCCTGAGAGTAATCAAATAAGCACAAAAAAATTACAGAAAAAGTTTTCCAGTATTAAAACAAGGATAAAAGAGTCAGTTTACTTGAATAGGTTCTTGAATAGGTTGAGTTAGAAATGATGTTAAGAGTTAATTCGAAACCAATAATTAAAAAACTAGGAACTAGATCGATTTATACACCAGTTTTAGAATCGGATGTTAATATTTTGAAGAATGGTAAAGTTAATACTGCTGTTGGAAGTGGAGGTCGTTCATCAAGATCAGGATATTCAGCAACGGTTTTCGGTGCATCTGGGTTCTTGGGACGTTATTTAGTTTCCAAATTAGCCAGACATGGTACTATTACTGTAGTTCCATATAGAGATGAATTGAAAAAAAGATTTTTAAAAGTTACTGGTGATTTAGGTGTTGTCAATTTCGTTGAATTTGATCCAAGAAATGTTGAATCTATTCAAGAATCAGTTGCTCATTCAGATATTGTTTTCAATTGTATTGGTGCCGATTATCCAACTAAGAATTTTTCAATGGCTGATGTTAATATTGGTATTACTGAAAGAATTACCCAAGCAGTTAAAGAAGCTGGAAATCCAAGATATGTCTATGTTTCTTCTTATAATGCTAATCCAACCTCCGACTCTATCTTTTATGCTACTAAAGGTATTTCTGAACAAATCGTTCGTGATATATTACCAACTTCAACAATTGTTAGACCTGCTCCAATGTATGGTCGTGAAGATAATTTATTAAATTATTTAGGCCCAAAATTGAAAATGTGGACTCCAAACAGAAATGCTAAAGAAATTTATCCTGCTCATGTTCTTGATGTTGCAAGAGGTTTAGAAAAAATTGGTTTTGATGATTCAACTATTGGTCAAACTTTTGAATTATATGGTCCTGAAAAACTTTCATTTTTAGAAATTAGACAAATGATTCATGGTATTACTCAAGATTTTTCTCAAGCTGGTCCAATTAATTATAACTTTGCTGATTATCAAATTCCTTTACCTTTAGCTAAATTGATGGCCGATTTAAAACAATTTGCTTACTGGAAATTAACTAATTCTGATCAAGTTCAAAGACATTTAATTAATCAATCAATTGATCCAAATGCTAAAACTTTTGCCGATTTAGGTCTCACCGATTTAGATCAATTAGCTAATGTTCTTTTCACTTATGTTAAACACTGGAGACATCCTTTAATTGCTCAAAAGGGGGCTCCTTCTGCTAAGGAAATTAAAAGATTACGTGAAATGCAACATTTCCTCTAATCTCATCCTTAATACTACCTAGTAGTAACTCAAGCATTGCATAAAAAAAAATATAAAAAAACAAACTTACTAGTTCATCAGTATGACATTATTTATTATTTCTTCCTTTATCTTTTTTATTATTTTTTTTTTTTTTGTTTAATATCATTTATCCTTCATTTTCTTCCTTTAACTCAGTTCTCCCTGTATAATTTTATAGTATATATACATTTATTCAATTGTATTTCCACATTGTATTTTCGTATCTTGACACGGACTTCTCCGTGTGCACTGAGGTTTATCTTTTTTTTTCAACCCCATATAAAAACCTCAGTTATTCTTCTTTTTGCAATCTTTTTAATAAGAAATCAACTAGCCATGGTGTATGTTTTACCTCCAATAAATCAGCTCCTGCAGTTGGTCCAACCCGAACAGGTTGAAGTATTGAATCATTTGTTCGAGCCGTGCTCCACATTATCTGCATTCATTATAAAAAACGTCTTGCCAGATCAAAACTTTCAATCGTATAAAGACTTCATAGAGACAGTGAGATCAAGGCTTCTCTCATTTCTCCATTCGGAAGAGAGTAAAGCCAATGATATAAGTCCAGATATTTCTAAAATCATTGCAGCTCATCCAAGATTGGGCCCTGCTAAAAAAACTGGAACAGAATTGTCAAGCCATTCATCAAGCGAACAAAAATCCTTACAGGGATCTGAGGAGGAATCTGCAAAGCTTTTGCAGTTGAATGAAGAGTACGAGGCGTCGTTTCCTGGCTTGAGATATGTGGTTTTTGTCAATGGAAGATCAAGAGAGCTGATTATGAGCAATATGAAACAAAGAATTCAACGGGGAGATATAACTTTGGAACGAAAAGAAGCTTTCAATGCCATGTGTGACATTGCCTGGGATAGAGCAAAGAAATTGGGTGCTAAGCTTTGACCTCGAAGATTTATAGATATTAATATAACTTTTAAGTACATTTTCATCGACTGTAAGCATTAATTTCAAATTTTGGCGAAATTTTGTATAAATCTGGCAATACTAGCAGAAACCTGGCAATTGCCATTTCCAAATAACCAAATAGTATAATGACCTTGAGCTACACCTACATAATACTCTCTGATACTTAATGGACATCAATTGGCATCAATTGATCACTACAAGAAATCGAGTACTCCTACTGATAAACCTCAGCATGCAAATCGAAAGGTATTCCCCACTGCAATTGGAACCCTATCGGTGCAGTCACCATCACGGCCACAAACCAACACAGTCACCAATACACCGACACAAGCCAACGTGTTGTCAGTACATAGTTTTTGCAATCAAAGCTTATCATTCAAAAGCTTTGGCTTCAGACAAAATTTAGCGGGTAACTCCTTTTTTGTCACGTTGGCCACGACCTTTTCCTCAAAATTAGTTAGCAGTAAGTGAGCACTCACCTTCACTTTAATCATTAATAAAAATTATCTTTGATAAAAGAAGATACTTTATAAGTTGAATAAGTAATCATCAGATTTCCTCATCAATTTAAAAAAGAAGGAAAATGGTATGTTGGTTGATACTGGTGGATCAATGGATCTCTTTTGAATTGAACTTGATGAATTTTGATGAATTAATGGGAAATTGGAAATGGGATAACTTAATTATCAAAGAATTCAAAATTTCATTGATAGAATATTAATCAATTGAATCCAATTACTAACTTATTTATTTAGGCTGGTGCTTTAGAGAACGCCCGTAAAGAAATCAAGCGTCTTTCTTTAGATGCTGAAGAATCCCAATATGGTCAAATCTTTTCAGTTTCAGGTCCGGTTGTGGTCGCTGAAAATATGATTGGTAGTGCTATGTACGAGTTAGTTAAGGTTGGTCATGACACCTTGGTTGGTGAAATCATTCGTATTAATGGTGATAAGGCTACCATTCAAGTTTATGAAGAAACCGCTGGGGTTACTGTTGGTGATCCAGTTTTAAGAACCGGTAAACCATTATCAGTTGAATTAGGTCCTGGTTTAATGGAAACTATTTATGATGGTATTCAAAGACCTTTGAAATCCATTAAAGATTTATCCCAATCCATTTATATTCCAAGAGGTATCGATGCCCCTGCTTTATCAAGAGATGTTCATTATGATTTCACTCCAGGTAAATTAAAAGTTGGTGATCATATCACTGGTGGTGATATCTTTGGTTCTGTTTTTGAAAATTCTTTATTAGATGATCATAAAATCTTACTACCCCCAAGGGCTAGAGGTACCATTACATCCATTGCTGATTCGGGTTCTTATAACGTTGAAGAACCTGTTTTAGAGCTTGAATTTGATGGTAAAAAACAAAAATACTCCATGATGCATACTTGGCCAGTTAGAGTTCCAAGACCAGTTGCTGAAAAACTTGCTGCTGATTATCCTTTATTAACTGGTCAAAGAGTCTTGGACGCTTTATTCCCTTGTGTTCAAGGTGGTACCACTTGTATTCCTGGTGCTTTTGGTTGTGGTAAGACTGTTATTTCTCAATCTTTATCTAAATTCTCTAACTCTGATACCATTATCTATGTTGGTTGTTTCGCAAAGGGTACCAAGGTCTTGATGGCTGATGGTACCGATAAGGTCATTGAAAACATTACTGTTGGTGAAAATGTTATGGGTAAAGATGGTAACGCTAGGGAAGTTGTTGCTCTTCCAAGAGGTACTGAAACTATGTACGAAGTTAAACAAGAAACCCAACATGAACATGAAGACCACGCTTCTGTTGGCTACACATGTAACGCTAAGCATATTTTAGTGTTGAAAACTAAACAGCACGTAAACATGACAGATGACATCGTGAGAGGTAAGGCCCAAACTTCAGTAGTTTACTTTGCAATGGAAACTGTGATTACTGAAGATAAGCGTGAGTTTAAATTGGTAAAAGAAAAAACCCGTTCCTTTCAACACAGTACTTGGGGTGGCAAGGAAAACGCGCACGCAGAAGCTGAAAAGTTCATGTCTACAATTCCTCGTGATGACATTGACTGGACTCTTGAAGTTCGTGACTTAGAAAGACTTAACGTGCATGCACGTAAGGCAACTCAACAACTCATTTCCCCTGTGTTACATGAAAATGATAATTTTGCTGAAAACATGAAGGCCATCGGTGCAGACGCTTCTGTCCGTGACCAGCTTTCTTATTTGCTCGGTCTTTGGGTCGGTGATGATTATTCTGACCGTTCTAGCTTTTCAATTGATCCTGCTGATGTGGACCTTATTGAACGTATTAGTCAATATGCATCCGATTTAGATTTAGTAAGCGATGGTGCACGTAATGAGGTTGAAGAAGCCAATGTTGAAGATCCTGAATTTGCAGACCAAGAAGCTTCCGCCTCTTCTGATGACGAAGAAGTTACTCTCGTTGGTGAAGACATCTCGCAAGAGAAAACCTACAAAGGTGATATTACTGTAAATGTTCGCGCTCCAGTTCAGAACTTAAACACTGGAAATGTTCTTTGGGAAGCAGTAAAGACCTTTGGTGTTAAGGGTGAAAAGTGTAAAGTTGTGCCATACTCTTTAGCCTCAGCTCCTTTCACTGTTCGTGAAAATTTCCTTGCCGGTATTATTGACTCCAATGGCCATGTCAAGCGTGATGATGTTTCTGCTACCGTAAAAACTATTCATCCAGAAGTTAGCGATGGGTTGACCAGACTTGCTCGTTCTCTTGGTATCCGTGTATCAGTGAATAAAGAGATAGCTTCGGTAGGTGAAGAAAGCTACGCAGTTTATATGTCTGGTGGTGATGTTTTGAAATCTGTGCTCAGCAAATGTTCTCTTGACCGCAAAAGATTTGAAGCTCCCGCCACTTTTACTCGCTCCGCCCAAGCTTTCAACTTTACTGTCAAAGAACTTCCAAGAGCTGACTATTTTGGTATCTCTCTTCCAAGTAACTCTGACCATCAATTCTTGTTATCTAACTTGGCTCTTGTCCATAATTGTGGTGAAAGAGGTAATGAAATGGCAGAAGTTTTAATGGAATTCCCAGAATTACATACTGAAATTTCTGGTAGAAAAGAACCAATTATGAAACGTACTACTTTAGTTGCCAACACCTCTAATATGCCTGTCGCTGCTAGAGAAGCCTCAATTTATACTGGTATTACTATTGCTGAATATTTCAGAGATCAAGGTAAGAATGTTTCTATGATTGCTGATTCATCTTCTCGTTGGGCCGAAGCTTTAAGAGAACTTTCTGGTAGATTGGGTGAAATGCCTGCTGATCAAGGTTTCCCAGCATACTTGGGTGCCAAATTGGCTTCTTTCTATGAACGTGCCGGTAAAGCTGTTGCTTTAGGTTCTCCAGACAGACTTGGTTCGGTTTCTATTGTTGCTGCTGTTTCTCCAGCTGGTGGTGATTTCTCAGATCCTGTTACTACCTCCACCTTAGGTATTACTCAAGTTTTCTGGGGTTTGGATAAAAAATTGGCCCAAAGAAAGCATTTCCCATCTATTAACACTAGTGTTTCTTATTCGAAATATACTAATGTTTTAGATAAGTATTACGATGCCAACTACCCAGAATTCCCAGCTTTAAGAACTAAGATTAGAGAAATTTTATCTAATGCTGAAGAATTAGAACAAGTTGTTCAATTAGTTGGTAAATCAGCCTTGTCTGACGCCGATAAGATTACTTTAGATGTTGCAAACTTGATTAAAGAAGATTTCTTACAACAAAATGGTTACTCTACCTACGATCAATTCTGTCCAATTTGGAAAACCTTTGATATGATGAGATCTTTCATCTCTTATTATGATGAAGCTCAAAAAGCCGTTGCCAATGGTGCTCAATGGTCTAAGTTATCTGAAGCTACCTCTGATGTTAAGCATTCCGTTTCATCAAGTAAATTTTTCGAGCCATCAAGAGGTGAAGATGAAGCTAAGAAAGAATTTGGTGATTTATTGACCAGCATTTCTGAAAGATTTGCCGAAGCTTCTGAGTAAGCAAATTAGAACACTGTCTTGTTTTTCTTATTTACTTCGTTTGTCACTATTCAAGTTGCCTTTTATATTAGTTTCAAGTTTCCCTTTTGACCTTTTTGTTTAATTCTTTTCCACTTTATACAATTGCTTTTGAAGTCATCATTTCAAGAGTTTTGAGAAATGATTATATTTCATTTTTTTTTTTCATTTGTTAATTTAAATCATTTTTGACATTTACATTTGATCGTTTGTTTAAAAAATTATCTTCATCAAAATTAAATATACAGTATTTTATAAAAAAAAATCAGTAGATTCGATTGCAAAATGTATCAATGGAATTGAAAAAATTTTTCATTCCGTTAACACATCCAGCTAATACATGATCAAAATCATCCATTATATCTCTAACATCGCCATCAATTGAAGTCAAAATATCATTTTCATCCCTTAAGCCATTGTGATAACTACCGTTTTCATCGTTTTCTCGTTTTTCAAAATTAAGGCTCATTTCATTAAAAGAAACCGCCAATGGAGTATAAGCTGGCTCATTGACTCTCAGAGGTTCATCATTTATTATATCGGTGGGAGGAGAAACAAAGACAGCCAAAGAGTTAGGGGACGGTCTTTCAATTTGAGGAGAAGGTATTATTGAATTTGAACTATTTGGTTTTAAAATATGCTGATGTAAAAGCTTTGTAAAATCTGGCGAATCTTTATTATTTTGATTTTTCTGTAGAAAGTCGTCAGCAGAGAAAAACACAGTTGTATTTGAATCGTCTGTGTGTCCGGTTGCTCTTACGGTTTCTGAAACGTCTTCTCGGTTCCTAGGAAGTATCCAGTTAGTAAGTCCACCAAGAAAGCCGTATTGTTTTGAAGATATTGGATGAAAATTTTTCGACTGGAAGGGATGCTTGCCTTCCATGGTTGCATCGACATTGTATTGGGAATCACTTGGTCTCCATCGGATCATTCTTTCGTTCAAGTAGCCATGGAAACTATCTACTGGAGTTGGGAATATACTATTTTGATCATTAATGAGGGATTGTCTAATTGAGGATCGGCCCTGATGTAAAAGGGAGGTTGCATCAAACGGCGGTTCATGGGGGGACTTCACCCCCGTCAAGTCTTCTATGAACGGAACAGGGCTAACATGGTCAATATCACTCGAGGTGATATCAGATACGGACTCGATGATGAATCCCGAAGAAGAGGCTGTTGCGTTCACATTTGCAGGATCTGTATTTGATACGAAAAACTCTAAATTCAAAGGCCTTACCGCTCCCCCTGGTTTGATTTCACTAGTAGACTGGGAGCGAACGACAACATTCCTATGACTTTTGGGAAGGGTTAGCGACTTGGCCATTTTGCAACTAGCCACATTCAATGGAGGGGTGATTGAAATTGAGTTTTCCGAAACCGACTCGCCATCTTCCAACACTGGGCTTTCTTGAATGAGTCCACGAGTTGCACCAACATCACTACTCCCCAAGAGAGGAACCAATCCTGATTGCATTCTTGGAAACTAATAGTATATGGCCATGATTTCTCTTTGCATTACCCATTTGTGTTTGCAACCATTTTGCTCGTGACCAAAATACACCCGTGCACCAACCGAAAATTTCCAGAGATGATCATCCAATTTTGCAAAGAAAGCTTGAAAAAACTACATTACTGAAATTTTTATAAAACCATAAATGGCCAAATTTTTATTGAAATATATATACGGACGAATCATTAAAGTTTGATTAAAATTTATAAAGCTTTATGGGCAAGATAAACCTAAGAAACAGAAATGAAACGGTTAATAAGAACAAGAATAATAAACCTAAAAAAACAACAAAAACCGAGCCAAAACCCAATCTTCAAAATGAAGCTTCAATTAATAAAAACAAAAGTAATGTCAATTGGAACACTGTCCACAAGCAGAACCACATCAGAGACGGAAGTAAGCAAGATAAACAGCTTCCCAAAGACCACTGTTTGAATTTTTCAATCAAAATTTGAAAATCAGTTTCAGCCAGTCTTCATCATAATTCACTGTCCGATTACTTGGATCTTGCTCTCACCTTCCGTCTCTTTCTCTTAAGTCTTCTAACTCTCTTTTTTCTCCACTTATCTCTCATATTGAATGATATATGTGTTTATGTAGAAAAGGAAAGGAAAAGAAAGAAAGAAAGAAGGAAAAACTAATATAAATTTATAATACTTGTTGAGGGGTCAGAGCAAAAGCGCACTCGACGAACAAAAATTTTCTCAACCTTTTTTTTTTTTTCAGTGTGTGTGTGCGGACAATCCTGTGTGCAGGCAAAAGCACTAACTAACCGTTGGGTATTAAAGACAGGGGGGATGTACGGGTGTGTGTTTTTATTATGCGCGCGGGTGCTGGGTTGGGCTCTTCGCAGTCCGGGACGACGGTTGTGACTGCTTGTATCACGTGCGCGGAGCGAGGGCTAGAGGGAAAAAAGCAGTGATTTAACACAGAGAATACAAAAAGCCATTGGCTGCTAATTTACATTGACCGGTGGTTAATAAATATGTTTATTTTGAATATATACAAGAGCATCACTCGACGATGTCGTTTACTTTCAAGTTTTGGTTAATACGTTTTGATTCTTGATTCATTGCTTTTATCAACTCTGATTTCAAGTGATGAAGATGGAAATGGTTGACCAAACCTTCAATGATATCTTCGGTGACGAGAACTTTTTCTTCATCGAAATTCTTTGACACTTCGCTTTGGTCGAGTAACTCATTGGCAAAGTTATCGAGACGATAGATGGCGTCGATTTTGCCCTGGGGCTTGAATAGAAGATGCTGATCATCTTGTAGAAGATAATCCAAGTGTTTTGCGCCCATCAACAGTTTGACGTTACAGTAGAACCTATAAGCCAAGTATAAGCCAGGGACGTTAGGAACCAACGGGATGATTGCCAAAGGTAAACTAATAGGTACCCCAATACCACATAATATAGCGTATTTCATATGTTTTGCATATGAATCATCTTTGAACAGTTTCAATTGGTCGATGATTGAATTTGAGTGCTGGAAAGTCGGATGGTATAGAGGAATCGGTTTTAATTGGTTCTGAGGAATCTTTAAATGATCAATTTGCGATTGCACCATGGTATTAACTTTTTCATTATTCGAAAGAACCTCTTTATTAATTTCTCTAATCATAGAGTTTTGGGATGGGAACGAGGTTAAACAGCTTTCATCGTAAGGAACAGTGTTCAATAGCGAATAGACCAATTTAGTAATCTTCTTATTAATTTCAAGGTCGGACAGTTTTAATTTGTTCCATGCTTTCAGGGCCAATCCCGTAATCTTAGTTTCCACCTTAGTCAAGATTGGGTACGTTGATAACTGTGATTGGGCCAATAACGAAGGTTCGTGATTACAATAGATATACGATTTATGGGTAGTTATTGGAAATGAAACAACGTATATCGAATTTGGATTGAATGTTGAATCAGAAGTTGGTTTCAAACCAGTGGATTGCCATCGGATACCAGAAACTCTAGAAACTATACCACACGAGGCTATATCATACTTGACAGCAGGTCTAACCAACCGGAGCATAACCATTTAGCCAATCTTTAATGATAAAGTGGAACTATGAGTCTGGTTATCAATGGCAAATTTCGCAAGTTTTTCTGTTGATTTTTCACATTAGGCAATAATGGCAACTTCCTCCTCTACTGTTCCTCTACTAATATTCCTCTACTGTTATTCCTCTACTGCTCCTCTACTGCTCCTCTACTGCTCCTCTACTACTTCCTCTACTCTAGTGTACTCTACTCTAGTATACTCTACTCTAGTGTATTCCATGTAAGATCCTACATCTAGATGTGCATCTTGTGTCTATCTAATACTCTAACGTAATTCAGCCCTGCGAGCTCCCAGTGTCTACAAGCAGAATACCGGCAGTCCATCCACACTGGTAGTCAATTGCTTGCATTGCTAGCATTGGTGTGCCTTTTGCGGCACAGTCTGCGGTTCCGTGGTTGCTAGTCCGTTCCTTTCTTTGGCTGCTTGAGCTGTTTGGGCTCCTTCGCTCTTGGGCCTCGAGTCTTGGTTCCAGTTCCTTAGCTTGTATTCGACTACTTACTCTATTAAGCTTTCATACAATGCCCTTGTAGTTCAAATATCTGAAATTCTCCTTTGTTTATGCCATTTTTGTCTGTCTATTTTTTCTATTGAGTCCTCAGCATTTGTAAACTCATAAAAAATTCATCGACATAGCAAGGATCCCTATTAATAGCTAAACGAAAAGATCTTTCTCATCTCATTGGGTGTGTTGATACAATTCCATTAACTTCATTGGTCTCCACCATTTCTGATTGTCTCAGGCAGTGATTTTGTCGGTCTCGTCTGTCTCGTTTCGATAGTCGACTATAACATAAACAGTTTTATCTTGTTTTTTTTTTTTTTTTTTCTTCCGTTTGCTTCTTTTCCATTTGTTTTCACCATTTAATTCTTCTTTCCACTCGTTTCCGTTTAAAATAGGTTGATAAATGTCTTCTCATATCTTTCGAATGCCAGGGGGTCTCATGAATACCGGGGATAGTCAGGATAGTAATATTAATAGTGATAGTGATACCGATCCGCAAAGATATTACGGACAACAGAAGGAATTACCCAAAAATGAAATAAACGTTCGGTTAGCTCAAGATCAAGACCAATCACCTTCATCACCTTCTTCCTATCAACAACTTTCAGCAACGGGATCACCCACTCTCAATAGTCCTGGCCGGAGTAAGTTTAATAACATAGCCAGTACGGTCAATTCGAATGCAAATGCAAATGCAAATTCTAATTCCAATTCCAATACAAATTTAAGTGCTCTTTCTAATTCCAATTCATTTCATAATTCCCAATATCTGCATGCAAAACAAGGAGGGTCCCAACATGGATCTCAACATAATTATTCTCCGAGAAATGAAGATCCTTTTGATAATGCAAATGTTAGAGTTTACAGTCATAAAGCAAATATAGTTCCTCCATATGTACTCGATCGTTTAACCGAAGCTCATTATAAGGATCAATTAGATAATACAAATGTTAATAATAACCAATCGGATATTAATCCATCCACAAAAAAAAAATCAGCTCAAGCAGATTCACAACAGATTCCTCAACCTCCTCATACACCAGTTTCAGTTAATCGTCAAAGTTTGGCCCAATCAGATGAAGACCAACAATATCTTAGTTTTGCCAACGATGCTTTTATAAAGTCTTTGGGTAATGCTAAATGGCAAAATTTTTTATCAACAATTCAACAGCCTACAGCTTATACTTCAGATTTAGTTAAATTTGATGAATCTTTTAATAATAAAGAAAAATTATTAAATGAGTCCTGGGGTGGGGACGATCGTCTTAAACTGGCTCTCTTGGGTTCTCCTTCAAGTGATGAAGATACTTATGTTGGAGATGAAAATGGAAGCGTTTTCACCAAAATTTTTGGTAAAAAATCAAATAAGAAAAATTCTAAATTCGATACTGACCATCCAAAAGTTAGATCAAGAGCTGGCTATTGGATGTCTGATGAAAAAAGAAAAGATGTTTTACCAACTTTGAAAAGATTATTTGTGCAAAATCCTTTAGTACCATTATTTTTAAGAATCCTAATCATAACATTTTCAGCTTGTGCTTTGGCATTAGCCTGTACTATATTTGTTTACTCAAAACGTAAATACGATGATCAAGTAATTGAACAACAACCAAGTACAATCATGGCCATTGTGGTCCAATGTTGTGCCATTGCTTATGTTATCTATATTTCCTATGATGAATATAGTGGGAAACCGTTGGGTTTAAGAGATCCTTTAGGTAAGATGAAATTGATCATGTTGGATCTTTTATTCATTATTTTCTCTTCAGCAAATTTATCCTTAACTTTTAATACCTTATACGATGATGAATGGGTTTGTGAAGTTGATAATACTCCAGATTTAAATTCAATTGGTATTTATTACCCCACCGTCAATTCAATTTGTCGCAGACAACGTGCTTTGGCTTCCTTTTTGTTCTTGGTTCTTTGCTTATGGGTTCTTACGTTTACAATCAGTATCATTCGTGTTGTTGACAGGGTCAGCACCTCTTCCCCCAGATCTGATTAATATACTATTTTTTTGCTTCCTTTTCTTCTTTTCTATCATTCAATTCGTACATTTCTTTATGGTGAGTGCCTTTTCTTCCCGTATAGTTAGACTTTTTGCTTTAATTCATAAACATTCCTTCTTTCAATCTAAATAATTATTAAATCAGTTACTGTAATTGCCATGAAGTGAATTTTGCAATAAAGCAAATGACGTGTAGTTACCACAATCATTAGCATTTTTGTGAGGCAAACCAAAAACCGCTAACTGAATTTTTTTTTGAATCCAAAAACATTCACACTTCATCCCACAGAAAGACTAGTTTGAGAAGAAAGATCACTAGCTTTGTTTCCGACTTGTTTCAGAGCTTGACCAATTAGCCTTGTGAAGTTATATCGACTGTATTGATCTAGGGATATATCGTTGATTAATCGTATAGTCGGTTTGATCTTTTAAATCAATTAGACCATTTTATTGCTTCAAATCATTCAATTGATCTTAGTATCGTTTTATCGTTTAGTTATTCAAGGCAGTAACATATAGACCTCTTCTTCAGTTCCTTTGATTCGATATAAGCGTCTGGTGACGAGTTATATCCCATAATTGATTCTTGTCCTTTCCTCAAACCTATAAGCATAATCTCCCCTTTTTAACATGTCTCAACAATCTTTCCCAATTGCAAGTGATTTAAATGCCACTTGGAGTTTTATCCAACCTGGATTAGAATTCATTCTAGGTGCCCAAGGTGATCAAGGTGTGACTTCCAAAATGTATATGAATTGTTATACTGCTATCTATAATTATTGTACCACCAAATCACGTAATTCTCCAAATACTGGTGCTTCAAGTCATAGTATGATTGGCGGATCATCAAATAATAGCTCTTATTCTTTGGCTGGTGCTGAAATCTATTCAAAATTGGATGATTACTTGGTTAGTTATATCTCTGGTTTAAAGAAAAGTCCCAATGAATCTTTTTTGGAATTTTATGTTAAAAAATGGACTCGTTTCACCATTGGAGCAGGCTATATGAATAACGTTTTTGATTATATGAATCGTTATTGGGTTCAAAAAGAAAGATCCGATGGTAGAAGAGATATTTTTGATGTCAACACTTTATCTTTATTAAAATGGAAATTTAATATGTTTAATAATAATGCGAACCAATTAATCAGTGAAGTACTTGAGCTCATTGAAAAACAAAGAAATAATGAAATTGTTGAAACCAATCTTATTTCTGTGGCAATTAAATCCTTGGTTTTCTTGGGTATTGATGTTCAAGATTTGAAAAAGCCTAATTTAGTTGTATATATCAAACACTTTGAACAAGATTTCTTGAACAGTACTGCTGATTACTACAGTAAAGAATCCATTAATTTTCTTTCCCAACATAACGTGGTTGATTATATGAAAAAATGTGAAACAAGATTAGCAGAAGAAATATCAAGATCCAATAATTATTTAGAAGATCATACCAAAAAATTATTACTAGAAACATTGAATAAAGTTCTTATAAAAGACCATGCTCAAGAAATGTATAATCAATTCTTGGGATTATTAGAACAAAATGAAATAGATCATATTCAAAGAATGTACAAATTACTATCAAGAGTTCCCTCTACTTTAACCCCTTTGGCAGATACTTTTGAAAAGTACATTAAAGAAGAAGCTGCAAAAGCAATTGAAGAGATTAAAAAATCTTCAGATAATTCTGTTGAATCAAAAACAGAAGGAAATGCTGCCGCTGGTACCGGTGCTAAAGTTACAAGAAGAGCTGCATCTGGAGCTATCAATCCAAAAACTTATATTCATACATTGGTTAATATCTATTATAAATTTAGAGAAATCATTGTTGCTGCATTCGATAAAGATCCTTTTTTCATCAAATCTTTGGATAACGCCTGTGCCCACTTTGTGAATAATAACTCTATTGCGTTACCAACTCCTAAATCCCCTTGTAAAACCCCAGACTTATTGGCTAAATATGCTGATGGTTTCTTAAAAGCTACAGGAAAAGAACAGGAAACAGCTGACATGAATGCAGATCATTTAATGGTTGTTCTTAAATTTGTTAATGATAAAGATGCTTTTGAAGAACATTATCGTCGTTTATTGGCAAAGAGATTGATTCACAGTAACACCAAGTCCGATGAATTAGAAGAAGGTATCATACAAAGATTACAAGATGAAAATTCTTTAGAATACACTTCTAAAATGACTAAAATGTTCCAAGATATGAAAGCATCTGGTGATTTGAAAACACATGTTAAAGACCAATTGGGTGAGGACAATTATATTAAAGATTTTACACCATTAGTGTTGGCTCAAAGTATGTGGCCTTTCAACTATTCTGAAGATTATGAATTGAAATTAGCTCCCGAATTATTGCCTGCATTCAATAAAGTAGAGGAAGTTTATACCAAACAGCACAACGGTCGTCAACTTCAATGGCTTTGGAATCATGGTAGGAGTGAAGTTAAAGCAAACTTATCAAGAAAAGGGAAACCACCTTTTATTTTCACTGTGACAAATTCTCAATTAGTCATTTTATTAGCATTTAATAAGAAAAAATCTTATACTCTTAAAGAATTACATGATATCGTTGGTACTGCAAGACATACATTTGAAGCCCACTTACTACCATTTACCAAATATAAATTACTCGATCAACTGCCACCTGAACCAGATGCCTTCACAAAAGATGATACAGTATTCACCATCGTTGATGAATATAAATCTAAAAAGCTTAAAGTAAGCTTTGTCAGTTCAATCAAAACTGAGCAAAAACAAGAAGAAGATGATGCCAACAAAGAAATTGATGAATCTCGTAAGAATTATCTCTCTGCAAGTATCGTCAGAATCATGAAAGCAAGAAAGAAAATGAAACATAATGAATTAATGAATGATGTCTTACTTCAAGCACAATCTAGATTCCGTGCTAAAATCATTGATATAAAAAGAGTCATTGACTTTTTGATAGAGAAGGAATACATTCGCCGTTGCGATAATGATTCTTATGAATACTTGGCTTAGTTTAATACAGCATTTTAATAATTCGAGCAAACATAACTTTGTAGAAGAAGAGATATGTACATAGAATGTAGAAATCATGTTGAGGCAGATTCAATTCAGCCAAAAAAAAAAAAAAAGAAAGGGAAAAACAAAAACTACGCATCAAAATAGTTTTGCACCAAAGTATCTATAAAGAAATGAATTGAGCTTAGTGGAGCCAAAGAAAGAATGTCCTTGGTCAAAAGACAGAAATTGGACTCGAATGAGAATGCATCTTTGATTAAATCTAAGGCCCTGGAAACTGCTAGCAATAATCTTTATGAAGAAGCTGTTGTACTCGAAGGTCATCAGGGAAGTGTTTTATCCTCTAAGTTCAGCAATGATGGTTCCAAAATAGTTACCGGAGGTATCGATAAAACCATTCAACTTTGGAATTTGCCCACAAGCGAAGAAGGTGATGAGCCAAACTATGGAACGTTATCAGGGCATAAGTCTGGGGTTACATCTGCAAAATGGTTGTATGATGACCTTACTGTCGTGAGTGCTAGTGCTGACACAACCATCGGATTTTGGGACGGTGAAACAGGTCAACGAATTAGAAAATGTGTTGGCCATGAATCAACCATAAATGAGGTTGATATATCAAAAGACTCGATAGCTTTAAGCGTGAGTGACGACGGTTCAGCTAGGTTATGGGATCAAAGACAAAAGACGTCCTCTGCTAAAATTTTAACTGAGTTCCCATTATTGACCGGTTCGTTCAATAATCATGGAAGTGTAATATATTTTGGTGGGATAGACCCGACTATCAAAGCTTATGATATGAGGGTTGTCGATAAGCCACTTTGGGAATGCAGCGGTCAATCGGACTCAATTACATCAATAACAATCAATAATGACGACTCTATTTTAGTAAGTCGTGCCATGAATGGTGATATCAGAACTTACAGTGCAAAAGATCATGTTCCTGATGGTATATCTAGAATTAGTCCTTACGTATATGACGGGGCGCCTTCAGGAAATGAGATGCAATTGATAAGGACGACTTTCAGTAATAACAACGTATCAATAATTTCGGGGTCAGAAGATAAAACTGTAACTCAATTCGATTATAACTCGAGAAAGATTTTGAAAAAGCTTGCAGGGCACCGTGGTACAGTTTTAGACGTGGATTATCACCCTACAGAGAATATAGTGCTTACAAGTTCCACAGACGGCCTGGTAATTGTGAGACAGATATAATTATTGTACAATAGATTAAACAAATAGTTCATAAATGCATTAATAAAATAAAAATTAGAATGTATCTAAAGTCAACTTCTCTTCTTGTATCCATTTAAAACCTTACTTTTTTGCGTTTAGGAAGAGCCAGATCAAGTAAAGAAACCAGCTTCTTAATCGCTTCTGGTTCTTGATCCATCTTTTCATTAACTTCACTTTTGTATCCGGCTTCGGCAAATTCAAATAAGAATTCATCTTTATGTTTTCGTTTCGTAGTTTTGAATGCTTTAATCAGATTCAGTCTATCCAAACATTCTTTGCTGAACACATACACAATCCATTCTCTCAACAGAAGAACATTATCTTTTTTGTGGATAATATCCTTATGTTCCAATAGAGTATACTCCAGAATGTCACCCTCATCATGAAGAGGATCAAAAAAAGCATTTTTGTTTAGAGCGGGTGCAAAAAAAGGGCTATACTCAGGATCATTCTCTTCAACATCCAAAAACTTATGCTTCAAAATGAAATCTTGCATTCCAGTATCATCAATGACGAACTTGTTTTTCTTTTCCAGTTCGTTATCTATCTCTGAGTCAGTTTCCTTTGATCTCTTTTTATATATTTCTTCTTCTAAAGTTCCTTTCAAAACCAATGTTTCAACATAGACATCTTTCGTTTGACCGATTCTATGAGCTCTTTTAATAGCCTGTGCTTCAACTGACCTATGCCAAACTGGACTGATAAAATAAACTCTAGTGGCAGAAATGACGGTTAAGCCATGTGAAGCTAATCTCAAGTCCATTATGAGGGTAATTCCCCCATTATTCTCCGAGTCAAATCCGCCAAACTCAGCAAGATTATTAGTCCTTTCTGTCGGCGAAATGAATGTTGCGTAAAGGATATACCCAATACCCATTAATTCAAGTAACTCAGTTAGGTAGTATGCACTATCTTCAAATTCAAAAAAAACAATCGACTTAACTTTGGCCTTTTGGTGCTCCAACAACCTACTGGCTAGATAAGACAACTTAGAGGATGCGGTACCCAACAACCTCGACTCCCTTATAGACTGATATGAAGTACTTGAACCCAGGGTAGAGAATTTGTTCGTGATTTCGTCTGTCATTTTCAAGCCTTCCCCATTAGTTCGCTTCAATTTATCTTCAGGACTAACATCATTCAGTTTTATTTGAGTTTTCCGTTTCGGAGTGGTAAGTACATTTCGTGAATTTTCATCAAGATTATCAAGAACACTAGGTGTTTCAATAGCATTAGTAATCTGCTCAGGCATGACACTTGCACTCAAACTCTGATTCGTATCTTGCTTATTAAACTTTTCAGTATTGCGCTTTACTGTGTTTTGCCAGTAAGAGGACCAGAAGGGTTTCGCAGCAGCATCTAGCTTTTCATTCAACTTTTCTGCATCACTCATATTGAGAAATCGATTTTTATAAAAGAACTCTTGCATGGTTTGAATATGTGGAGCACCAAAAACCCCGACATCATTTGTTCTCCCAGATGAGTCAGTTGTCTGTAAAACCCCAGTTCCGAAAGACTTGGTGAAAATATCAGGAAGTTCAGATAAGTAATAATTCATTTCGTGCAACAACGCCGAAGTTCTCCACCTAGGGTTGGATAATGCCAACCTCGAGGCTTCTAATGCTTGTTTTACCAAGCTTAAATCATAATCAGAATATATAGATTTACCATTTGCTCTTCTTTTCTTCAAAGAGTGAACACAAACATGTATCAAACCCTCCACATCTTCCTGTTGGAAACCAGTCCAATGAAAAGTAGCCCTCTGTAAATTGGTAACAAGTCTTCTTAACTGTGGTCTATTCGCGGGATGAAACATATAATCAACGTCAGTTCTTTCTGAGGATACTGCATTCACCGCCAATACTGCAGTGAAGAGATTAATTGATATCTTGTTATGATAAGATGGCTCGAGAAATACCGCTTCATGATGTAGCTGAGGTAACTTTAAATCTTGGTCTATATCACCCAAATTATGTCTTACCATAATTTCATTTAGTAAGTTAGTCAAACTAGTTTTAGATCCGTATAAATCTTTGATGAATGGTTTTGCAATAAGGTTTTGCCATGCCTTAGGTTGGGAATAAAAAGGTTCTATCTTTAAGAAATTGGAAACTATATTGCTTAATTTTAAAAGATCTTCCTTTTCATTGAAGTCTGTTTTCACAAGGTATTTGTTTTTCTTTCCAGGTGAAGAGTTTATATCACCTTGTTCATCGGTTTGTTCGTCTATTTGAAGTCTCGTTAATCCAGAAGTAGGTGTCCCACTTACTGCCCAACGACGCTCTGCATGGAAATTCTTGCAAAGGTCGCTTGTTTTACTTTTCGAAGATAGGGAGTGACCTTCATCAATTATTAATCGTTTCCAATACACATTGTTAAGTGGGGAGTTTCCAGTTTTAAGTTTAGAAATTTGGCTAACTAGAAGCGACGTGGAAATTATAATCAAGTCATAGTCCAAGAGTGTTTTAACATCTGAAGGGACGGATTCGATGAATGTTCCATTAGTGTTACTCACAGATTTGTTAAAATGGTTAGATATGAACAATTTCTTGAGGTAGGTTGGCTCTATATGCTTTTTCAATTCGTTATTCCATTGATGGAAGATATTATCAGGACGATTATTAAAGTGGTATTGCAAAGATATAATGTTCTATAAATGTTACCTTCAGCTGGTGCATTAATATCCGTCTGTCTCCATCTTGTCAACGGGGCAGTCGACTTAAGGCTGAAAGCAGAAGCGTATTGAAGATTCTTCAAAGGAATTTTGAAAGATCCCGCTGATCCCAGAAGCTGTTTAACAACTGAAGTCGGTAAATCATTTAAATAATATTTCCAAGGCAATGAACATTGATTGATAGTTTTCTTGCAAATATCAACCAACAGAGTGATCAGAGCAGGCTTTGGGGAAAACAATTCTCTTTGCTGATCGGGGTATAGCACGCTGATGTCTTCATCCGAGTCATCGTATAACAATAAGTCTTCCGGCACTGTTGAAACATCAAACTTTGTAAGACAAACCAAACTTAGACAAATCAAGGTCTTACCAACCCCCATTGATTCCCCTAAGATCCCACCTCTTGGTAAGGCATAAAGTTCCGGAGAAGTATATAGACGGTAATTAAATAAATCGAAATAGTAATTGTTGAACAGATTTGGACATTTCAATTTGATCATGTTTGGAATAAGGGCTCTTTTAGGGGATGATTCTTTCTCAAGCATTTTGGAGAGAGACTTGACTTGAAATGGATATAACTTGGACTTGACACCGTCAACTGCAACTTCTCCGGTTTCTGACTCCTTAATGATTCTCGACAAAGTCTCTTCTGGTGTGGGCACCGTACCATAAGCTTTGGTATAATTTGCATTAAGGGCAGGAAACTCTGGAGTCATTATACTATTATAAACTTCTTGCAACCTCAATCCCAATGGCTGCGAGGCTTCTTTTGGACTAAGAAGAAATGGCTTGTTTGAAGTCCAACGATCTATATGGAAATTAGGTGACCTTATTTTATGATTGGCCATCCGGGCGTCTGCCCCATCGAAAATAAATGATATAAGTAGCATGGGTGTTTTGCTTAGTTCCAGCAACAATATCCCATTTAAAGGAGTATTCCAACCCTCCTGGGAATAATCAATGATGTTTATGTATTGAGTCCATATTCTCTTATAGTTACTTTCTACAAACCAGTTTTTGGGAAGGCCATCTCTCCATCGAAGTATCTGTAAAGACCCACCCACATCCGTTGGAACACCATATAGTCGAACCTTACACACAACTGTATAGTCATTGGCCTTTTGTGATATCCTTACTTTGAATGTTTTATAAGTTGCCATCAAATACCGAAACCTTATAAGATGTAGTAAATCGGTTGCAAGAGGGTTTAGTCTATTTTCTTTGATTGTACTGAGCAAAAAATCCAAATCTGCCCACTTCCACCCGCTCCCAAGATCACCATGACCGGACTCCAAACCGTAGAGCAGCGTTTCACCTAGTGGCAAGTCAATAAAGTTTAACGTTCCAATTGGTATGAGCTGGTTTAAATCATTGGTGAATTGATAAATTGACCGGACCAGGGAATTAGGCAAGCTCCGTTTCCGCAGTTGCGGATTAGGAGTTTTCCTTTTGGGACCCATCTCTTAGAATAAATCGTTTGCAATCAATCAATGGATGCAAAAGAAGGAGGATTCAATAAATTCATCGCTAAATCGAAATACTATTTTTTTTGAAAGAAAAAAAAAAAAAACCAAATTTGACTAGTGCAAAACCCGTGCCGCAAAACCTGTCAACTATGAAGCATATTCGTAAAAAGATCCAACGGTCAAACTTGGCTTGATTGCAACCAACAAGAAGAGATTGCAACCAGAGCCAAACCTTGATGGTGTTAAACCCTTTCCCAAACAGTCCATAGCCCGAGTGACTCATCAGTTTACGCACGAGAATTAAACCCGACCACCGAGCAGCGAGTGAATCATTTTACCAGGCTAATTTTAGCCCGATATCAGTTAAATCAAAGCCACGCACAATAATGGCACTGTCAAATGAGCAGCCATCGCAAATCTTTGTAGTGGGAAGCATAATCAAGTGGATCGGCTTAAAAGCACCTTGGGAGGTTGCCTGGTTCATACGATAGCGCAGGAAAAACCCCGGAGATGAAGAAGATTTCTATTTAAGAAACCCTTTTTATCCTCGTTGATTGGATTGGGATAATTTTCACTCTCTACGATATGCTGAACTTTCAACAGATACTACAGCCTGACAGGCTTGTTGCGTTTGCACCAGTCAACGACTGCAATGCAGACTGGACTAGTCCGTTATATGATAATAGAGGAAACTCATTGAATCCGTGCTTTATCTCGTTTGTTAATATTCTTATCAGTGGTGTACTTGGTTTTTTTGCTCTTGTTCAGATATTCCAAGTTCTTTTTGCCAATCATTATGGACCGTTCCCGATCAAATACTCATTTGGGTCGATTTTCAAGGTGAAGAGTGTTGGAATATATCAGTTATTGAAATTCAATAACTTGGTAATCCAATCTATTCTTTATTTTGTTTTAATACTTATCAATTTCACTTCTTTTAATTTGAGATTTTGGAGTCTTGCAGTTCCTGCTTTGGTTAATGTTTTGATTTTATTCCCACTTCATCTTCTTGAACCTACAAGATCAGTTGTGGGACATGCGTCGTTGTTGATTTACTGGTCGTTCAGTGTGTTTTTCTGTTTAGTAGTATTGATACAAGATTACTTTGGTGCTCATAAAATATACATTCCTAGAAGCACTGCTTCTGAAATTGCATTTGCTCATACCATTGAAATTGGTTTACTTTTGAATTCTACTTTAATTTGGGTCTTGGAATATTTCTTATACTCTCCTTCAATCGAATTAACCGAGTATTTTGATTTGAATGAATGGGACCCAAAAACAGTTCGTGATATCTTTTCAGAGTTTGCCTTGACTTGGGTGACTCCAACTATCATGAAGGCTTATGAACAAAACGATCTTACTTTTGAAGAACTTCCTCATCTTGATATTAATTTACGCACAGACGTTGTCTTTCCTAGAATAAATAAGATTTGGGAAAAGCAAGTTGCAAAATCTAAGTTAAAAGCAAAGAAAACTGGTAAAGAACCTCATGCTTCCTTATATTGGACTCTTTTAAAAGCAAATTCATTGCAAGTTTTCATTGGTATCTTTTGGTCTTTATTAAAGATTGTTACGAGTTATGGTCAACCTCTTTTATTGAAACGACTCATTATTTTCTTCTCAGACTATAATACTTCTGATGTTGAAAAACCTCCTCTTGTTCTTGGTTACTTTATTACTGTTTGTTTGTTCCTCTTTTCAGTTTTAAAATTCATTTCCTTTAACAGATACTATCTCACAATGTTTGCTGTTGGATTCAAGTGTCAATCGTTTCTTTCTTCTTCAGTCTATGCAAAATCATTGAAATTATCTCCGGAAGCTAGAAAAGGTAAATCTACTGGTGATATTGTTAATCATTTATCAGTTGATGTACCAGAAATATCTTATGGTCCTGAAATTACTACAGAATTATTAGTTAAACCAATTGAATTGATCCTATGTTTAACCGCTTTATACAGTGTGGTTGGAAATGCTCTTTGGGGTGGGTTTTTCGTTTCGGTTCTTATGATTCCGATTAGTAGTTTCGTAAGTAACTACGTTACTGAATTTTATAATATCCAAATGGAAATTAAAGATGAAAGAACTAGCTTAACAAGTGAAATTTTGACTTCAATGAAAAGTGTTAAATTATACTCTTGGGAAAAACCAATGTTGGCCAGGCTTTCTGAGATTAGAAATGGTCGTGAATTAGTTAATGCAAAAAAAATCGGTATACTTAATGCTGTTGCCCTGTTTTTGTGGTCTAGTATCCCATTTTTCATTTCTTGTGCTTCTTTCATTATGTTTGCTTATTATTCCGGGGTCACCATGACTCCAGCTGTTGTATTTCCTGCCTTAGGTTTGTTTAATTCCTTAAATGAACCTCTATTGTACCTTCCAGATCTCTATTCTAATTTCGTTGAAGCTAATGTATCGCTTAAAAGATTAAGAAAATTTTTGCTGTGTGATGAATTAGATACTGATTATATCAAGAGATCTTATGATCCTTTGAAGTTAAATGATACTTCTGTTAAATTGGAAAAATGTTCTTTTGTCTGGAACAGAGAAGAAAAATCTAAAAAAGCTTTAGAAAATATTGATTTTGCTGCTAAAAAGGGTCAATTAACTTGTATTGTCGGAAGAGTTGGTGCTGGTAAATCTGCCCTTGTTAAAGCTATATTGGGTGAAGTTCCATTCGATTCAACTTCTAGTGGTCTGAATTTTAAGTTCGAGGTTAATGGTACCAAGGCTTACTGCTCTCAAAACCCTTGGATCTTGAATGCTTCGATCAAAGAAAATATTTTGTTTGGTAAGCGTTACGATAAAGCCTTTTATCAAAAAACTGTGGAAGCATGTCAGTTACTCCCAGATTTTGATATTTTTGCTGATGGCGATCGTACCGTGGTTGGGGAAAATGGTATTTCATTAAGTGGTGGCCAAAAAGCCAGAATTTCAATTGCAAGAGCTGTTTACTCAAGATCTGACGTTTACCTTTTGGATGATATTTTATCTGCTGTTGATTCTCATGTTGGTAAAGCTTTAATAGAACAAGTTTTAGGTTCAAATGGTTTGTTGGCAACAAAGACTATTATTTTAGCAACTAATTCTGTTTCTGTTTTGCATTCTGCTAGTAATATATACTATATTGAAGATGGACAAATTGTTGAAAGCGGATGTTTTGATGATGTTATTGCTAAACAAGGCCATTTAGCCAAATTAATGCAAGAGTTTGGTCAAATGGAAAAAGCAAGCGAAGTTGAAGAAGAGGAAGCAAAGAATGGAAACCACTCCGAAGATACAAGTATTGAAGAGTTTCATCCTGATGAAGAAGGCCACGAGCTTGAAAGAACTCATACTCACACAACAATCGGTGCTGCTAGTCTTGTTTCTTTTGGGCATAATTATAGAGATGACGATGAAGATGAAGACGGAGTGGTTAGAAAGATGGGTCACAGTGAAGAAAAAAGTGCAAAGGGTGGAATCAAACTTGCTGTTTATTTGGAATATTTCAAAGCCTGCAACTACTCTTCATTGATCTTTTATTTGGTAATGTATGGTTCTAATGTTGGTCTTGGGGTTTTAAGTACCTACATTTTGAAAAATTGGTCTGAAAGAAACGCCAGTGCCGATAAAACCTTGGATCCTACTTTTTACTTAGTAATCTATTCTTTTGCGGGAATCATGGGTTGTGCTTGTTCTTTATTTGGTTCCGTTGTGGTCTGGTCTTATTCATCTATCCGTAGTGCAAGGTATTTCCACGATAAGATGGCTCAGACTGTTTTAAGATCACCAATGTCATTTTTTGAAACAACTCCTATAGGTAGAATTTTGAACAGGTTTTCTGAAGATATAAATGTTATTGATGGGTCTATTGTTTGGACCATCTTAGGTTTCACGGATTTTCTCTTACATGCTCTTTCATTATTTGTGATAATTGTTTATAATCTTCCATTCATGGCAATAGTGCTTGTTGTTTTAAGTTTCTGGTATAACAGTTATAGAACTTGTTTTATTCCAGCTTCAAGAATATTGAAAAGAATTAGAAGTGTTAAGAAGAGTCCAGTTTTTTCTCATCTTCAAGAGTCTGTCAATGGAGTGGAGACATTAAGGGCTTATCAACAAGAAGACAGATTCATTTTCATGAATAAGAAGAATGTTGATTCCGTAACCAGTGCAGATAATACCATGGTTTCAGCCAATAGATGGTTATCAATGAGATTACAATATATTTCTTCAATGATTATCTGTTTATCATCAGTGATGATTATGAGTACTCTCAGTTATGGTACACCTTTAAGTCCAGGTTTAGTTGGTTTTATCATGAGTTATGTCTTGGATATTACAGGTTCTTTGAATGCTATTGTCAGATTCTGGGCTGATATTGAATCAAAATCAGTTGCTTTGGAAAGAGTGGTTGAGTATTGTAACTTGAAACCAGAAGCTGAAATGATTATTGAAAATAATAGACCTGTTGCTTCTTGGCCTTCTGATGGTAGTATTGAATTCAAAAATTATTCCACAAGATATAGAGAAAACTTGGGTCCTGTTCTTAAAAATATTAGTTTGAACATCAAACCATCAGAAAAAATTGGAATTGTTGGAAGAACTGGTGCTGGTAAATCATCTTTAACCTTGGCCTTATTCCGTATTATCGAGCCCATTGAAGGTAATATCGATATTGATTCAATTAACACATCTAATATTGGTTTATATGATTTAAGATACCATCTTAATATCATTCCCCAAGAAGCACATGCTTTTGAAGGTACAATCAGACAGAATCTAGATCCTTTTGATGATCACACTGATGAAGAATTATGGAAAGTGTTAGAGTTGGCTCATTTGAAAAAATATGTTGAGAATATGAGCTCAGGTGAAGATGACAAAGAAGCTGTTGGATTAAAAGCTAAGGTTTTGGAAAGTGGTTCCAATTTATCATCTGGTCAAAGACAACTTTTGTGTTTGGCTAGAGCTCTTTTGAAAAAAACAAGAGTTTTGATTTTAGATGAAGCTACTGCAGCCGTTGATGTTCAAACTGATAAAATCATCCAACAAACTATAAATGATGAGTTTTCAGATAGAACCATTATTTCCATTGCTCATAGAATTGATACAGTCATGCACAGTGATAGAATTCTTGTTCTTGATAAAGGTGAAATAAAAGAGTTTGACAGCCCGAAAAAACTTTTGGAGAATAAAGATTCCATTTTCTACTCTCTCTGTAAAGAAGGTGGTTACCTTGATAGTTAATGTTTGTTTTTGGGCCGCTGTTGGCCCCATATATTTGTTTAATGTACTTGTTGTACTATTATTTATAATAAAAAGTGATACTTATATTTATGTTTTTTGTATCTTTTTTGCAGAAAATCAAGTAGAATAATATCAAACTCTAACGTTTGAAGAAACACATTAAGCTCAACATAAATCTAAATCCAACTGTAAATTGAATTATGTCTATCAATGACTTCTTTATAGTTTGATATTAACAATTTGCAGCCTATTTACACATAATGTCGCACAATGTCTCATGTCGCATTAAAGTTTTGTGTTAAATGGAAAGTCCCCTTAAAATAGATTAATCAAGCAATGGACAAGATACTATCAATTGTCGACTTCTTTTACCAAATAAGATCCTTACAGCTTATATATATATCAAATAGGCTTCCCAGTGTCTTATTTATATAGGATTCCTTTATCATGAGAACTTATCTTTTCCCAATTCCCAGTAAGAAGACCGACGATGTTAATTGGACTAAACCACTCAACAATTATCTTTTGTCGATTTATGGTAATACAAGTGAATACCAAGAAGATCTTACTCAATTCAACAAGTTAAGACAGGACATAAGGGGTGTTCATGCGGATCTTACCGGAATAAGATTATATTTCAAGTACTACAGCCAATTAGAATTACTAGATTTGAGAATATCATTTACTACGGTCAACAGACATAAGAAAATAACATTCAATTGGTACGATGCCTTTGATCAATTATCGGAGCATAAACAGTATGCATTGCCATTTGAAAAGGCATGTATTTTGTTTAATTTAGGGTCAATTTTATCCAAATATGCCATTCACCAGTATGAATTATCGCAGTCATCAAATGAAAATGCAGACTCTTTATTCAAAGAAGCTGTTCAGTACTTTCAACAACTGGCTGGAATATATCAATTTTTGAATGAGAATTTCCTTCATGCCCCATCACCAGATTTGAGTCTGTCAACTGTTAATTTTCTCAAGAATATAAATCTAGCTCAAAGTCAAGAAATTTTCAATTTGAAAGTTATTAGTGGAGATTTGAACCAAAGTAAAAACTCATTAATTTCCAAGTTGTGTCGAAGCACATCCAATTATTATGATGATTGCTTCAATTGTGTTAGTCACTTATTAAATCACCATGAGAACTCAGTTGGCCCATCATCTACCTACGCAATTGTAGAAGATGGGCTTGATGATGAAGATGAAGAAGACTCTGACTCAAAGCCAACGGATGAATATGATCCAGACTCTCAAGCAAATTCAGTCCCGGACAATAAGGTCACTGCACAAATTGATTCATTATGGATTGCTATAATTCAATTTAAATGTTACTACTATAAATCCCTAGCTTTCTATTTCCACGGATTGCAATTGGAAACACTGAGAAAATATGGTGAGTCAATTGCTTATTTAACCAAATCCCAAGAAATAATCAGTGAAATACCATCCGCCTTACTTCTGAAAATTGGGAAAGCGGGTATTAGTGGGACTTATGAATTATTGGATAATTATAAGTATCACAAGGATGCCGTTCTGATTAAGCTTAAAGATTTAAATAAAGATAATGATTTGATTTATCATGAAATTGTTCCATCAACCGTGACATTATCCGATATAAAACCAATGGATAGTGCCAAAATCATTCCAATAAACAAAATTCCCATTTTCAATGAAATTAACGAATCAAATTATAGTAATTTTTTGAACAATGTCGTACCAATCAATATCCATGAATTACTTAGTTATTATTCAGAAGAGAAACTGCAATTATTAAGAAATGAATTAGATGAAGTAGATGTATCCAATGAAGAATTGTCACTGGTGTTAGAGTATTTAAAAATGCCAAAGGCTTTAATAAACTTGAAAGAAATTGTCAATAATAAAAAAATCAATGAAGAAGAAAAAAAGTTAGGAATTGATCCAAGTATTGCCGAAAAAGTTGACAAGATTCATTCTGGGTTTAATTTAGATGAATCCAACAAGAGTCAAATCGAGCAATTACGTAAACAAGCCATGGGGCTAATTAGTGAAACTGATTCATTAATTGGAGTTAATGCAACCTTATTCAAATACAAAGATGATTTGATCAAGGTGAAGAAATGGTTATACGATGCCAGTAATTCCGATACCAAACTATTCGGTCTTATTAACAACGAACACCAGTACTTGTATGGAGTGCTAGGCCAAGGATCCAAGTCTCGTGAGTTCAAACAATTATTCCAGCTTGATATTAAGGCTGAAATTAAAAAGCCCAGTCAGAACGAAGTCAGTTTATTGGATATTGACGATCGTGAATTGAATAAAGAAGAGGACGAACAGACACGTATTGAACAAGAAATCAAACTGATGGAAGATACTTTACATGATTTGAACGTTATCAAGACCAACAAACAAAAATTGATTGAAACATTTAAGAAAGAAATTCATAACGATGATATATCTGATATTTTGATATTGAATTGCAAGATCAAGTCCACCAGTGAAATCAAATCATTGATATTCCCCGAGGAATTGAAAAAGTTTAGGCCATATAGTGATGAATTAGATAAATTAATTGGGAAACAAAATGAATACGTTGAGAATCTTAAAGTGAGATGGAATCAATTGAATAAAAACCCCAAGATTCAAGAAGTTCAATCGCTGAACCAATTTCAAAATGACTTGGTGAAGAGCCAAACAGATAAAATCAATACATTCTACAGTAACAATTGGCAGCCATACCATGAAGGATTGAAGAAAGGAGTTGAAATATATAAGCAATTGGTTCAATACGTCGAAGAAATCAAAGTTAAGCTCATTAACGATCAACAACAACAACAACAACAACAACAACAACAACAACTGATGCGTGGTTCCTCAATAACCGAGCAATTCGGAAAGATGTCATTGAACCAAAGTCAAATACAATCACCTAATTTTACGGGACAAGAGCAATATACGGGACAACAATACCAACAATATCCACAACAATATTCCAATCAACAATACGCACAAACCCAATCTCCCTACTATTCGCAACCACCCATGTTGCAGCCAACGCCGGCCACCGGCACCTTTGGCAACGACTACTCCCGTCCGCCTGCTCTTCCACCCAAGAGACCATCCCAGCAGGCTGCGACTGCCAACGCAAGTCTAACCGGAGGTTCCATTGGGAACCAACCGGCCCACCCAAACACCAACATCCCTGCCAGTAATCTAATCTACGACCAGCCTTCAACCTACCAACCCAATATGTATAATTTTTTCTCTAATGGGTCATAAAATACTGTTTATGTTTATATAAAATACCAAAATTAGTTGATTCTGTAGTAACTTGGAAGGTCCCATCACAGACGTTCACAACACCTAAACAATCGCCACTACAAGGCTCAAAACAAGAATACGACCATTGATCGCAAAGCGTAAGCACGAACACGAGCATCCGTGCGGTCTAAGCAGAGGCTGTCTATCCCAAGCACAGATAAACCCTGGGGACGGATCATTGGGGGTTATTAATAGCCAAATCAATTTACCCCAATGAGGAATTAACAAAACACGATCCAAAAAAAATATCCAAATGGAACAAAATGGCTAGCAAATTCACATCAAAATTTCTCAAACACTAAGAACGCCTTTGACATGGTCCGTTCCTCGTTTGTGAATTGCAGGTTAAGTAACCCTTAGCATAGACTAATCGAATAATCATAAGACCCGACTTTGTTAGAGATAGTGGGAACAATGTTTGTAGGGCCGCCTAACCGGAGGTAAACGTTCGAGTACAAAATTGGTGGGAAAAAGAAAGAAAAAAAAACATCAAGATCTAATAAAAAATTTTCACGAAGCCCAATTAAATTTAGAAACTCGATAGCTAATCTGTAAAAATGGCATCCACAGGCCAAACAGGCTAACTTGGTGGATTAGGTATTAAAATAGCATTTCCTTCTACTTATTCGAGTCTTTTTTTTTCCTTTTTGCTTTTCGTTTTTCTATTTTTTGTAGTTGTTTCATTCGTTTTTACTTTTAATTCGGTTTCAACTGTTCATTCGGTTTCAACTGTTCATTCGTTCAACTGTTCATTCGTTCAATTAGTTGAGTTTCATCTGTTCATTCGTTCAACTGTTCATTCGTTCAATTAGTTGGGTTTCAACTGTATATTCGTTCAACTGAGTCGGATCAACTGTTCATTCCATAATTCCTTACAAATGAAGAGCTGGTTTATTATACTGGCATTATGCCTTTTAATGAATATTGCCTATGCCACAACCAAATGTAATGCAACCCATTCATGTCCCGAAAAGACTCCATGTTGTTCTCAGTATGGTGTCTGTGGGACCGGTTCGTTATGTTTAGGAGGATGTGATCCAAGATATTCTTATAACTTAACTGCATGTATGCCAGCACCAAGAATGTCTGATTTATCAACGGTTTTTGATACCACTGATGTTTTGATGAAACAAGAAGATTATTTGGGTAATTATACCGAAACCGATTGGGTTTACACCGGTGATTTAACCACTCATAAAGATGCTATTTTAATGCAAATGAAAAAGCATTCTTCCGGTACCGGTCATCTCTTCAACTCAATATTTATGGTATGGGAAAATCACTACTACCATGAAATCGTCTCGTGGTAGAGGGGTCATCACTGCATTTATTTTATTTTCAGACGTTCAAGATGAAATTGATACTGAATTCATTGGTTATAATTTAACTGCTTATCAATCTAATTATTACGCTTTGGGTATCACCGATTATAATAATAGTGTTTGGCATGATACCACTGATACTTTTCGAAAATTATCATACTTATGAAGTCGATTGGCAAGAAGATAAATTAGAATGGTCTATCGATGGTAAACATTTAAGAACTTTGAAAAAAGAAGATACTTGGAATTCAACCACTAAAAGATACGATTATCCTCAAACTCCTTCCCGTATCCAATTCTCATTATGGCCCTGGTGGGGACTCTGCTAATGCTCCCAGGTACTATTGAATGGGCTGGTGGTCCAATTGATTGGGATTCTGAAGATATTAAAAAACCAGGTTATTACTATGCTTACATCAAAAATATCACCGTCGAAGCTTATGATTTGCCCTTCGCTGTCGAATTAGACGATAGTGATGAAGATGAAGATGATGAATCTAAATTCCATGCCTTCTTATATAATTCAACAAAGGGTAATGAAACTGATATCTATTTAACTACCAAGAAAACTTGGTTAGGTAGTAAAGACGCTACCGGTATAGACCCTGACAATGATAGCGACGATGAAGATGAAACAACCACCATTGTCTCAGGGTTCCGGTTCCAAAAAGGCTACCAAAGTCTCAACTAAAGCTCATAAAACCGCTTCTTCTTCTTCTTCCGATGACAGTTACAATACAAAAGGCTCAATCGGTGGCTTCGTTCAAAGCTCCAAATCCCAATCAAGTACCTCAAGCTCAGAAGCTTTCATCAACTATCCATTAAAAGGTATCATCGGTGCCTTATTTGCATTGATTGCCGCAACCATCTCTTTTGTTATTTAATTTGTTCCTTCGTTTCTTCTTCTATTTCTTTTTCTCTAACTTTTAATTATTCAAGCGCTATGGCGCCCAATAGCATGTTCATCTAATAGTACCTTTTTGCTTGTAAGCCCAGTGTAAGCCTTCTTACCTTCATGGAATTGGAATCGTTTGCAGTCATTGACCCACACTTCCAACCCGTACACCGCACTTTCACTGGTGTACTGGTTGTTTCCTATGAATGTTTTTTTTTTCGGCGTGTCCAAATCTCTTTTTTTCTCCCATAACAAAGACCACCGAATCAAATACTGAGCGAAAATTTGAAAATTCAAAGTTTTTATTTAGTTTATAATCGATTAACCAATCAATTAATTCTAGAGGGGAAAAGTTTAAGGTAAAAGCTTATTGAAAAAAGATAGAGAAATTGGCTAAGTTTTGGTTTGCTGCAATTCTTTTAAAAATTTGTTGAATTTCTTTCCCTCAATTAAATAAACAAATTCATTCATCATGAAGATGTTAACTAAATTCGAATCCAAGTCCTCAAGGGCTAAGGGGGTTGCTTTCCATCCTAAAAGACCTTGGGTTCTTGTTGCTTTACATTCCTCCACCATCCAATTGTGGGATTATCGTATGGGGACTTTGATAGATCGTTTTGAAGACCATGATGGCCCAGTTAGATGCGTTGACTTCCACCCTACTCAACCATTATTTGTTAGTGGTAGTGATGATTATTCAATTAAAGTTTGGTCTTTAAATACTCGTAAATGTATCTTCACTTTGAATGGTCATTTGGATTATCTTCGTACTGTTTCTTTCCATCATGATTTACCTTGGATTTTATCTTGTTCTGATGATCAAACAATTAGAATTTGGAATTGGCAAAACCGTCAAGAAATTGCTTGTTTGACTGGTCATAACCATTATGTTATGTCTGCTCAATTCCACCCAAGTGATGACTTGATTGTTTCTGCATCTTTAGATCAAACTGTTAGAGTTTGGGATATCTCGGTTTAAGAAAGAAACATTCAGCTCCAACTTCTTCTATGAGATCTTTTGAAGAACAAATTCAAAGACAACAATTACCTCAACAAGATATCTTTGGAAATGTCAATGCCATTGTTAAATATGTTTTAGAAGGTCACGACAAAGGTGTCAACTGGGCTGCTTTCCATCCTACTTTACCTTTGATTGTTTCTGCCGCTGATGATAGATTAGTCAAATTATGGAGAATGAGTGATACTAAAGCGTGGGAAGTTGATACTTGCAGAGGTCATACTGGTAATGTATTGAGCGCGGTCTTCCATCCTCATCAAGATTTAATTTTATCTGTGTCTGACGATAAAACTATAAGAGTTTGGGATTTGAATAAAAGAACTCCAGTTAAACAATTCAGACGTGAACATGATAGATTCTGGTTGGTTGCTTCCCACCCAACTATCAATTTATTTGCTACTTGTCATGATTCTGGTGTCATGGTTTTCAAATTAGAAAGAGAAAGACCTGCCCATACTATTTTCCAAAATAAATTGTATTACGTGAATTCAGAAAAACAAGTTCAAACCCTTGACTTCAATAGAGGTGAAAGTTCGTTACCAATGTTGTCTTTGAAAAAAATTGGTAAAACTTGGTCCTTTATGAGAACTTTATCTTATAACCAATCTGATAACTCAATTCTTGTTACTCACGGTGAAGGTGATAATGGGATGTATGCTTTGATTACCTTACCAAAACATGTTACTGGGGCTATTGAACCAACTGATATCAGACAAGGTGAAAGTAACTTTGCTTGTTTTATTTCTCGTAATAGATTTGTAAGTTTCATCAAAGCTTCAAAATTATTACACGTTAAGGACTTGAGTAATAATGTCACTAAAACAATTCAATTGGATTCTTCCGTAAATGATGTTTTGTATGGTGGCCCTGGTCGTATCTTATTAGTAAAGTCTCATTCTGTCATTAATTATGATGTTCAACAAAGAAAAGAAATTTCTGAAATCAATGTTAATAATGTCAAGTATGTTTCTTGGTCAAATGATGGTCAATACTTAGCCCTTTTATCTAAACATACTATTACAATTGCTAACAAAGATTTGGAATTGGTCACTGCTATGCACGAAACTATTAGAATTAAAAGTGCTGCATGGGACGATTCAGGAGTTTTATTGTACTCAACTTTGAACCATATTAAATATACTTTATTAAATGGTGATAATGGTATAATAAAAACCTTAGAAAATACTTTATATATCACCAAAGTTATCCAAAGACAAGTTTTCTGTTTGAATCGTGCAGGTGAAGTTGAAATTGTTACTATTGATCCAACTGAATATAGATTCAAGAAGGCTTTGGTAAATAAAAATTTCAATGAAGTTTTGAGAATTATAAAGAATTCAAACTTAGTTGGTCAAAATATAATTGCCTACTTACAAAAGAAAGGTTACCCTGAAGTTGCCTTACAATTCGTTCAAGACCCTGAAACTAGATTTGATTTAGCTTTGGAGTGTGGTAACTTACAAGTTGCCTTAGACCAAGCTAAGATTTTGAATAACAATAGTATCTGGGAAAAGTTAGCTGAAGAAGCCTTGAACCAAGGTAACCTTGAGATAGTTGAATTTGTTTACCAGCAATTGTACTTATTTGACAAGTTGTCTTTCCTTTATTTATATAAAGGTGATTCTGATAAGTTGAGCAAGATGGCCGCTATTGCTGAACATCGTGGTAATTTATCTTCTTTGGTTCAAAATACCTTCTATAATAATGATATCAAAAAGAGATGCCAGGTTTACATTCAAGGTGGTATGTTACCATTGGCATATACTCTTGCGAAATCCAACGGCTTGGATGAATTAGCCTTGGAAATATTACAAGAAGCCGGAGTCGAAGAAAATGATATTCAATTACCTGAAATTGGAGAAGCCATCTCATTACCGGAACCAGTATCAGAACCTCTTGGTAACTGGCCATTAAAGGAGTCCTCATTATCCTTCTTTGAAACTGCTTTACTCACTGGTAAAGTTGATGAATCCGACGAACCGGAAACTAAAGAAGTGAACAATTTAGATTTCACCGAAGCTGTCATCGAAGAAGACGACGGTGAAGAAGATGGTGCTTGGGATGAGGATGACTTGGATATTGGTGATGACGTACAAGCATCTGTTGAAGACGTTGGTGTCACCAAACCAGATGTTGCTGTGGCTGACGGTGAAATAGCCCACTGGCTTCGTAATAACAAGACTGCTGCTGGTTATGTGGCAGCAGGATCTTTCGATCAAGCGGCTTCCTTGTTGCATAAACAACTAGGTGTTGTTGAGTTCGAACCATTACGTAAGAGATTCTTAGAAGTTTATCAATCTTCTAAATTGTACTTGCCTGGTATTGATGATTTGCCTGCCATGAAGGACTATATTCGTGCTGATAATGATGAAGACAATCCAAACAAATTCAAACCACATATCCCTGGATTTGATACTTTGGAACAAAAACTCAGTGCTGGTTTCAAACAATTCAAACAAAACAAATTAGAAGAAGCTATTGAAATATTTAGAGAAATAATTTATACTATAACGGTTTTATCCATTGAAAATGATGAACAAGAAGCCAAGTGTGAAGATGTCTTGATCTTATGTCGTGAATACATCTTAGGTTTATCTATAGAGTTAGCTCGTCGTGCTTTAGACCCATCAGATGTCAAACGCAACTTAGAACTTGCCGCTTATTTCACCAAAGTTAGACTTCAAAACCCACATAGACTTAATGCTTTAAACGTTGCCATGTCTCAATCTTTCAAGAACCAAAATTTTTCAAGTGCTTCATTTTTCGCTAGTGAAATATTGTCTATTAATCCATCAGGTCCAAAAGCTGAGCAAGCCCAAAAAGTTAAAGCAAAAGCCGAATCAATATCAACTGATGCTATCGAAATTGATTTTGATCCTTATGCCGACTTTGATATCTGTGCAGCCTCATTCACTCCAATTTATCAATCATCTCCTGTTGTTGCTGAAGCCTTGGTTGGTGCCAAATACAAGCCTGAATTCAAAGGTGAAATTTGCAGAATTACCGGTATAACCCAAATTGGGGTTCCCGCTTCTGGCTTACGTATTAGAGCTTAAAATAAAAACTGATCCTACAGAAGTCTTCTAGACTTTTGTTGATGTATAGAATCGATTTCTTTAACTCTTCATTTTCTTCATTTTCTGGGAATCCCCTCGTTTCCATTCTTGTTTTTGTTATTATATATTGAATTTTACGAAATTTAGATCTAATTCCTATGTAGAAATAGTGCTCAGCAATAGCACAAGATCTCTTCCTACAAACGATTTGCAGGCGAAATTTGAAAGAAAAAAAAATGGCGACTTGAGAATGTGGAAAAAAAAAAAAAAAAAAAAAAAAAAAAAAACGTTAAAGTTCAACTAGATTTCAAGACTATATTCATTCCGGGGAGCTCACCATAACCACCTAATATATATTCAAAAGATGTCTACTGATAAAGAAAAAGCTTTGAAGCTCAAGGACGAAGGCAATGTGTTTATGAAGGAACAAAAATACCAGGAAGCCATTGATCTTTATACCCAAGCAATCGAGATAGATTCGACTAATGCAATCTTTTTCACCAATAGAGCCCAAGCTCATATAAAGTCCGAAGGTTATGGTGCAGCTGTTGCTGATTGTACCTCTGCATTGACAATAGACCCTAATTCAGCTAAAGCTTACTATAGGAAAGGGGTTGCTTTCATGGCTTTGTTGAATTATAAGGAAGCTCAAAACAATTTTAAGAATGCATTGAAGAGAGCCCCCAATGATACTGTTACTGCTCAAAACCTTAAGCAATGCCAAAATTATTTGAAGAAGGAAGCTTTTGAGAAAGCTATTGCTGGATCTGGACCTACATCTGTTCTTCGAGAAATTGATTATGATTCCTTATTAATTGAAAAAAATTGGAACGGACCAGACTTGCAAATAAATTCTGTTAAAAAAGATGATGGCTTCTCCATAGAAATTGAAGGAATTAATGAGAATTATCTTAAATTCATGATCAAGCATTTTAAAGAAGGTGGTAAATTACCTAAAAAACATGTTTTTGCAATTATTGCTAAAGTTTATGAGTTATTTAGAAAAGAAAGTTCATTGGTTGAATTGAGTATTCCTCATTCCCAAATCGATAATGATGAACTCCCCAAGGATGAAATTATCATTAACAATGGTAAAAAACTTACCGTTGTGGGTGATACTCATGGTCAATTTTATGATGTATTGAATTTATTCGAAAAATTTGGTTATGTGTCCGACGAGCATGTTTATTTATTCAATGGTGATTTTGTTGATAGAGGTTCTTGGTCTTGTGAGGTTGCTTTATATTTATACGTTTTGAAAATCATTTATCCAGAATCTGTTTATATTAATAGAGGTAATCATGAAACTAACGACATGAATAAAACTTATGGTTTCACCGATGAATGTGAAGCTAAATACTCCAGAAAGATTTTCAATGCATTTTCAGAGTCATTTGGGGCTTTGCCTTATGCTACTTTGATAAATAGATCATACTTGGTTATGCATGGTGGTTTATTCGGCGATGATGACGTTAAAGTGGAAGACATTAAAAAGATTAATCGTTTCCCAAGTTCTGGTTCTTCCCAGCCAGCTGCTGATAGTATTGCCAGAGACTTATTATGGACCGATCCACAACCCGAAAATGGTCGTCTGCCATCTAAACGTGGATGTGGAGTTCAATTCGGCCCTGACGTTACTGAAAGATTCTGTTTATCAAATAAGATCAGAAGAATCTTGAGATCCCATGAAGTTAGAATGAGTGGTGTTGAATATGAACATAAAGGCAGATTACTCACAGTTTTCAGTGCTCCAAATTACTGTGATGCCGGTGGAAACTTGGGTGGTGTGGTTCACATCACTGAAAACAACTCTTATGATAAATCAAAGGATAATGGTGAAGGTTACCGTGATGTTGATGATAAAAATTGTCCATGGACTTTGGAACCAGAATACTTTTCTGCTGTTCCTCATCCTGACATTAAACCAATGGCATATTCTAAAAGTGGTTTTGGATTTTGATCTCGTCAACCTATGCTCTATAATTCTCCACATAAAATGTATTAATATCTTTGTATAATAACTCTCGTAGTATATAGATTGGTTCCAAACTATCGTCTCATATACAGTACATAGAAAAATTCGATAGCGAAAAAATGAAAACTTAATCGAATCACTTCAAATATATTCATTTCTTCTTTCCACAATCGAATAAAATGCAACCCGCTAAAGCATACCAACCCGAAGATGACGAGGACGAGCCAGATGAATGGGATCAAAGAATTATGAAAACCGGTTGCCACGAAGAAAACCTAAAGCTTCAACTTTGTCATGCTGATACTGGCGATTGGCGAAAATGTATACCAGAAATGCAAGCTTTCAAGAAATGCTGGGATGCAAATAAGAATAATGAAAGGACAAGTACTGTGAATAACGAGGATGTATAGTTGCTTGTATACTTGTAAATAGATTTGTTAGTAATAAAGTAACCTTTGTTCATGTATCTAAGACTTACTAGAAGCGTTCGCTTCCAGTGATGCATTATCGTTTTTAACTAGCTTCTTTGCCTGTTGATTTCTCTTTCTTTTCTGCCTAGCCTCCCTCTTCTTAGCAGTTTTTTCATTCATCTTTTGTCTTTTGAGTTCACTTTTCGTCTTGGTTTCCTTTGATTCTTCCAGGCTCTTGATTCGTTGTTCCTCTTCTTTCTTCAATTCAAACTGCTGTCTCTTATTTCTTATGTAGTTCGAATAATCAAAAGACTGTTTTTGACCTGTTTTCCAATGGTTAGTACTTATTAGTAATAGAACTATATAAAAACGTACGATTTTCTTTCAGTTTTTCGTCAATGCTCCCCGTCTTTTCCAGACCTGGAAGCAGAATCTCGGGTCGCTTGCTCATAAGATACTCTATGTGCTTCTTGGGATCATAGTTCCGTTCGGTCATTACTGTAGTTTATTAGATTATTGAAAATTCGAATTTGTATTGCAAATTATCAAAATGGTTGCTGAAAGAGCGGAAGGCTTTAATCAGAAAAAAAAAAAAATAGTTTTAAAAAAACATATCAAACTACAGAAACCAAACATCAAGAAACCTTTATTGTAACCAGCCTGCTTGAACTACTTTTGAAGTGTCCAAGTAGAGGATCCCATACACATCTCACTTAAAAATGGCCGAGGAGCCAAGATTCCAAGAGGAAGAAAGGGTATCAGGTAGAAATATCACTGACTTACTCGATGAACCGCGTCCTAGCATTGATGAATATCTGATATCCTTAAGTCAGGATGATTCAAATACTGATAGCGGCTCAGAATTGCCCTCATTACATGACTCGTCGCATTTAAATCAGTCTCCGTACCAATTTCAACAGGAGATCAACAATCTTAAAAAACAAAGTAATATTCGATTCAAAAGTAAATGGGAAGAAATTTTGTATAAATATTCTCAAATAGATGATGAAAAGGAAAGTGATGAAATAGACCTACTCACAGGGGAGATTATAACAGACAATGGTCACCTACGTTCACTTCTCTCCGATGATGTGAAAATGGGAGAAGTTGCAGTCCAACGAAACATATGGTCAGGTACTTATGATTCAGAAAAAGATATTCAGAATAGAAGGAAATTAGAGAAATCAAAGCAATTAGCCAAGCAAGACTTGAAAGAAAAGTTGAAAGAGAAGCAAATGTTTCATATAACGAAGTCACCAAATTCTTATAGAAATATCTCCAGTGGTCAAGGACGTGCTCCAGAGGATAATCTAATAATTGCAAAACCTTCTCCAACCAAAAAACAACGTATATCGCCTACAAAATTTCACTCATTTGACGTAAGTCTCAATAAAAGCCTAGCTCATAGGTTGTCTCCATCTCATTCTCTGGAAAAAGATGACTCTCCAAGCAAGATCACATTAAACACTCTAAATATACATAGTCCTAATCCTTCACCGACGAAAAAGTCGCCGAACTCTGCAATTAAACGGAAATTCGGTCATCAAATGAAACAGGATCTTCATGAAACTAATCCATCCGATTACCCAGACCAAATATTGGGAGATGTTAGGGAAACCTCGTTGTCTACATATGAAACAAAAAGAAGAATCATGGATGAAATTAACCTGGGCTTCATCGACTCTGAAGTTGTGCCTGTGCAATCTCCTTTTGGTTCCAACTTTTACCGAGTCCACAATAACCCCAATGAAAGACCCCATCAAAGACCCCATCAAAGACATCAACAAAGACCCAAAAAAGAAGAAACTATTCCATACGCGAAAGAAGCAATAATAAAAGTCGATGAAAGCGGACGTATAAGCTACTTGCGGGATGATGACATAAATAACAATAGTTGGTATAAATGTGCATTTCCTGAATGTTCATTCGTTGAAAAGGGAGAAATTCACTACCGATCTCATTTACTTCGGTCCCATTCCGCCGCCCTTCGTTTAGTTGGGTATCCCATACCCTTTGGGCCAATTGCCAATCATATATCAGAATCATGTATATCAAAACTTTTGAAGTATTTTCCTTTAGTTTATACATTACCTGATGAAAGGCATGCCGGAACTACTGATCAGCTTGAAGATTATCTATTCTCATGTCCTGTTTTAGGCTGCAACTATTCGACAAAAAAAGGTTACATTGGAATGAAAAACCACTTCCTAAAATGTAAGCATTATATGCCAGTCAAATTAAGAAATCTGCCTAGTCTAGATGAAATGTCCCGGCCTCAGTATTACCTGATGTCTCAAATGTCAAATCCAAAAGAAAGTGGAGTAACGACGACCCTTTTTCGCATATAAAAGAAGAAATTGATGAGATGTTCAGTGAAGCTGATGTTGAAAGCGATAATACAGAAAGTGAATCAGTCAGTGGTAGCGATTCAGATCAGGACTGCGAATCAGCAGATGAATCTTCCTCAGAGAAAGCCATTCAATCCGAATCTGAATCTTCACACATAGCTGAACCTTCTGATGATGAACTTGATCCTGTATTCACCGAACATCTAAAGCATTAAAAAGATGTATAAGAAAGTCTTACTCGGTGTTAATCAAAAGTTTTAGCATTTTTAGTTCTTCTATAGATATATTTACATACATGTATAATTAATATAAAATTTTATCATTAGTACTATCTTTATGTGACTATTTACAAAATGTATGAATCATAAGCATCTTTTTACTTGTGTGTATGTTTTTTCTTTTTGGTTTGAATATCTTTCGCTGATTTATTCAGTTTTTTCTTCAGAAGATTCGTCTTGATCTGTCTTTGGCTTATCTTCATCTTTTTTACCTCTGAATGCGTCAGTTCCCTTGATATATTTGTCAAAAGCGTCATTTCTTTCAGGGAACGGTCTTGGTCCAACCAATCTGATCATATCTTCTCTAGTTAAAACTTCTTTTGCATAAACTTCTTCGGCAACTTTGTCAACCAATTCGATTTTTTCAGTTAATAATTTGGTACATGCTTCATAAGCTTCATCAATGAAACGTTTGATTTCTTCATCGATAAGCCTAGCAGTCAGTTCCGAATAATTGTGATGGACTTGAAATCCACCGTTTTCGCCTCCGCTTGCGTAATACAAACTACCAATCTTTTCTGACATACCCAACTTCAAAACCATCTGTTGAGCCATTTGGGTAATCTTTTTGAAATCATCAGCTGCACCACTGGTAACTGTTTCAAAGTGTAATTCTTCGCTAACTCTACCACCAAGGGTCATGATCATTCTATGCATGAATTGTTCCTTAGAGACTAAATATTGATCTTTTGGCAAATATTGAGCATACCCTAAAGCACCCTGACCTCTAGGAATAATGGATACCTTAACCAATGGATCAGCAAACTCCAAGAACCAACCACAAATAGCGTGTCCTGCTTCGTGATATGCAACAGTCTTCTTTTCATCTGGACTTAAAATTCTGGACTTTTTCTCTAAACCGGCGATAACTCTTTCAATGGCTTGTTCAAAATGATAAATATCAACAGAGCTGGCATTTTCTCTGGCAGCGATTAAAGCACCTTCATTACAACAGTTTGCGATATCAGCACCCGCAAACCCTGGAGTAAGAGCACTTAACCTACCTGCTAATTGATCAACAGCGTTAAATTTTAATTCTTGATATTGATTGAAATCAATTTCTTTTTTAGATGCCTTAATATCTTCGTCACATTTCAAAGATAACTTATTCAAGTGGACTTTGAAAATCTCTTTACGACCTTCGATATCTGGTGTATCAATGGAAATATGTCTGTCAAATCTTCCAGGTCTTAATAAAGCTTTATCCAACACGTCCGGACGATTAGTACCGGCCAAGACCACAACATGATCGGTGGAACTAAAACCATCCATTTCAACTAAAAGTTGATTCAACGTATTTTCTCTTTCATCATTACCAGCAACTTTGCCATTACCTCTTTCTTTACCAATGGCATCAATTTCATCAACAAAGATAATAGCAGGAGCCATTTCACGAGCAGTTTTGAACAAATCACGAACACGAGAAGCACCAACACCAACAAACATTTCTACGAATTCAGAACCAGATACAGAAAGGAAAGGAACACCAGCTTCACCAGCTGTGGCTTTAGCCAATAAAGTTTTACCTGTACCTGGTGGACCGGACAAGATAGCACCTCTTGGAATCTTAGCTCCCAATTTTTCATATTTGGAAGGGTTTTGTAAAAACTTAACGAATTCCATGATTTCTTCCTTAGATTCAGAACAGCCAGCAACATCCTTGAATTTAATCTTAACATCAGTTTCTTGATTAAATAATTTAGCTTTGGATTTACCAATTTTAAAGATACCATTGGCACCACCGGCACCACCAACATTTGAACCCACTCTCTTAACAGTAATATACCACAAACCACCTAGCAATAATACGGTTGGTAAGATTGGAAGAATGTAATTCAACCATGATCCTCTTTCTTCGTAGCTTATTGGTAATCTTTCACTTATTGGAATTCCCAATTTATCTTGAACTTGATTCATTTGCTCTTCAAAAATTTCAACAGAACCAATAGTGAATGCAACAGCTGGCGCATTATTCTTGTTAGTATATGTTTCATCAGAAACTGCAGTAGGAATTAATTGAGCTTCCACTCCAAATTTGTTTATAACAATTAATTTGGTAACTAAACCTTTTTCTAAGTATCTAGTTTTGAAATCTTGGAAAGATAAGTAATTGTCTTCCTTTAAAGTAGAGAGGTATATTGTCAAGGTAACAAGTGGGAGAAGAAAGTATAAAGCATACTTCTTATTAAAAGGCGGTAAACGATGAATCTTGACATTGGCATTTTGTCCCAATCTCTTTCTAATTTCCTCTCTGATGGCCCGTTCGTCTTCTTGCATATCTCTTTCGGGACCTTTCGCCTTCTTTTCCCTTTGTTGTTTATCGTGTTCATCTATATCTTTGTTAGGGTCATTTTGATTGTTGTCCTGGGGTTTTTCATTTTTAGCCTTCTTCGATTCTTCATCCTTGGAGATATTGGCATTTATTCTGGATTGATGAAACTTCACATTCCCAAAGGAGCTAAAATATCTTGAACTTTGTAAATGGTATGCTTTATGATTGTTCAGTATCAATCTAGCTGTGTTCGATGATATTGATCTATATGGTGCTTTTGATTTTATTATTGACAGAATTATAGGTGACTTGGAAAGGATGGATAAGCCACCACCACTACTTGCCACTTGGCTGGCTGAAGTCCTAGATAGATACATCTATTATGTTTTGTAGGATATGACAAGTAAGTTAACTTCCAATAATCAACTCAAGACCTTGAGTTTTGGTTAACTGAGGTTCGAGTGGAAAAAATTGCCTTCCATATTTTTCTGTCAGAGCCCGTACCACCGTCCGAGTCACGTGAACAGGATTTTCGGAAATTGATTGCAAAAACCAAATAAGCAAGAAAACTTACAAATAAAACAATTTAGCTTTATAAAGGTATCATTATTATTGGATATGAACAGAAGAGAAACGTTAGAGAAAATAACTAGTGAAAAAAAAAAAAAAACATTAAAATGAAGTATCCCACACGAGAAGTTTGATGAACAAAGACCAATACTGACGGACGCATTGTGGACGCTTTCAAGAAGAGATTTTCTTTCATGATTGATGAACACAATTTAGACACTAGTCAAATACTCAAGAAATGTAATTGAAGAAATCGTTAAAAAAGGAAGGAAAGAAAAAATAAGGAGAAAAGTAGAACGGAGAACAGAAGGAACCTCATATTTTATTACTAACAAATTCATCCCAACTAGTTTCACAAATTTTCAAGAACTTTTCCTTTTCTTTGGAAAGACGGTCTTGAATAGGACCATGACTATTTTCTTTATCGCTGGAATTAGAAGAAGTCGAGGTATTTGCAGCAGAAGTGGCATTTACAGGAGTTGTGACAGTAGTTGAGCTGGAACCAGTAGTTAGAGCAGAAGCAGCACCAGATGAAGTTTCGGGACTGTCGCCTTTCTTTTGGGCTGCAGGGTTGTTGTGAGCAGTTCTCCGAAGTGGATGATTTTGAATTGAAGATTCTGAAATTGAAAACACTTTCATTCATTAAATTTATCGAACCAAATATATCATCACCATCTACTAGGCTCAGACCACGAGAGTCTCTATTTTTGGAATCATCGTCATTATTATTGTTCACCATACTATTATACTTTTCTTGCATTTCTCTTACTTCTTCTTCAGGAAACCGGTAAACGATCATCGTCATGAATATTTCTCTTCGGAATGTTTAGCCAGAGCCAGTCTGGAGCTTGGACCATTACCATTTTCAAAATAATCACGTTGTGCTGATAATGGTTGTGAATTGAGTGGAGCAGCTTTTGTATAATCACCATTGTACACGTCAGTAACAGAGGACTGATTTGGCGACTTTTTAGGTGGAGTAGGTATGAGGAGATTCCGAAGATCTATTTTGTTTTTCAGGAGAAGTAGTCACTGATGGTATATTTGATGGACTTTGGTATTGAGAAGGAAATGCGCCACGGGAAGCTGGGCGAGGGAATGTCTGCTGACTAGAAGTATAAGGAGGAGCATACATTCGAACTCTTTTGTAGGGATGATTTTGATAAGAATACTGCGGAACTTGCATCGATGGGTTTAAATATTGCTGTGGAGGTATTTGGTAGTATTGACCATAAGAAGATACCATTGGTTGAGCAAAAGATGGAGAAGGTTGAGGTTGATACGCGTAGGCCACTTGTTTATAAGACCGTTTCAAAGGTTGTTGGGATTGTAGTTGCTGCTGCTGTTGCTGTTGTTGCTGTTGTTGTTGTTGTTGTTGTTGAGCTAACTGTTGTTGATATTGACCATATGATTGAACTTGAATTTGATAAGGGGCTTGAGGATTTTGTTGGCGAATAGGTTGAGGGTACGATTGTTGTTGTTGAACCACTTGAACTGGGTGACTTTGAGGATTTTGAGGGTTTTTAAGATGAACACGTTGATGTTGAGGAGGTTGTTGATGAGAAGGTACTCTTGGATTATAAGGAGGTTGATGAGTTAATGGGGCCACATAACGATGAGGAAAATGAGAATAACGAGCCGTCATTGGCATATAATGGGTTGGGGCAGCGGTAGGTTGGGGTTGAGGTTAAGATTTGGTGGTTTGAATTAGATAAAGGTTGTGGTCTATTACGATTATTAACTGGCCTTATTGGAGCAGATTGGATTGAAGGTCTAACTGAACTTTTACTGGGGATGTTTAAAGGAGTGGGGATATTATTTCTTTTCAATCTTTTAGCAGAACTAGGAGTACTTAAGCGATCAAAGTCTTCATTATTATTTGAAGCTGAAACTTGGGGTTCTGAAATATCAGCATCGTGAGTATGGTCTTCGTGAACCAATTCTTTTTCAGATGAAGAGGTTGCTGAATTTAAATGTCTTGCAGCAATTAAATTTTTTTGCTGTTGTTCAATTTTTTGGGAGATCTTAACGGTTGTTTTCATTTCTTCATTTAATTGGGGTAGACCTGGGCTAACAATTCTTAATGCAACGTCGGAATTTGATTTATCAGTGACTTTTAAGTTTAAAGAAGAAGGTCTATGTTTTTTAGAAGAAGACGATTCATTTGAAGTAGCCGTAGAATTTAAAGTAGGAGAAGGGATATTTTGTAAAACACCATTAGAAGTATCATCTTCAGACGTTACGGTAACCGTTGGAGGACTTGGAGATTTCGACTTATGCTTTGAGTTTGTTATGTCAACTTTTGAAGCGATATCATCTTTTTCATTATTCATTATACGATCTAGACTATGGTTTTTCCTTTGGGAATCATCCGATGCTGAAAGAGTATTATTAAAAGGAATAGGAGAAATATTAGATGAGCAAGTTGAACTTGTTGGGAGAGATGTAACTTCCGGCATTGTAAAATCTTTATTTTCAATAAGATCAAAGGAGTAAAAGATTTCACGATGAAAGATAAATTTAAACTTTTAAAAGAAGAAGGTGTTATTATTTTAGGTAGCTTAGACGAGCAAACTGGATCGAATCAGACAACAACCACACTCAAACACTCACACAATATATACAAAACTGGAAGCACACACACACACGAGTCAAATGGTTGATTAAGAAGAAAACAGGAATGTTTCAAGTAAATTCACAAATCAAAACGGTGAAACTTCAATTTGAACCGCCAAAAGAACAAAAAGACAAAACAAAAAAAAAAAACAAAAAAACAAAAAGACAAAAAGACAAAAGGACACACACAAAGCTCAGATACGTAAAACGAATTCAAGTTTAAAGATGAAAAGGGTTTGGAAGCTGACGAATGATGTAATGGATCATAAGACTTAAACAAGATGGATATTTTCGCTGAGTTCTTCCAACAGTGCTGAAAAGGAATTGACGAGACGCGAATCAACCAATGGCAAAGATAAACCGAGCACGACGATTGCAGTGACAGGAAGGGCAGCTGGCAGAACCTGATGCTTTGAGATATGGAGACTCCCACGAATATACTGCTACTTGAAGATGAAGAGACTCGAAAGGGCGGTAAACGAGTGAATTTTGTAACTAAAAACGAAGAATGAAATAAAATTAAAAAAAAAAAAAAAATAAAAATAAAAAAAAAACTAACGGAGCACAACTGAAAAACACAAGTTGCAGACCAAAACACTTATACTGAGCAGCCTAGGACCACGGTGAAGACAAATACCAGGGACAAGTGTAGGATTAAATATAAGTGCACCGAGGAGAACGGAACATCACAGGAACGGAAACCCAGAAAGTGTGTTATTAAGTAATTCGTAGGTGATACACTTATTAAGTTACAGATTAAAATTGATTAACGCACTGATATATGAAACAATAGCAAAACAATAATATGAAACATAATCAGTAGGACATTGCAGGAGGTACATTAAGACTCAAACAGTATTCTACGTGTTCGTACTGCTCGTACTGTTCAGGTACTGTTCAGGTACGTTCAGGTACGTTCAGGTACTGTTCAGGTTCAGGTACTGTTCGTACTGCTCAGGTTCAGGTACTGTTCAGGACTGTTCAGGTTGGGTAGTTGACTAGTCCGGAGCCGAAACAGTCCAAGGGAGAATTAGAGTGTTTCACTTTGAAAGGGGCATTGGGAAGTACGTATATTAGATGCATGAAATGGCATTTACACAATACTTTTTGGGTTAATTACAAAATGCAAGCCTTGTTGTTCACAGAATCCTTCGTTGCATTCACGGACTTCTTCACGTTTAACTACGGTATGGAATTCAGCTGGTGCCTGTCACTCTCTTGGGGCTCCCGGTGGGTGCAGGATGGTGAGTGGACGGGGCCAATGGATCATGGGTGTTAAGACCGGGTTTAAATATTGTTCGCCTATTGTCACCGACTCGGTAAGTTCCTTTAGATCAGAGGGATTAGGATCTCCAGGATAGACTGGTCTTTAGTCCCATCGACAAGTATGGCTTAAACCACTTACATATACGAATGGAATCTGGTCCTCCTTTCGGGTTGCCATCCAGACGTGGTTTCATCGTTAATCCAACTTCCTCACTCTACTAAAGCACTTTCCCTACTTCATGTACTAAGCTTTATTCAGCGTATTACCTTATTTACCTGGGTTGCTTACCTGTTGTTTACCTGGGTTGTTTACCTGGGTTGTTTACCTGTTTACCTGGTATCGAGTTCTTTATTTAGCACTGCTATAAGTAGACTTAAGCGTCGTGTCGTTGTGGATACAAAGTGAAAAAAAAAACCGTGGTACGGGTGTGGTACCGGACGCTACGCGCATCATTTTTCGTGCTACCACGTATTTTTTTTTTTCAGCTTTGATTCTTACTACCCCAACCATCTTTTCAAGCATCAAAATGGCACCCCAAAGATCAGCCACCAGGTTGATCAAGTTCGCGATCTTTGCTGTGGTCTTGATTGTCTTTGGCTACACCTTGTCGTCTGGGTCTGGTAACTCAAAACCAACGGTCGGGGTAGTTGAAAATAATCAACCAGTAGCTAACGTTCCAGTAAACGAAATTCCAATTGCACCAAAAGAAATTCCAGTTAAGGAAGCTCCTAACCCTATCAAGAACACTCCTGCTCAATTGAAGGACACTTCTTCCCACGGAGATCAAACACCATTGGGGTCGGATGTTCATTTAGATGAAAAAATCAAGGCCTGTTTTGTTGCTTTGGTCCGTAATGAAGAATTATCTAGTTTGGTTGATGCCATGAGACAAATCGAAGATCGTTTCAATAGAAAATATCATTATGATTATGTTTTCCTTAACGATAAAGAGTTCACTGAAGAATTCAAAGAAACAGTTCAAGCATTTGCAAGTGGTCCAGTCAAGTTTGGTTTAATTCCAACTGATCACTGGTCTTATCCATCTTGGATCGATCAAGATAAAGCAGCACAGGTTCGTAAGGATATGAAGGCTCAGGGTATCATCTACGGTGACTCTGTTTCGTATAGACATATGTGTAGATATGAAAGTGGATTTTTCTGGAGACATCAATTAATGGATGAATATGAATATTATTGGAGAATTGATCCTGGTACTAAAGTTTATTGTGATATCGATTATGATATTTTCAAATGGATGAAAGACAATGATAAAAAATACTCTTTCACCATTAGTTTACCCGAATATCATGCTACTATTCCAACGTTATGGGATACCACCAAACAATTCGTTAAAGAGAATCCTCAGTTCTTAAATGATAACAACTTATTGGAATGGATTAGTGACGACAAAGGTGAAACCTATAACGGTTGTCATTTCTGGTCAAATTTCGAAGTTGCAAGCTTAGATTTCTGGAGAAGTGATGCTTATAGAAAATATTTCGATCACTTAGATCAAGCCGGTGGGTTCTTTTACGAAAGATGGGGGGATGCTCCAGTGCATTCAATTGCCGCCGCTCTCTTTTTAGATAAAGAACAAATTCACTTTTTCGATGATCTTGGATACTATCATATTCCTTTCCATAATTGTCCCTTTGATAAAAAAGTTAGACTCGAAAGAAAATGTGCATGCGATCCAACGTCGATATGACCTTCCATGGTTATTCTTGTACCCTGAAGTATTACGATATTAAAAACATCCCTAAACCTAAAGGTTGGGAAAAACAAATCAATGCAAATGTATAGTTCATTTAAATAGTTTTAAACATTTAGCTTGTTATTTGTGCTTTGTAAGACTCTTTTTCGCAATCTACAGTATGATCTCCGATACAAAATCTATTACTCCAATAATATATAACAATGATTATTCACACTATAACTAGTGGAAAGAACGTCAAAATAGTTTTTAAAAAAAAAGAATAACCAGTCGATTGCAAAAGAATAATCAGTCGATAAGTAACTGCCTTCTCTAATCGGCAAAGTTTTCCCATCCTTTAAGTCTTGGTACGTTGTTAATAGTATGGAATTTAGCAGTACAACTATATCCTTTCCAGGAGAAATCTTCTTGTGGGTTGCAGACACATTTTTTAGCGAGTCTAACTTCTGGGTCCACTGGACAGTTATGGAAAGGAACATGGTAATAACCAACATCATTAAAGAAGTGAACGGTATCACGAGGTAAGAAAAGAGCAGCGGCAATTGAATGCACTGGAGCATCCCCCCATCTTTCATAGAAGAACCCACCGGCCTTATCTAAGTGATCGAAATATTTTCTATAAGCTTCACTTCTCCAAACGTCCAAACTGGCAATTTCGAAATTCGACCAGAAATGACAACCGTTATAGGTTTCACCTTTATCATCACTAATCCATTCCATCAAGTTATTATCATTTAAGAACTGAGGATTTTCCTTAATGAATTGTTTGGTGGTATCCCATAACGTTGGAATGGTGGCCTTGTATTCCGGTAAGGTAATGGTGAAAGAGTATTTCTTATTATTATCTTTCATCCATTTGAAAATATCATAATCAATATCACAATAGATCTTAATATCTGGTTCAACTCTCCAATAATATTCGTATTCATCCATCAATGGATGTCTCCAGAAAAATCCACTTTCATATCTACACATATGTCTATAAGGAATTGAATCACCGTAGATAACCTTTTGTTCTTTCATTTGTTCACGAGCCAAAGCAGCCTTTTCCTTATCGATCCAGTCAGGGAATGACCACTGTTCTTCTGGAATTAAACCATATTTGGTGGTACCACTAACAATGGCTGAAGTGGCAGCTTTGAATTCGTCGGAAAATGGCTGGTCGTTAAGGAAAACCCAGTCATAATGAAACTTACTATTGAAACGATCCTCAACTTGTCTAATTGAGCCCAATAAACTATTCAAATCAGAATTACGGGCTAAAGTAACAAAGGTAGCCTTCATTCTTTCACCGTTTGATGCAGCAATTCTCATTGGTCTTTGGTTTGGCAGCAGCAGGAACCGAGGCCTCGTTAGCTGGTGCAGCCGCTTTATCAACGTTCCCTGCTGCTTTATCTACGTTAGCAGCAGTTTGAGCAGTAGAAGGTCCAGTACTAAAACTAGATCCGGTAGAAAGAATATAACCACAAGCCAACAACCCTAAGGCAAAAATGGCAAACCTAACCAAACGTGCTGTTGATCTGTTGGTAGCCATCCTGGATAGTACTAAATAATGATCAAACTAATAGCAGAAGGTGTAATAAAAAACAAAGTAAAAAGGTTTTCCAAAGTGAAATAGTGTCTTCTAAGGAACTAACCAAAGAAAAAAAAAATTAATCAAAAAAAAAAAAAAAAAAAAAAAAATGCACGAAAAATGGAAAAGAAAAGAGACAATACGCCAGGGACAAACAACAGACAAACAACAGACAACCAAGAGACAAAAATAGACAGACCATTTACCCACTGAAAGAACACGAGCCGGCTTTCAGTTCGATCCCCCAGAGCTCACCTCTGCTGGTAGAAGGTCTGAGATAACAAGACGACGCCTGGAGTAAGGACACGCGTCAGGAACTAAGAAAATCTGCTAAAAAAAATACCGGAGGAGGATTGCAGATTTCTCTTACAAAGACTACATTTTACTAATTGGGAAGAAGCCTTGCCAAATTTAAAATCAAGGTTTATTATAATTAAGTAGATTAGGTGTAGTGTTCCCATTCAGCAGGTTTTTTCATATTCATGACGTCGTAGTAGCGTTTACCACAAGAATAGCCTCTGAAGGTGAAGTCAGAATCGGGGTTGCAGTGACATTTATGGTCGTATCTGAATTGGGCATTGAGAGGACATTGAGTATAGACCCCATGGTTGTAGCCCACGTCTTCGAAATAGTGGATTTGGTCACGGTTTAAGAAGAGGGCAGCCGCCAAAGAATGGACTGGAGCGTCCCCCCATCTTTCGTAGAAGAACCCCCCGGTTTTATCCAAGTAATCAAAGTATTCTCTGTACTGTTTTGATCTCCAGAAATTTAAATTACCAACTTCAAAGTTTGACCAGAAATGACATAAGTTATAAGTTTCACCACGGTCATTACTGATGAAATCTAACAAGTTGTTTTCTGCAATGTAGTCGGGGTGTAATTTGAGAAAATCTTTAGTGTGCTTCCATAAAGTTGGAATTGTAGCTTCGAATTCGTAAATTGAAATGGTGAAACCATACAGTTTGTTATTATCTTGCATGAATTTGAACAAGTCATAATCCAAGTCACAGTGATTTGAATACCTGGTTCCACTCTCCAATACCAATCATATTCATCTAATAACGGATTTTGCCAGAAAAATCCACTTTCAAATCTACACATATGTCTGTAAGACTCGGATTCTCCATAGATAATTCTTTGTGCCTTCATATTCTCTCTGGATTCAGCAGCTTTGTTCTGATCAATGAAATCGGGATATGACCAGTGTTCTTTGGGAATTAAGCCATATTTGGTTTTACCACTGACTATAGCAGTGGTTAAATCTTTAAATTCTTGAGTAAATGGTTCATCATTTAAGAAAACCCAATCGTAATTGAATTTTCTATTAAAACGATCCTCAACTCTACGAATCGACTTGATTAATTCATACAATTCACTATTACGAGCTAAAGTAACAAAAGTTGCCTTTACTCGTTCACCAGTTGCAACCTCGTTATTTGCCAGTTGTTTCTCCGGTTGCTCTGGTTGCTCTGCTTTAACTGCTGACTGGCCCTCCACTTTTTCTGGACTCTTACTTTCTTCTTTAGGTTGACTAATTTGTTGATTTCCAACCAACTCCTCTTTAGCCGCATCCTTAATCGACTCCTGAACCTTATTTTCACTCGCTACTTTCACTCCTTGTATCTTGGATGCATCAAAATTCTCAATTATCTGATTGGTTTGAGTATCAACATAAACAACCGCTTGATCTGTCAAAGTTCCTGGAGAAGAGTTGGTTACAAAATGAACAAATCCAAAAAAGACTAAAATTGCAATGACAATCGCCACAACTTGTTTCTGGTGTGGTCTAGGCATGTTCACCCTTTGAATAAATGCAATAGTTAAGGAAGATAGAACATGAAAAGAAAAAGAAAAAGAAGAAGAAGAAGATTCGAATCAAATTTTAAAAATGCTTAAACTTGAAATCGGAAAGGACAATGAAAAATAATAGAAATAATAAAAAGAAAAAAAAAATATTGAGAAGAAAAACACAGTGACAAAACGAAAAAAAGCGGCCAAAGAACAACGCCAAATGCTGTGTAGTTGCCCACTGTTCAATTTCTTATTATAACTCGTTCAAATAAACAAATATACAGAAATAGTAACAGCCTCGATGTGCGCTGCAAAACGGTCGAGAGTTTAACAGCACCAGAAGTTTTTTGAATATGTTGTCAAGTAAACGAACGGCTCTTATTGAAGATGATTCTTTGAACCACCTCCATGAATTTGGCTCTCGGTCCTTGTCTAGATCATCTAAGGAACCGGAACAGGGCTCCACTAGTTTTACACCAGAGACGTCAGATCTAGCATCCAAGACTACTCCTGTTGATATGATAAGTAGTGGACCGCCACGCGATCCCATGCTTCCGTACTTGACTTCGAGTTCAGCAGAGTTGTCGACCCTAGATCTATTGGCTCCGCTGGACGGACGGTCACGAGAGGAACTTGAAGATTCCGATACTCAAGAGGAGCTGGTTCTTGGCGAACCCATAGAGAGTGAATGCTGCCAATTGGAGCTCGAAGAAGACGTTAGACTGGTTATTGAAGAGCTCATAGAGAAGGAATATTTCGAGCCGCAAGTGCAAGAAGAGATAAGGTTGGATGTTGCAAAGTTCAGATCGAACTTCGAAGAGATTAGAACCAATATCATAAATATTGGCCTGGGTCTTGAAAAGATCATTTCAAATAGTGACCTGGTCGAAGCATATTGCAAACTTATTAAAGCAGCTTCGGATGTCGTTACCACTGATGAACACACTGAGGAGAGGCAACAGGGTATGGACGTTATTAAGGGGCTCCTTGAAAGTGTCTTATCGATAGTATATGAAATATCGAATATCGAAAAGGGTAACTTATTGAATATTGACAAGATCCTTTCATATGGTTATTTCACGTGGGAAGTCGAAGAAAGAATTGGATCGAACTATTGAAAATTTCAGTCTATTTCATGAAAATTTGAGACCGACAATCGAAGCAAATATCCGATCGATTGTTGAAAAAATCAGCTCAAATGAATATAACATATCGGAATCCAATGGATATCACTGTGAATATCGACGGAATCATGTTAATTAATCAAGAGTCCCTGCGTAACTTTTGATCTCAGGTCTATGGGTTTCGGGGATATCATAGAGCAATCTATGTATAAGAAACCGGATATCGAAGATATTAAGATAGTCTTGATCACCTCAGAGCGACTGGTTATCTGATCAGACACTTGTTTGAAGCTACTAAAACGAGTTTGGCAACAACAGGAAGAAAGGACAATATTGAAAGAAGTAGAGAAGATATAAGATCGAATTTTGAAAAGTTCACATTGGCTTTACCTCAAACATTGGATTCCGAAGATTCTATCATATCGGATATTGAAATTAGTCTTTCAAATGGTGATTTCATATGGCAAACAAAAGAAGCTGTTAGATCGGCAATTGACAAGATTCGATTCATTAATGAAAATCTCAGACCGAATCTTGAAGACGATCTTTTTGACATTCTTGAAAAAATCGACTTAAATGGATGTGTCACATCGAATATCGAAGAAGATATTAGATACAATATGGTCAAAATCTCATTAAGTAAGGTAAGCTTTGACTCAGATTCCGAATTTATGGGTGTCGAAGATTTCATGGACGAAGGTGAAAGTATAAATTCGAATAGTGAAGTTGAAACGAATACTGAGGAAAATTACAGAAAGAATAGCAATATAGGAAACACCGGGGACGACATTAGCTCAAATAGCGAACATGAAACGAATACCAAAGACAATATCAAGCCAAGCAATGAAGACCTTAGGTCAAATAGTGGGGATAAAATGAATGACAATAAAAGAAGTAGAGAAGATATTAAAACGATTGCCAAAGACAATATCAGATCAAATAATGCAGACATTAATAATGCAGACATTAATACTGGAAACAATATCAAATCAAGTAATGAATGCATCAAATCAGGTACTGAAGATAAAACGAATACTAAAGACAATAAAACAAATAGAGAATATATTAGACCAAAGAGTGAAGACATTAGACCAAATGGTGAAGATACCCTAATGAATAGCGAAGAATATATCAGATCAAATATTGAAAATATCGGATCGACTCTTGGAGAACTTAGAACAAATATCGAAGAAAACATAAGACCGAATATGGAAAAAATTAAAACGAATATCAAAAGAATTTCTGCATCTTTGGATAACAAAACTTCACTACAAAGCTTTCAAGTCAATTCCCAAGGAGATGTTGAAACCTCTCACAGTCCGTCGACTGATGCAATAAACAATTTCGAAATCTCAAAAGAAACTGCATCCACTACCCTTCCTGCTTCTGCTGGCTCTACTGAGTCTCCAAACCTATCTTCTAATTCGAAAGATCGTACTGTCCTAAAGCTTATCACCCCAGATGCTCCATTAGATACTACATCATCTGACTTTAGACCTGTTTATCGACCGCCCAAGTCAGGAAAATTTAAGCTTCTTTGCCAAAAGTTCTTCTGGATAGGAATCTTAAGTGAAAAGGGGGACCCTCAATTATTCCACAATTTAGTTATTAGGGCCTTAGTCCACCTTTATACTTCGAAAGAAGATCCTCCTCGTGATATGCTAGCACCGATGGCCGTCAAACCCGAAATGTGGAAAGACTATGAATTTGAAAGATGTCTATTCCATATTTTTGAAGTTGAAAAACGTACCTCTAAACGGCAAGATCTTATAAATTATCTTAAAAAGGTTCCTTATCAGTTAAGGGCACTTTATGTGATTTACACCTACGAGGGACAAAACTCTAATATTCTTTTTCGGGTTCCAGAATATCATTGGATACCTCCGACTATCGATCAAACTAGAGAATGGGTAAGTCTCCAATTAGATAAATATGTCCTTCAAAAGAGTGACCTAACTATTCAGAAGATTGATTTGCTAATGAGTTTCCCTTGAGAAAAATATTGATGAAATTGAACTGGGGGACCATACGATTAAGCTTAAACCAATATTTGAAGATATTGGAAAAAAAATTAAAACCATAAGGGAGGAAATATCCTTGCTCTTTGCCTTTGTCAATTCTTGGGTTTCGTCTAAAATCGAATATATTGATACTATCAAATGCTTTTGAATAGCGACAAACATTAATGTGTCTCCTTCTCTTATCAGGAAGCACCAAAAATACTCAATTGAAAGGCACAAGCTAGAAAGTTACCATGACTTGATTAGGAACACCACTATTCCGGCTTCCCTACCTCCTATCCCAAATGTTCATCTCATTCTCAATGATGTTTCAAGAAGTGTGGTTCTCTTTAAGTTTAGAGCCAAAGCCAACAACTATTCCCATTTACTTGAGTTATTCTCAAAGCATCTTGCCAATATGAGTGTGAAACCTCACTTTGAAATATTTGACGACAACGTATTTGATTCTAGCATTGTGGTTTTCGGGACTGAATATGAGTTCAAGGGGATAATTCTGCTCAATTCTTCTCAAACTCCGATACCTTATTTGGGAAAGAAAAATGAATCAACTGAGCTCCAGATAATTTCACCACTTATCTACTGTTCTAGTTGTTCCACTCAAAACCATTCTAGATTTTCCTGTCCCAAGTTACCATGTGTATTTTGCAAAAGTCGAGAGCATATTCGTCAAGATTGTAAACTTAAACCGCCTCCCAAAGCAAAGAAGGACAAAAGACCATCAACTACAGCCTAAGAAGGAAGTACAAGAGCTAGTAGAGAGTTAGTTGATTATTACTAAAACTTTTCTCCCTTCTTCTCTTGTCTGATTCTTGATCTTCTTGTTCGAAAGTAATTATTATGCTAATTTAGTAAAATCTTTCAATTACCACTACAACACGTACAATTTAATGGGAACTTATTCTTTATAATGTCTCCTCGCTCACTGCCTATTGGAGCCTATTATTCGAGAGATCGACTGTCTCCAGAGACCCTGATCTTATTACTTTTCCAAAAGAATTTCTTACGAAAGTTATTTTATGTAAAGTAAGAGGAAATGATGTTTGATTGAATGTGAACAAATATCGTCACGAACGCTTTAGCTCTGTTCAGAAAAAGTGTTATATAAAACCAATACACAGAGATATTATGCGTTGATGTTTCAATACAGTTTAATATGGAGTAAAAGTAGTTTGTAGAATGATACAAATAGCGAACAGCGGCTATCTTCTGTGTATTACGAAGAAACGTAACAAACATCCCATTGAAAATTCAGACATCCAACTGGCACGAATGTCTTAGATCAACTCGCTTGGTAGATAATTCTTTCATGCTGAGTCTTTTTTCAATGGAATTATTAATGCTTATGATTTCACTGAATTTAAGATTCATCTTGGTAGAGTTGTTGAGATTTAGGTTATTCATAATGAGGTAAATGTCATCACTGTTTGTAATACTCAAAAGCAAATTTTCAAAAATTTTGAAAATAGAAAGTGTCAAGCTAATTAACTTTATTTCTATATGTTGACTGATCAACAAATTTTCAAAGACTTTGAACCAAATTTCTAGAGTGAGGAAGTTTTCAGTAAATAGTGATAACCACCAATTCAAAGTGATAAATTCGATTTGGATTTTAAGTGAATTTAAATGATTATATAATTTAGGCATGACTTTTGGGAAGAAGGAATCTATCATTATTTTTTGGTCCATTCTTATATATTTTAATGATTCATTATCAAAATAGTTGATAATTTTATTGCTGGGTGTGATATATTGAGGAAGCAGTTCATTTAATGCAACAAATAACCAAAACACCTCTTCTTCTTTATGATTCAATCCTAATAATAAATTACCAACTATCTTATTCATTCCTTGACAGTATCCAATTTCGGGTTTGTAATTAGCAAAAGCATATAAAATTCTTTGTAGTTTATAGAAATTTCTTCCTGGTTGAGAATTGAGTAAGTCATTGAAGTGAATATTCGAAGGTAATGTACGATGCAAGTCTAGATTTATTTGATTCATGTTATTGGTGGGTTCGTTATTCAAGCTATACTTAACTAATCTTTGGTATTCTCCAGGGATTTTATGATTAGTTGCTCCCAGTAATTCCATCCAGAGGTTATTACGGTATTTATTAGGAATCCCCAGTTCAACTAACTTTATTAGATTATCATACATTTTGTTATGCTCCTCTCCTTCAGTCTCCTGTGCTTTGTTGTATTTAATTAAATTTAACCCCTTCACACCAAAAACTTCATCATTGTTTAGTACCTTACCTCCTTTCTTTTTCTTATAATATGCCTTTAATACTTCCTTGATAAATACGTCCCATTTCTGGCTCATTTGATTTTTCTCATCATCATGTAGCCTTCCCAATTCTTTCAATCTATTAATTGGAATATTCAGTTTACTCTTTTCATCTAAACTAAGTTCACTTTTCTTGGTATCTTTCTCTTTCTTAATCTTAAACAATAAGTCCTCTGGATCATTGAAAAATCCATATTTATCCGTGTTTAGTTCTTTCTTCAACTTATCTTCTTCTTCGGTCTTGCTGTCGAAGTTTATATCATGTAACTCTACTGGCGCCGGAGGATCACCAGGATTCTCGAATTCAACTGGTTTGGGTTCACGACTTATGGATTTCTCTGACCCTATTGTATTTTGAATCAAGTTTGGAGTAGACCTACTCTTGTTAAACCATTGACCTAGCCATCCGTTCGCTTTTTCTTCAACTGATTGAGAATCAGCCGGTTTGTCGGTTCCAGAGTCCAATAAATTATCTTCAATTGCATCCTCAATCAAGTCACCTAGGACTTTATCAATTTTGTGATCAAACTTTAAGTTATTAAGTTTCCTATCAATCTCTAGGCTTGATAGGTTCCCATATTCATTACATATTTTTAATAATTCTTGCTCTCGTAAAAATTTCTCCTTCCTTAGAATTATTAATTCGGTCTCTTTACTCGTGAGATCCTGCGATAATTGTCTAATCAACTGGATGGGATCGTCATTGAACTTTAAATGTATCAATTTCTTAATGTGTTTATCATTTAATTCGTGTAAATTTCCTCCCAATATATAACCATCACTCATATATGACGATGCTGATGAAGTGCTAGGAACGGAATTGGATAATCCTAATAAACTATTAGAAGTCCCTGGTTCATCTGGAATAAAGTCTTTTGTGGTTTCCCCATATGTACCCCTATAGAATACGTTTATCTGTGTCCTGTTGAGAACTCTTATACCTTGGAGAATGTAGTTATTCAGGGTCAGGGGAATCACTTCTTCAATTGATAGCGCTCGATTTCGTGATTCAAACTTTCGTGTCTCGCATCAGATTCGAACCTGCCGCACCGCAACACTCAAAGTATGATGGCAGCCTTCATAATGATTAATTAAATCATATTATGAGTTACATAGCTATATCGTTACGACTCTCTTTGCCGTAGTCCAATATGGAATGTTGATAGTATTTTAAAGACAAAAAAAAATGGTAAAATCTCTTTGTAAAGCGTGTCATCTTTATGCAAGGACAATGCTAATCTTCTCTGTATTGTTAAAATTGACGAATGTACTATCCGATGATAGTACGAAATTTCTTATTTGGTGGTTTACTATGAAGTGTCTATTTTCATCGGCATTTTTTTAAGCATTTTTTTTCTAATTTTCCCAACACCAACCATTTCTATCACATCACTTAATTCAACATGGGTTTTCTTGACTAAACATAGTCTTTCCCACTCTAGGTATATATTAGTAAATAGCTATTAAATATATATTCTTATATGTCAAAAAAATAATTTTCCACTATGCACCCTTTTATATATCTCTATCTACTCTCTTTATCTCTATATAGTTAGTATCTAGTTCACAAATATAAAAATATACGTGAAAAAAAAAAAAAGAATTCGCACAATGTGCCCGACAGAACTTGGTCTCTTTTTATAGCCAATGCTTCTCTGGACGCCAAACAAATCCGAACTATTAATAGATACCACCTGATCCTTTTAAAAGTTCAGGACTTTCGACTATCGCAGAGGCAGGAGTCAGAAAGGCTGCGAAAATTGGTATCCTATTATATTTCGGCACTATAAATAAACTAAGTAGTTCCTTTGGAACTCACTTCAATCAGAACCATCCATCTCTATCTCACAATTCAATTCACATTATGGGTTTTCTTGACTCAAAATAGTCTTTCCCAATCTAGGTATAAAAGAATATAAATATCCAATGAATCCTCCCTATCCTCTTTCTCTTTTTTTCTTGTCTTTTTTTTATTTATTTATTTTATTAAATATATATTTTTGTTATTTGTATTTATCGTTGATTTTAATTCAAGACCGGCCAATCTCGTAGCAAGCCAGCCGTGTTTGTGGTAACTAGGTATTCTGTTGATCGGAGTGCAACCTGTCTTCTAGCATTTCAAAAACTAGCCCATACATCATCAGCTACGCCAACTGTCATGAGTTTCAGTATGGTCGTATACCTTAGTCGCACACTTGAGTCTGCTAGTTTTACCAATATAAGCATGGAAGGCATCCATTTTCCAGTGTAAGCTATGTCCTTCATCTGCCCTATTCAAGGCATTATCATATGATGTACCTATATTTAACCCACTATTAGAGCTTTCCCCTAGGGTATATTGGCATTCCATCACTAAGGAACCTACCGTTGTGTAAATACCGTTTGGGTTTAAATCCCGACTCACTAAATTCGCCGATTCAGTATTGTTAACTGGAGCTATCAAGTCCAATCTAACCCCATGCCCCCACGAATACCACATAGCATGTGCTGTTACTACCTCGTTCGTATCATCTGAATAACCCCCGCTCGTTAATGATAATTTATCTTGCTGGTAGTCGGTACCATTTGCTGCTAACAACACATAAGTATTGTTGGCGATGTAAATTTCCACAATGTCCTTACCGTAATCATTAGTCCTTTTAATAATCCTGCCGTTTCTTAATGAGTCATAGTGGAGTAAATCTATATGATAATACTCAACTCCATTTATAACGTCGGTCGTATACATCTGTCCATTTTCTTCGTGACGTTTAAACCATTCAACTACTCCTATAGCACCAGCTGCAAACCCAGAATAAGCTCTGCCTATCGCCCCGGCACATTGAAAACTGTTTGGACCTGACTGTAACCCGTTCCTCCGGCAGTTGATGTAAACATGTTCAGCTGCGCTTGGGGCATAGGACAAGATTACCGAAACTAAAGTCAAAGCACCTTGTGTTTTAGTTTCCGAAGGTATCAATATCATGCTGATGGCAGCTATAATAATAGTCAGCAATAACATATGCTTAGAATCCATGGGTCTCATATTGTATTATATAAAAGAAAAGAAAAAGAAAAGAAGAGAAGAATAAAAGAAGAGAAGAAAAAAATGAAAGGAATTGGTATCCGGGTCTGCGCGAAAGAAATAAGGTTGCAAAAACTCGAGAGAATAAAACAATATATTTGAGATCCAAGAATATTAACACACTAGCTTGACGAACTATCAAAAGAGAAAGAGGATAGGGAGGATTCTATGCATATTTATATTCTTTTCTATCCTAAGGCTTATGACCTTTTGGACTCCTTATCAGTTGATATCTGGAGAAACACCTTTCAAATTTCTTATTTGGTGGTTTACTATGAGGTGCCTAAATTCATCGGCATTTTTTTAAACATTACTCTTGAATTTTTGGTTTTATCCTTGAATTCTATGTCTATTATAAATATCACACAATTAAAAGTATCCCTTGCTGGTTTCTCACTTGAAATTCTTGTAATTGGGAAAGTTGCATCTTTTTATAGAAGCGAGGTCGGAAATCGTTTTTGAAAACGACCGAGACTGAATATATTAAAACAGAAAGACATCTAATTGATACAAGCTATATGGATTGATAAGGTGAAGTTCCAAGCTTCACTTTATGTAAAAAGGTGGAATGTTGACTTGCTTTGAGTTCTTGGATTAATTACGGGGAGAAAACTCTCTTTTGCAACCGGTTTGCAGGTCGTTCTATCGGAGTCGTTCTTTCAGAATTAACAAGTTTATATATTGTATATGTTATGCTGAGAGTCTTTGGGAGAAGCAGAAGGTAACTTTTCGTATGACCTATGCAATTGAGCTATCTAATAGCTATCTAATACTTTCGAACTAGGTCTATCAAGTAAACCTAAGCTAATGTAACCAAAATACATAATCAAACATAGCTAAAGCTCGCTCTTATAGGCACCGCTACCACTTTTACGTAGTTCTTGACGTAGACAAGTAGTTCATGTTAAGATCGACAACTATTTTTGAGTAAGATGAAGTAAAAATCCGACCAAACTACAAGTATAGTATACTTCAGATTCTAACACAAAAAATAGAGCCACAATGCATGACTTTGAATATACCAAGCACTAAAGAAATCCAAGTTTTATAATAAGCTGCTTAAAGAAAAGAACTGGTTGCAAAAAGAAACCGGAGATTCTGCAGCCCGACTTGCGGTACTTTTAACCTCTCAAATCCGGTGGTGGTGGAAGTAGTGGAGCACCCGTACATCTTAATGAAGAGCAAAAAAAAGTATAATCGCCACCAGTTAGTAGCTAAAATCAATAACTCTATAATATACTTATTAATATTTAAGTCAATATTGAAAATGATTCTTCGATTCAGGTCGAAGGACGGGATGTTCAGGGTCAATGCTGAACCTGACACTGATTTTTTGAATACATTGGAGGAATTAGTTAATAAGATTAACATTAAAGATCCACAATCGATTCATATCAGTGATCGACCAAATGATAAGGGACAACTGGCCAATTCGTTTATTGGTAAGACCATAGACTCATTAGGCTTAAAGAATGGATCGATGCTTTTTTTAACATATAATACTAGTGATCTTACCGATACCCCATCGTCTACGTCGATTCAAGTTACTAAACCAACTAGCATTTCTATTGAGCCAATTTCAATTCCAAAACCACTTGAAGTTAAGCAATTACCAGTTGATGATTACTTGGATGGAAAGGATGGATATATCAAACGTAATAAGTCATCAATGTGTCGTCATGGAGATAAAGGGATGTGTGAATATTGTTCACCATTACCACCTTGGGATAAGAATTATAAAAAAGAACAAGGATTTAAACATATATCATATCATGCCCATTTAAATGAAATTAATGACCAAAAAAACAATAAAAATAATGCAACGTCTTATATGGCACCATTAGAAGAACCCAATTATAATGTTAATTTGAATTGTCCATCAGGACATGCACCATATCCTAAAGGAATTTGTTCCAAATGTCAACCACCAGTGATTACATTACAGCAACAACAGTTTCGTATGGTTGACCATGTTGAATTTGCCGATCATTCAATTTTAAATAAATTTATTGATTCTTGGAGACAAACTGGTTTACAAAGATTTGGGATCTTATACGGAAGATACGAAGCTTTTGAAAAAGTTCCCTTGGGAATAAAAGCGGTTGTGGAGGCTATTTATGAACCACCTCAAGCAAATGAATTGGATGGTATTACTTTATTAGATTGGGAAAATGAAAATCAAGTTGATGAAATCGCTGCTTCTTTAGGATTATACAAAGTCGGAATCACTTTCACTGATTTAATCGATTCGGGTATGGGTAATGGGACCGTATTATGCAAAAGACATAAAAATAGTTATTTCTTAAGTTGTTTGGAAGTTTTAATGGCTGCTCGTTATCAAAATAAACATCCTAACATTTCCAAACATTGCAATAGCGGTCAATATTCATCCAAATTTGTCACCTGTGTTATTTCTGGTGGCTTACAAGGAGAAATCGAACCCAGATCATATCAAGTATCCACCAGTGCTGAAGCTTTGGTGAGAGCTGATATCATTAGTGGCTCTACTCAACCTTCGCAATTAATAATAAATCAATCCGATGGTAAGAGATACGTTCCGGATGTATTCTATCTGAAAATCAATGAGTACGGCTTGGAAGTTAAAACAAACGCTAAACCCAGCTTCCCAGTGGATTTCTTATTAGTTACCTTACTGGATTCGTTCCCACTAGATCCAACCCCGTTCTTTCAAAATGGTTTTGCAATCGAAAATAGAGACTTCTTGGGTGAATTACAAGACTTGAATGCGGTCTACAAACACTTGAATAACGATAAGGGCGATGGAAGCCAGTTATGTGATTTCCACTTACTCGTTTGTTTGGCCAAATTAAACATCTTGGGAGAAGCAGAATACAACCTAATTCTCAAATTCGTGAAGCACCGTCAGTACGAGGACTATCTCCAGCTAGTAGAGAGTCCCGGCTGGATGACCTTGATCACCATCTTAGAACACAGCCATTAGAGCCTTGTATAGATTTTGCAGTCAATGTTCAACTTTGAGAGCAATTAGTCAACCCGTACCTCGGGGGGTTCTTCTAAGAAGTTAGAAGAATATTCTAGATTGTAAGTAGTGTTTGTACCAGGTGATGATGTGCGCTAACATTTTGGTGGTTTTTGTTAATGGCACACCTGAAAAATTTAATGGCAAATCGACAATAAACGCTTTTTCTCCTGGTCTTTTAGATTTATTTAACCATCAGAAGTTCCAAAGGAAAATTTTTTAGGGTCTTTTCTCTTTCTTTTTTGGTTTTCTTTTTAAGATACATTTTTGATTGTTATCATAGTATTTAGAATAATAGAATAAAAGAAATGTCTACTCCATTTGGTGTTGATCTCGGTAACAATAATACTGTTATTGCTTGTGCTAGAAACAGAGGTATTGATATTATTGTCAATGAAGTTTCTAACCGTTCCACTCCATCATTGATTGGATTTGGATCCAGAAATAGATTTATTGGTGAAACCGGTAAAAATCAACAAACTTCTAACTTGAAAAACACTGTTGATAACTTGAAAAGAATTTTGGGTTTAAATTTTAAAGACCCAGATTTTGAAATTGAACAAAAATATTTTTCAGCTCCATTAATTGAAAATAAAGATGGTGGTATTTCTGCTAAAATTAGATTCTTGGGTGAAGAACAAGAATTTACTTCAACTCAACTTGCTGCTATGTACATTAACAAAATTAAAGATATTACTTATAAAGAAACTAAAGGTAATATCACTGATATTTGTCTTTCTGTTCCAGTTTGGTACACTGAAAAACAACGTCGTGCTGCCGCCGATGCTTGTAGAATTGCTGGTTTAAACCCAGTCAGAATTGTTAACGAAGTTACCGCTGCTGCCGTTGGGTATGGTGTTTTCAAAGCTGGTGATTTACCAGAAGAAAAACCAAAAACTGTTGCTTTTGTTGATATTGGTCATTCTTCTTTACAAGTTTCTATCGCTGCTGTTAAAAAGGGTGAATTGAAAATCTTGGGTTCTGCTTACGATAAACATTTTGGTGGTAGAGATTTTGATTATGCTATTGCTAACCACTTTGCTGATGAATTCATTGGTAAATATAAAATTAATGTTAGAGAAAATCCAAAAGCTTTCTATAGACTTTTAGCCGCTGCTGAAAAATTAAAGAAAGTTTTATCTGCTAACACTCAAGCTCCAATTAATGTCGAATCCATTATGAATGATATTGATGTTTCTTCTTCTTTAACTAGAGCTGATTTAGAAGAATTCGTTCAACCATTATTAGAAAGAGTTCACATCCCAATAGAAACTGCTTTAAAAGATGCTGCTCTTTCTAATTCTGACATTGACTCTATTGAAGTTATTGGTGGTTGTACCAGAGTTCCAGCTTTGAAAGCTAAATTAAGTGAAATCTTTGGTAAACAATTATCTTTCACTTTAAATCAAGATGAAGCTATCTCAAGAGGTAATGCTTTCATCTGTGCTATGCACTCCCCAACTTTAAGAGTTAGACCATTTAAATTTGAAGATTTCAACCCATACTCAGTTTCTTACTTCTGGGATAAAGAAGAAGAAGATGAAGATCACTTGGAAGTTTTCCCAAGAGGTGGTCTTTTCCCATCTACTAAAATCATTACTTTATACAGAAAAGGTGATTTTGAAGTTGAAGCTAAATATACTAATAGAGAAGAATTACCAAAAGGTACCGAATCTACTTTAGTTAAATGGGTTATTAAAGGTGTTGTTCCAAATGAAGGTGAATCATCTATCCCAGTTAAATTGAAATTAAGAAATGATCCATCTGGTTTCTACACCATTGAATCTGCTCACACCGTTGAAGAAAAATTGGTTAAAGAATTGGTTGAACCAAAAGAAGGTGAAGAAGTTGATGAAGATGCTGAACCAGAATACCGTGAAGTTAAAAAATTGGTTAAAAAGGATGATTTAACCATCATTGCTCAAACTTCTGCTTTAACCGATGAATCTAGAGAAAAATTAACTGAAAAAGAAAACTCTTTAGTCATGGAAGATAAATTAGTTGCTGATACTGAAGATAGAAAGAATGCTTTAGAAGAATACATTTATGAATTAAGAGGTAAATTAGATGAACAATATAAAGATTTTGCTAGTGATGAAGAAAAATCTAAATTATCTGATATGTTAATGAAAACTGAAGATTGGTTATATGAAGATGGTTTTGATTCCACCAAAGCTAAATATATCGCCAAATATGAAGAATTGGCTTCCATTGGTAACATCATTAGAGGTCGTTACTTAGCTAAAGAAGAAGAAAAGAAACAAGCTTTAAGACAAAAACAAGAAGCTTCTCAAGCTGCTGCCATGGCTGAAAAATTGGCTGCTGCTAGACAAGCCAACAAGGACAAGCCTGAGGAAAAAACTGAAGAAAAAGCTGAAGAAAAAGCTGAAGACATCGAAATGCAAGAATAAGCAAATCCCCCCTAGATTATCATGATAGAGTCAAAACAACTAACTCACCAAAATCACAATATAAATCAATTATCGTCGATTAACTCACTGTAATGAATTGAATTCTAATGTATTTTTTCTTTCTCGTGGTATATTTATATACACTTTTTTTTATTCCTTTTCTTTAATAAACTAATCATATAAGTTCAAACTCGATACCCTTGTAGTATAAAAGGCACAGCTCTCTAAATTTACTGGTGGTTTTTTTTTTTTTGTCTGTTAGGCATTTTTACTCCGGTCCGATTTTTTGAGTGAAAATTTGAGAAAGTGCTGGATTTGACTGAGATTTGATCAAAGGAAAAGATTTTTGTTTTTCTAAAGTACTGTATATTTTTTAAAACAAATCTCTTCAAATAAAAATTTTAGATGATCAATGAAGAATTAAAGTTACTCATATATTCTCTACTGACCTAAAGCAATCCAATCACTGTTACAATCATAGTCCTTATTGAGTAGACAAGCTCTTTTTACCTGGTGCCTTTTTCTTTCCTCCTCATTTCCACCCTACTTTATTTCGCCATTAATTTCGGTACCAGTTAATCCTTTGATTCATATTTTATTCCAGTATATTTGCATTTCATCAAATTGTATTATAATCAGGTTGATTTTAAGTAATAATCCCCTTTTCTGTTACTAATATTCTGTTATTGTTTTAATTTTCAAATACAACTTTAATGCCAAACTCTCAAAAGTCCAACCTTTCTATTGCTATACAAAAGGCTGAAAACGATCAAGAGGAACAACACCACCATAATCTCAACTCCCATCAAGGTCTTCACCTGCAATTTATCAACACCCAATATGGTTTGCCCCTAAATGAGGAGAATACCAAATATAATGAGACCCAATCGCCCCTTCCCAATTTGATTTCACAGTCGATCCCAACTGTTGGAACTTCATCCTCCTCTGCAAAGTCCTTTAAACCAGATTTGTCTCCCATTAAAACCACATTTTCCGGGTCACTCTCCGATAACAACAAGAATAGTTCCGTAATAGACTACGAAGTAGATGACAATGTCAATGATGATGATTACAACGGCCAGGCGGATGACGACGATGATGATGACGATGATGACGATGAAGATGCGCCTTTGAACCCAGCCAACGAGGAAGATTTGAAAGATTACGTTCCCGGGGGTTACCATCCTTGTTTCATTGGTGAAAATTATAAAAACCATAAATATACCTTGGTGAGAAAACTAGGCTGGGGTCATTTTTCAACTGTATGGTTGGCCCGTGATAATGACAAACAGTGCCATGTTGCAATGAAGATAGTTAGAAGTGCTAAACATTACACAGATACTGCTGTTGATGAAATTAAATTATTGGATAGAGTCACCACCTCTGATATTCATCATCCTGGTCACGAACATGTGATTCAATTATTGGATACATTCACTCATGAAGGGCCAAATGGGGTCCACGTAGTAATGGTATTTGAAGTTTTGGGCGAAAATCTCCTTGGCTTAATCAGAAAGTATAAACATCGTGGTATCCCCGTCGTATTTGTTAAACAAATCGCCAAACAATTGTTATCTTCATTGGATTTCTTACATCGCAAGTGCGGTGTCATTCACACTGATTTAAAACCAGAAAATGTCTTGATAGAAATCGGCGATGTAGAGCAAATTGTTAGAATGGTTGAACAAGAAGAATATCAATCTAGATTGGAGAAAAAATTACGAAGATCAAAATCAAAGAATTCAAAGTCTAGTACCGTCACACCAAGTTCATCATCTCATAATACTCCTCAAACTAATAAAGTCACTGATCATAATCCAAACTCTCTCTCAAAACAATTGACTAATTCTCCTTCTTTAGGTAGATATGGCCGTCGCTCAAGAAGACAAACCTTGATTACAGGTTCTCAACCTTTACCATCACCATTAAGAACTTTTAGTAAGTCTTTTACTAATGTATATGGCTTATCCAGTTCAACAGCTAATACTCCTATCAAATCAAGCTTCAGTCATGATAATAGTTTCCATACAAATGGTGTTCCTGTTACCAAATCTGATTCACATAGTACCGATAAGCAAGATACTTTGAATAATTCATTATCTTCCATGTCTATTTCTAATAACACTACAACTGAGCCAGTTCAGATTCCATCTACTTTCGATGATAGTCAACAAGGAAATGAAACTAACGATAGCTTAATAATCAATGAAGATGAATTAATTTCAGTTAAAATCGCTGATCTTGGTAACGCTTGTTGGACTCATCACCATTTCACTGACGAAATCCAAACGAGACAATACCGTTCACCTGAAGTTTTACTAGGATATCATTGGGGTGCCTCTACTGATTTATGGTCCTTTGCTTGTTTAATATTTGAATTATTAACTGGTGATTACCTTTTTGATCCCAGAAACGGTAAGTCATACACCAAAGATGATGACCATATTGCCCAAATTATCGAATTAATTGGTCCATTCCCAAGAGCGATGTTGAGAGAAGGTTACTATACGAGAGATTTTTTCAACTCAAGAGGTGAATTGCAAAGAATTCTGAAATTAAAACCTTGGGGCTTAAAAGATGTTTTGATTGAAAAATATAATTTTTCTGTCAGTGATGGAATTGAAATTTCAGAATTTTTATTACCAATGTTATCATTACAACCTGAGTCAAGGGCTGACGCTGGTGGTATGGTGAACCATCCTTGGTTAAATGATGCTCTTGGTTTAGAAAATGTTGTCCTTGAAAGACCAGTTGGTGGTTCAGGTGAAGATATTCCTGGGTGGACTAAAGAAATTAGCCATGAAACCTCCCGTAAATTTTACAATCAATACTCCCACGCTCACTGATAGAATATAAACATTCATTTCTAATTAATTGATTTATGCTCAATTGTATTTTAATGCATTAATAATTACAACCAATGACTTACTCTGTTATTCATTTTCTTTCAATTCTGTATTTTAATATATTTAATGGTCTTTTTTTTTTCATCTTTTATTAAGTTTGCTTAAAGTATTCAGCTTCAAGACTGAATCGTGTTTTTATACAAATAATTATAATTTTGAGGTTTTATTCCGATCAAATGTTGCATTTTTATCAGCTACGAAATTTCAACCAAATTTCTTATTAATTTTCAATTCCAAAATAGTGTACAATGTGTTTATATATAAATATATAAAGAAATATAAAGTAATAAATAAAATATTTGCAAAAAGACAAAATATGCAGATGGGGCCACCCCAGTGAAATAAAGTATGAATGAGTTTAGAAGAAAAAAATTAGTGAAACAGTTAAAAATTAGTCATTTGAGTCATAGTGAAATAAGTTTATTCATCATCATAAAGCATTTTTGACATGAAAGGACCATCTAAATGGTAACCTAATTTTGCATAGTAATTTCTAACACCAACCCCAGAAATGACACTAATTTTTTCTGATCCATGTTCTTCTTTAGCGATTCTAGCAGCTTCTTCCATTAATAAAGTACCAAAACCTTGATGTTGAAATTTTCTTGGATCTCTTGAATGTAATGGAACAACTGAACCATAAACGTGTAATTCTCTAACAATGGAAGTTGGTTGACTTGTGAATTCTTTACGATAAGTGTACTTCTTTGATGCTTTACGTAATCTTAATAAACCAATTAAGATATCTTTTTTAGGATCTTCATAAGATAAGAAAGTTTCCCAACCACCATTAGCATAGTAATCTCTTCTAATTAATTCAACTTGGTCGGGGGCAACTTTATGATGAACTTCTTGAATCCCAACTTCTCTTGTACGGACATCTCTACAAGAAGTACCAAAGTCTTTCATTCTTGCCAAAGCCAATTCTCTTAAATTACCATTTTCAACCCCAGAAGTAACTAAAGGCATTGGAATATCTCTTTGAACTCTATAAATACGAGTCCAAGGAGGAACTAAAGCCAAAATCCTAGCCACCAAATCAATTAAAGCATTGGCATTATAGGATTTATATAAACCTTTTTTCCATAATTCATATAAACCAGTACCACGAATGACTAAAGTTGGGTATAATTTTAAACCATCAGTTCTGAATTCTGGATTTTCAAAATATTCTTTAAATTGTTCTAAATCTCTTTCCATACCAACGTTTGGTAAATCCGGCATCATATGACTAACGACTTTATAACCAGCATCTTTAGCCACCGCAAAAGTTTCACATACTGATTTAACGGTATGACCTCTATTGGTATCTCTTGCTACATCTTCATAAACTGATTGAACCCCAACTTCTAAACGAGTACAACCATACTTTAACATATCACTTAAATGAGTTTCAGTACAATAATCAGGTCTGGTTTCAATAGTAATACCAACACATTTTGTTTGAGATTGTTGAGAAAACTTAATAGCTTCATCGATATTTTTACCATTAAACCCAGTTAAAGCATTATGTAATTGAGTGATGAAGCCTTCTCTATAATCAATTGGTAAAGACATGAAAGTACCACCCATAATAATATATTCAACTTTATCAATTGAATGACCTAATTGTCTCAATTGTTCCACTCTACCTCTAGCTTGTTCATATGGATCATATCTAGCTCTAATAGCTCTCATTGATGTTGGTTCATAACCGGTATATGATTGGGTTGAATATTCAAAATCGGAATCAGGTCCCCCTGGACAATAAACACAAATATTACCAGTATAAGCAATATGAGGGCATCTATGTGGTTTACACATCACGGCCACAACCGCAATACCAGATGCAGTTCTAACTGGTTTAGCCTTTAATTTTGGAATCAAATACTTTTTATATTGATCTGGAATAGATGAAATGATATCGGTCAATCTAGGCTGTTGCTTCAACTTATACTTCTTAGCGTATCTGGTGATTAACCCGTTCAAGTTGATATCTTTGGAATTTTTCAAAGATGCAACCAACTCCAAAGAGATGTCACCACAACATTGGATGAACCTTTCCTTTTCAGGAGCCAACTTTTGTTTCCCTCCCTTCTGCTTCTGAGATACTTGAGCTGCAGATGGCATGTTTAATACTTAAGACTTACTGGAAGATACGATGGACTATTCTTGTACTGATCTTAAAGTCATCTCTCAAACTTTTTTTCTTCCGTTTCTGATTATGTAAGCGCATGTCGGTATTGTATGCACACCTTTGGTGCATGGATGTTTTTTAGAAATGTACGGGTATAAATTGGTGACTCGAGAGCACCCCGTTGAATGATACCCACTATGCCTACGGGATAGCGATACATTCACGTACTGTGTCTAGTAATTCGTCTTTCTTGTCATTCTTATTGAGCAAACTTTATCTTTCCGGGAGTAATTTTTTTTTTTTTTTTCAATTTCCGTCGACGAGACTGCGAATCAGATTGAAAAATCTTTTCAATAATAGAGTTCTTTATCAATTGATTCGTATCCATTGATAGTTATTCACCAATTGCAAGTAGAAATGGCACAAGAATTAACACACCCATCAGTCAAGGACGGCTGGTTTGCAGAAATCTCCGACACCATGTGGCCGGGTCAAGCCATGTCATTGAAGGTTGAAAAGATTTTGCACGTTGAAAAATCTAAGTACCAAGATGTATTGGTGTTCAAATCCACTAATTACGGGAACGTTTTGGTGTTGGATAACTGTATTCAGGTGACTGAACGAGATGAGTTCTCGTACCAGGAAATGATTACCCATTTAGCCTTGAACTCCCATCCAAATCCAAAGAAGGCCTTGGTCATTGGAGGAGGAGACGGGGGTGTTTTAAGAGAAATTTTAAAGCACGAATCGATTGAAGAAGCCTGGTTGTGTGACATTGACGAGACTGTCATTGAGGTTTCCAAGAAGTATTTACCGGAAATGTCCAAATCGTATAACGATCCAAGAACCAAGATTCATATTGGAGATGGATTTAAGTTTTTGGCCGAGTACCAAAACCAGTTTGATGTTATTGTTACTGATTCATCTGATCCCGAAGGACCGGCCGAATCTTTATTTCAAAAACCATATTTTGAATTATTGAAAAATGCCTTAACTGAAAAGGGGGTTATCACCACTCAAGCCGAAAACATTTGGTTACACATGGATATCATTGCTAAATTGAAACAAGATTGTAAGAGCATTTTCCCAGTGGCCGAATATGGGTACACTATGATTCCAACTTATCCATCGGGATCAATTGGGTTTATGGTTTGTTCTAAAGACGCGCAAGCAGACGTTACCAAGCCATGTAGATTTGACTGGGACGACAAGTTTGTTAAAGAGAATTTGAAATACTATAACAAGAGAATTCACGAAGCTTCATTTGTTTTACCAACCTGGGCCGATGAAAGATTAAACAATTAAAATTAAATAGATTTATTTATATACGGTTTAGCGCGCTTAAAAAAAAATGTATGCATATATCTATAAAAGTTGCAAAAAAAACTCACAAGGTATTAGATTCTGGGTCAAACTGGCCTAGTTTGTCTAAATTAGACTTATCTAGTCTAATTTTTTTACATAGGACCCAGTTGTATAGACACTCGTCGAATTTGCGGAATTGCTTATTGATTAGTAAATCGCCTTCATCGATTGCCAAGCTGAAATTCATAAACCATTCAATGTAATCTACCCAAACGTTAATTTCATTCATAAAGGGTAGTCTGGTCATCATACATAAACACAGAAAGACAAATAATACTCTTAGGGAGAAGTATTGTCTTTTTTTCAATAACTTATAGAATTTATCGTCACTGAACCAAATTTTTTTGAAGAGAGGCACTGGGTTTTGTAATTTGATGGCAAGATTAATTGAGTTTGAAATGACTTTGATTGACTCGTTTAAGGTGGTGAACGTCGATTCGTCAATGGAGGATTGGATTTGAATTAATTGGTTGGTCAATTTATTGATGATGGGGTAATTTCCATTAAGTGGTTTCAAGTGATGATTATTTGACTCGTCCAAGAGTTCTCTCAAATTCGAAATGTTGGTGGTGTCAGTACCCATTGCGGCAAACACCAAGATTTCCTGGGGGGTTAGATTCACTTGTTGTAAGTCATCGTTCAACGGTTTTGGTGGTAATGTTTCCCTGATGTATTTAGCAACCTTGACATATATATTAACGTTTTGTCCATAAGTTTCATTAATCAAATTTGGTAACTTTGGCGATGAATTCGTTGAGTCCATTGGTTTATCGACACTTTTGATCACTTCTCTTTTGATATCGGCTGGTGGTTCTAAATTCATTGCTCGTAAACTACCTAGAAATTTATTTAATGAATATTGGAATAATTTAACCACGTCCTTGGTTATTAAGGATTCGGGATCTTCGATAACGTTGATTGGTAAGGGAGACGTACAAATCGATCTCAAATGAGTGGGTGATTCTTGCAGTTTTTGTTCGTCATTCAAGATATTCGATATCTTAGTAAAGTCATTTTTTTCTTCCCCTTCTTCTTCGGACGTCGATACTGGACTTTGACTTAGTGACGTAGTGGTGGAAGATGGAATCGATTTCCCGGGCAAATGTCGTATCACGGTTTCCGGGGATGCTATAGAATGGTTCAATTTAGTTGATTTCATGATTTTATTATTATGGATATGGGAGGATTTGGGATGCGGATGAATGAGTTTGGGATTATGACATAGCGAAACCTGATAATGGTTAGTATAACTATTTTTTATAAAAAAAAACAAAAAAGCATATAATACATACTGCCAATTTCTCCTCCGGTTCAGTAGATAGTAGTGCTCTAGTGGGAGCTTTAGGGAACCCAGTCATCTCATAAAACGAAAAATATGCCTCAATTTGGAGACTAAATGCGATACAAGAGGGTGAATAGTTAGCAAATCATCCACTGCCAAAGTGGGGATTCAAAGATAATCGTTGGAGATATTCAAAAACAAAAGCAAAAGCAAAAGCAAACTAAATTTAAGAAACCAACCCAAGACTCCCATAAAATAACTATACAAGATTATACTACTTTTATATGTTATTGAAAAACTGACAAAATTAATACAAAAAAAAAAAAAAAAAAAAAAAGAAAAATCGATGTGCAAAGTTATTCCGAGACTGAATACGCACCCAATCGGATAACACCCGGCACCGAGGCTCGACCATGGTGGACTACACTGGTGGTCTTGGTGGTGGGGAATGGCAACCCACCAACCGGTGATGGTGCTAGATAGAGTTTGGAGTTGGTATTGGTATTGGTGTTAGAGGATCGACTGAGAATACTGAGTCCAGCCGGCGTTAGCATTGGAAATTAAATCGGTTTTAAGTTTCCAAGTATCATACAATCTTGATCGACTAAGTATAATCCATTAGCTAGACAAATCGCTACAGTCAACTATATAGTCGAGTATATAGTCAAGTACACGGTCAAGAGGCAGTCAAGACACAGTTAAGACACAGTCAGCAGTCAACGATACAGAATACAATCTACTATCCAGAACACCAACTGACTATTCTGCTATGCATTATAGATGGCAGTTGCAAAAGTATCCGCGTCAATAACCTTCGGGGTTTGTACGGAGTCAAGAATCGTATAACAACACCCTTTACTGCTGGACTTTAGTTCAGCTTGTCTTCCTTCGTTTATCGGCTGACATTGTTGCAAGAGTAACTTTAACAGAGTCGAATAATTCAGCTAATAGTAACATACATACATTCATACATTTCACAGACATACATACAATCAATATACAATCAACATACAATCAATATACAATCAACATACAATCAATATACAATCAACATACAAGCAACCCGATTAATCGAGCACCCTGAATCAATCATACGATCCGGTATTAAGTGGTCACCGCCGGCGATAATCAAAGCAATGGGTTTTGCAGTCTTGGAGGTCGTGTGTGGCGCGTTGGGCATGGCTTCATTTTTTGCCTTCTCAGCAAGTCACTTATCAAGAACTGTCTTTTGCTCATAAGATGTCTTTTGTTAAGGGTAAGTTAACTGAAGAACAGCAGAAACGAATAGCGGCCAACCGGGAGCGGGCTCTACAGAGACTACAGAATCGAAATGGACCCTCTCCGCCACACCAGCAACAGCAGCAGCCACCGCAACAACCGGTACAGCATCGAGTGATTCCTGCTCTTCCCAAGGTAGCACTTACTCCCGAACAGAAACAAAGAATTGAGACCAATCGATTGAAAGCTCAAGAGATTCAGAAAAGAAGACAGGAACAAAATCGAGATGGCGCTTCTTCTCAAAATAAGAAAAGAAAAGAGTATCAGCCTCCGCCGATAAACAAAAAGGATTATATCGAATATGATTTTTCCACCATGAAGGATTCCAAAGGGGGGTTCTTAAACCTGGAAGATCCTCCTGCTAACCAGGACCCGAAAACGTTGAAGGATTGGGAACAAGAACAAGCCAATAAACAGATTCTAGTGAAGGAGGACGCGCCTCCGCTAGAACCCGATAAAGCCCCCCAATGCTTTGAGTGCCAGTCGATTGAAATCGATCTAAATCTATATAATAACTTCAGAAACGTTCGGGTCTGTAAAAAATGTATGAGAGAACACCCTGATAAATACTCTCTTTTAACTAAAACTGAGTGTCGCGAAGATTACCTTTTAACTGAACCCGAATTACAAGATTTATCGATTCTACCGAGAATTGAAAAACCAAACCCCCATGGGTTTTCAAGAATGCAGCTATTTCTTCGTTTCCAAGTAGAAGAGTTTGCTTGGAAAAAATGGGGGTCCGCTCAAGGGCTAGATGAAGAGTGGGAAAGAAGAGAACAGGCCAGATTGGTTCGAAGAGATAAAAAGTACCAGACCAAACTTAGAGACATGAGAAAGAAAACCAGAGCAGAAGAATACACCAGAAAACTAAGAAACGGCATGGGGTTGGGCGAACGCCATGTCCACGATTGGTCTGCTCCATTGACGGTCGAGGACTCGGCCCGCCACATCGTGAAGAAGCGGTGCATCGACTGTGGGGTCGAGACCGAAGAGGTTATCATATAATAGTATCCAATGTATATAGTATCTATTAGTCTAATGTATCTATTAATTTATTAATGTATATGTATTTGGCTGCTAAAGAAAGGTATGGAACCTCTGGATCCGGCACCGCACGACTGGCTTCCAAAAATCAATGGAAGCTAATGGAAGCTTCTTTTTTTTTTTTTTTTTCGTTCGACGACTTGATTTGCAACTGAGACTACTGTATAAATAAGGAATTCTTTTTCATTTTTCCCAATTGCATTACTCTCTTCTTCAGTATTATCGTTAACTTTTAATAAAATGTCTGACACTAAAGTTGAAACTCATGAATTCACCGCTGAGATTTCTCAGTTGATGTCTTTAATCATTAACACTGTTTATTCTAATAAAGAAATTTTCTTAAGAGAATTAATTTCTAATGCTTCTGATGCCTTAGATAAAATTAGATATGAAGCTTTATCTGATGCTTCTAAATTAGAAAGTGAACCAGAATTATTCATTAGATTAACTCCAAAACCAGAACAAAAAGTTTTGGAAATTAGAGATTCTGGTATTGGTATGACTAAAGCTGATTTAGTTAACAATTTAGGTACTATTGCTAAATCTGGTACTAAAGCTTTCATGGAAGCTTTATCAGCTGGTGCTGATGTTTCTATGATTGGTCAATTCGGGGTTGGTTTCTACTCTTTATTCTTGGTTGCTGATCATGTTCAAGTTATTTCCAAACATAATGATGATGAACAATATATTTGGGAATCTAACGCTGGTGGTAAATTTACCATTACTTTAGATGAACAAAATGAAAGAATTGGTCGTGGTACCATCTTGAGATTATTCTTAAAAGATGATCAATTAGAATATTTGGAAGAAAAAAGAATTAAAGAAGTTGTTAAAAGGCATTCTGAATTCGTTTCTTATCCAGTTCAATTAGTTGTTACCAAAGACGTTGAAAAAGAAGTTCCAGCTGATGATGAAGAAGAAGAAAAGAAAGATGATGAAGATAAAAAGGCTAAATTAGAAGAAGTTGAAGATGAAGATGATAAAAAGGAAAAAACTAAAAAAATTACTGAATCAGTTACTGAAACTGAAGAATTAAATAAAACTAAACCTTTATGGACTAGAAACCCTACTGATGTTTCTCAAGATGAATATAATGCTTTCTATAAATCAATCTCTAATGATTGGGAAGATCCTTTGGCTGTTAAGCATTTCTCTGTTGAAGGTCAATTAGAATTCAGAGCTATTTTATTCGTTCCAAAAAGAGCTCCATTTGATGCTTTTGAATCTAAAAAGAAGAAGAATAATATCAAATTATACGTTCGTCGTGTCTTTATTACTGATGAAGCTGAAGAATTAATCCCTGAATGGTTATCCTTTGTTAGAGGGGTTGTTGATTCTGAAGATTTACCATTGAATTTATCAAGAGAAATGTTACAACAAAATAAAATCTTAAAAGTTATTAAGAAAAATATTGTTAAAAAATTAATTGAAACTTTCAATGAAATTGCTGAAGATCAAGAACAATTTGATAAATTTTACACTGCTTTCTCCAAGAATATTAAATTAGGTATTCATGAAGATCAACAAAATAGAAATGCTTTATCTAAATTATTAAGATATTACTCTACTAAATCAACTGAAGAATCAACTTCTTTATCTGATTACGTTACTCGTATGCCAGAACATCAAAAAAATATTTACTATATTACTGGTGAATCTATTAAAGCTGTTGAAAATTCTCCATTCTTGGATGCTTTGAAAGCTAAAAACTTTGAAGTTTTATTCTTGGTTGATCCAATTGATGAATACGCCATGACTCAATTAAAAGAATTCGAAGATAAAAAATTAGTTGATATTACTAAAGATTTCGAATTAGAAGAATCTGATGAAGAAAAAGCTCAAAGAGAAAAAGAAGTTACCGAATTTGAACCATTAACCAAAGCTTTGAAAGAAATTTTGGGTGAACAAGTTGAAAAAGTTGTTGTTTCTCATAAATTAGTTGATGCTCCAGCTGCTATCAGAACTGGTCAATTCGGTTGGTCTGCTAATATGGAAAGAATCATGAAAGCTCAAGCTTTAAGAGATACTACCATGTCCTCTTACATGTCTTCCAAAAAGACTTTTGAAATTTCTCCAAGATCTTCTATCATTAAAGAATTAAAGAAAAAAGTTGATGCTGATGGTGCTGAAGATAAAACCGTTAAAGATTTAACTACTTTATTATATGAAACCGCTTTACTTACCTCTGGTTTCTCTTTAGAAGAACCATCTTCTTTTGCTGGTAGAATTAACAGATTAATCTCTTTAGGTTTAAACATCGATGAAGAAGAAGAAGAAGTCGAAGGTGAAATTGGTACTTCTACTACTACTACTGATGCTGCTCCTGAATCTTCTATGGAAGAAGTTGATTAAGTTAAATGAAGTTACGTATATATATATATTTTATCCCTATTTTATCATAGTTTGTATATTCTTGTTATATTTTTGAGTGTTTTTTCTTCGAAATAATACAAAATTTAATTAATAAAAAATTATAACTAGTATCCTTTCTTTCCTGTAGTCCTATTATTTTATTGTTTGAATACTTGCCTTGATTAAGTAATCGATAGTATCAAGCACCGTTTGAGCTTGTTCTTTGGCTAATAAATCATTGTCAGTTTCAACTATATATCTAAGAATTGTAGTCACCTTCTCTTGATATTCTCGAGGGAAACTAATTTTGTCGGAAGATGAAGTACCTAGAATTAAATCATTTATCAAAACAATGGCTGATCTTCTCATTATAGCTTTATCTTTAGAAGTTTCAAGTTGCAAAATCCCAAAAACACAATCAAGAGCATCCGTAAGTTTATCAATAACACCAATTGGATTTGTATTACAGCAAGTACCCAATAATGACATTGCAGACATTCTTAATCTATCATCAACTATATCAGAATCATCTTTGCTGACACGAATTAATGAAATCCCTGCACTAAATACTAAAGCTGCCATATCTCCCGAGAACATTTCGTTTTTAAGTTGGATATATCTAAGAAGAACCTCTCCGACCTTTAGTCTTTCATCCAACTCTGTATCCCCTTGCTTATTCAAATAAATTGATATGAGATGTGGTAGAACATCACGTTCGTTAAACTCTAAAAGACTCTCTAGTCCCTTGATCACATTCAAATAAATATACGGCTCGGGATCCTTCAAATTAATTAAATGAAGGTTTATAACAAAGTCTAACGAAATCACTGAACTTTTAAGTTCGATTAGTTGTCTGAGTAAGTAAAGGCCGTGAGCTCTTATTGGAACAAGAGGATCGTTCAAACTAGTGATGGCTCGCTTGAAGATCTTAGAATGAAGATCACTAGTACTGGTGGGTTTAGTATCACCATCCAATAATATTTTGATACGATCATGTAATGCTTGAATTGAATTACTGATTGTTTGGGATTCACTTTGAGATTTCAGTAGAGATTTTAATAATTTTTGTATGTCACGTAGTAAATCATTGGATTTTTGATCTAAATCACTTGCTTCAGATAAAATTACCGATAAAAGCTCTAAAACAATAGGTAATATATTTGAAGATAATTCTTCTTCAACGTCTTCATCATCTGAATCATCATCAGAGTCAACAATTCTTTCATGTGGTCTAGAAGGTTTGGACGCTTCTTTCTTCTTGAGCAAAAGGAAACTCTTCACAATTTCTAACATCTCCATTGGAGTTTTTGCCAAACTATCTTTGAATTCATTACCCATTTTCTCTAATAATCGTAAGTCTATTAACACAAAGAAAGCATCTTCATTTTTACTATCAAAACTTACTTCAAGTGAATTTTCTTCCAATCCTAACCATCTTTTCAAAATAAGAGCAAATAAACCTTGAATTAAGTCATCGTCAAGTTCTTTCAAAAGGTCGGTAAAATAAACACAAGCCAGGTCAAGTTTGTCTAAAAATGAATTGATTTTATTTGAGCTTGATTCGCCTAATGGATTTCCAGAATCTTTCACAATTTGAAGTAAACCATTAGGACCGAATTCAAATTGCCAGTACTCACTTCCCATTATCAAAAGATTTTTTGATATGTTGTTAAGGTCATTGAGTGCAATGGAGGAGTTCTCATTCTCTATGGTGCTAGTAATTGTAAAATAACTGATAAGAATCTGTGAAATTACTTCTGTTGATTTTGAATTTGATTTTAAAAAAGTGTAGTATGACCAAATCGGTAAGAGTATCGGCTGTAAGATATTGGACAATAATTCCCCTGACAAGTTGCTTTTTGTCAAAGATATCAAAACGTTAATATTGTTATTCAATGCGGCTTCACCAACTAGAACCAGCGATTGGCTATTATTTTCTGGATTAAAGTTCTTCCATACATGTTTGAAGATGAAATCCCTAGCGACAAGCTGATTTTTATTCCAAAGCCTGTCAATCACAAACCCCAAACAACTTGTGATGACCGGTTTGTCAATGTTAACGAGTTGGGTATAAATTTGCACTCCGATTTTTTTAAAATAATCAACAGTGTTAATTGATTTTGGTTTCAGTAAGATTACATTAGAAACGTTTTCAAATTTTTCAATGTCAATTTCTTCACTGTCACGCAACCCTAAGATAAATTCACATAGTGCCGATATCCCATCGTCTGCATCATAATGAAGTGTCAGCAACTTTGACATTATAAACTGCTTAAAGTATGGAGGGCTTGGGGTAGTTATTAGTAAAGAATAGGTTTGAAATAGTTCAAAGGTATCGGGGAGGCGGGTGACGAAATCATTATATTCTGATAAAAGTTGTGGTTTTTCATGGCTGTCAAAATATGGAATTGTTATCATAGCTGCTGAAACCGTTAGGAAATCAGAATACCCTGTTCCCTTGATTAAAAGTTCCTGAACGTCAGATTTTTCTGAAAATATTATTTTAAGCTTAGAGTAAATTAACCTTAGTAACCGTTCACTGTTACCGAATTTTTCCTTATAAGACTTTGCTCCAGGTACTTCGGGTAGCTTTTTGTATCTTAATGGGTTTCTTACTCTTTGCAAAATCATTTAGCCTTCTCTTCTCAAAGGGAATCCAATTCTAAAGCTACCAAGTGCCGGATATATACCATGGATTATTATCAAATTGACTAGCTTCCCGAAAGTTTTGATATCATGAAGCGATATCTTGATGAGATTCTCGTCTCCGTTAACTGCTTCACTTTTAGTCGAAAGATCCCGAATTTCAATTAAATGATCCAACAACTTTTCTATAACCTTATAATGCAGCTCAAATTCTGACAAGCTTGACTCCAAGATTCGATCTTGTAAAGTTGAAATATCAATATCGTCCAAGTCTCCCTCGACTACTTTCTGAAGTCTTTCGAACAGCTTGTCGAGCGGCGAATTGCCCAAGTAGTCTGGTACATTAAGACCTTTTCGATTTTTATCTGGATAAATATCTTGTGCATTTCTTCTTACTGTGGTATTCTTCTTTGAGGCAAAGGGATTCTTTACCTCTTTGTTCCCACTTGGAACCGGCTCGCTCTTGATGGGCAATTCCTCGATCTTAGGCGGCATCGTGGTATAAAGTACGAGTAGACACCTTTAATCAGAAAGCATTGAAGATTAGAAATGGCTTCTCTGCTTTATATGCAGTTCTATCTTCATCCTTCAACTTTTTTTTTTTTTTTCACTTCATCGCATCAGTTGAAAAACCAAAGACCTTGGAAGTAGTATCATACCCCAGGATATTTAGCTTATTTGACATAGAGATTTTTGGTTCTCTATAATTTGAAATCACCAAGAGAACTACCGACACATCAGAATATCAGTACAGTATGTCCGAGTCCGAAAAGATTACTTTAACCCAAGAAGAAATGGACTGCATTATCTACGATGCCAGAGAAGGGGACTTAGAATCGTTGAAAGAGATTTTCGCCGAGTACCCTGCTGATCTTTTATTGACAATCAAAGACGATATAACCTTTGAGTACACCTTATCACATGGCAGCTGCCAATGGACACTTAGAAGTCATCAAATACTTGTTGTCTATTATCCCAAAGGAAGACGCTCTCAAATTGGCTAATCAGAAAAACGAAAGTCTCAATACCCCGTTACACTGGGCAGCCTTCAATGGACATTTGCCTATTGTCCAATTACTCTGTGAAGAATACAACGCCGATGTCTATGCCAAAAACGAAACAGGACATGATTCCATCTTCGAAGCCGAAAACAATAATAAAGAAGAAGTCGAAAACTGGCTTTTGAATAAATACGCCGTCGAAGATGGTTTCAAAGTCGAGGATCAAGGTGAAAATACAAAAATCACTTATACTCCCGGTAAAGAAAGTAAAGAAGCAGACGACAGAGCCAAGGAAGCCGCCGCGGCCGCTGCCTCTTCTTCTGATGACATAAACAAACAAACCGCTGACTTAAGCATCCACTAGGCATCTCTTCACTTCTCTCCTCCCATATAGAACCTAATATACTTGTACATTATCGATTGAATACTTCTATAGTAGTTCTCTCTTTTTTTTGCACCCGTGCCGCAAAACTCTTGGTTCCCACAAAATACCGTAGTGCGTTGCTCAATCGCTATTTAAAAATTTTCTTACTGAATTTTTTTTTTTTTTTTTTTTTTTTTTTTTGTCTGTGCTCGGTGTAAGAAGAATTTTTCAGAGGTAAGTAAGTCATACTGGCATTGATTCCTTAGAACTCGACCCTATTTACACAGAAGACACATACAAGATGAGTGATTTAGGTTTTGATCCTAGTTTGAAGAAAAAGAAGAAGTCCAAGAAGACCGAAGAAGGCTCTGCTTCTGCCACTGCATCTCCAGGTGCTGATGATCTTGGAGATATGTTTGCTGGTTTAAAGAAGAAGAAGAAGTCAAGCAAGAAGCCAGAAGAGGGTGCCGACGCATCAGCTTCCCCATCCGTTGACGATGTGACTGCATCGTTTGATGATTTGGGATTGAAGAAAAAGAAGAAGAAGTCCACCAAATCTGTTGCCACTGATTTTGAACAACAATTAGAGAAAGCCGGTGTTGAAGAGGCTGCTCCAGAAACTGAAGAAGCAAACACTGCCGTTACTGGTGGATTACCATATAATGAGTTATTATCTCGTTTCTTTTCTATCTTAAAACAAAATAACCCAGAATTAGCTGGTGACAGATCCGGACCAAAATTCCGTATTCCACCTCCAGTTTGTCAAAGAGAAGGTTCTAAAAAGACTTTATTTGCCAATGTTCAAGAAATTGCCACTGTTTTACAAAGAAACCCAGAACATTTGATCCAATTCTTGTTTGCTGAATTGGGTACTTCCGGTTCTATTGATGGTGAAAAAAGATTGGTTTTGAAAGGTAAGTTTCAACCAAAACAAATGGAATCAGTTTTAAGAAGATACATTATTGAATATGTCACTTGTAAAACTTGTAAATCCATGAATACTGAATTAAAGAGAGAATCAGCTAATAGATTGCATTTCTTAAGTTGTAAAGCATGTGGTTCCACAAGATCTGTTTCCTCCATTAAAACCGGTTTCCAAGCCCAAGTTGGTAGAAGAAAGAAGGTATAATTATAGTCTTTATGGTTTAACTCTTTTTTTTTTATTCCAATCATTACCCTTAAGTCTCCAGGAAGAGTCCTTTTTCCCATAGATCAAAGTTGTCAACCTTAAGGATTCAACCTTAATCACGAGTTGGATTATTTCCTTTCTCTTGTTTTATCCCGTTTCTTTCTACATTTATCTTTTCCTTTGTATAATACAATAAATATTTTTTATAAAACTTACTTAATGTCTAAATCTTGACGTTTTCCGATAATTTTCTTAGTGGTACACACCAAGAACTTGCATCAGTCTTTATCATCATATAGCTTAATATCTGGGTTTTCGTTTTCTCAATCGTACATTTTAATTCCTCTTCATCGGTTATTGAAGAATATTTCATCACTTGATCCACAATACTTAGAAAAAATTCAGAATCTTCTGTTGTGAAAGTTGAACTGCTTTGACTTAGCTTACTCTTATATAAATCATAAACTTCACCAGTCAAATTGGTGGGCAATGAAAATAACTTCTGTAAGCCTTGTTCTTTATCTTTCTTGGGGTCCCCGTCCTCTTTTGATACCATAACCCACGAACCATTCAAAGACTTCGAATACGGAGGAGCAGGTAGTCCATTAGGAAGACTCAGCACATTGGTACTTGGTTTACTGCCACTTTCTACAACTATTCCATTGGAATTGTTGATATCATGGCCAACTCTTTTCACTCTTCGTCTGTTTCCTCGTGTACTCGATGTGGGAGTGGGTAGCATCACAGAGGGACAGTCATTCCAACCTTCCATTGGGTCTCCTCGTTGATATTTTGTTAATGTCATTATTATTACTTTAAAATGCTATTGATAGAGAACCCTGATCTGAAAGACCCTTATTCCTGCGTATGTGAGTGATTTTCCTTAAACTTTTCGTCAGCTTTTTCAAATAAGAATCGAAGTATACTGTTTAGAATAAAGAGGCTATCGGTTTCAATCTAAATAAATATAGAAAGCAAACTACTATGAGGTTCTTCAAGTAGTTGAAATCAAGGCATATCGTGGAACGCGAAATCATTGCGTGTTCGTAGTTCAATCTTACATTTTTTTTTTTTTTGATATTGATTTAAATTGTACGTGTTTATGATACAGTTTATAAAAGAATTAAGAACGATTTGATAAACCAAGAGCTTTTTCGAGTAGTTCATCCACGGTGGGTCTTTTTGTGTTGTCCAAGTTTAAGCATTCTTTAATCAAATTTAGTAAGCCATCAGAATAGCCCTTTTTATCTTCTGGTAAAGCGTATTTGCCTTGGGCAATGGCCAAATTAAGACTAGCACCTTGTTCAATTTCTAATTTTTCAAAAGGAGAAAAGCCAAAACAACAGCAGTATAGTAAACAACCTAGGGACCAAACATCTGTTGATTCTGTAATTTCTGAGTTTGTTGCCACGTCAAGAAGTTCAGGAGCACGATATGGTAAAGTGCAATGTTCTTGAGCAAAGTCTGTTAATGCTAAGGCTTGTTGACGAGACTTGATTGAAAACCTGGCTCTTGAACAAGAGCCTAAGTCAACAAGAACCGGTAAGCCTTCTGCTGATAGCATTACATTTGCAGGTTTTATATCTCGATGAGCAAAAGGAGTTAATTCTTGTAATTCAGTACCGGCACTCGCAGAGATATCATCATCATCCGAACCATTTAGAAGTAAGTCGTCTTCTTCTTCGCCTTCTTCACTTATTGGTCTCCCACCTGATTTTTTATATTTATGCATAACTTGAAGACCACGACATATACCTACAAATATTCTCAATATTTCATCTTCTTCGAAATCTTCATTATTCAATACATTCGAATTTATAATGTCTTGTAATGATTTTTGGAAATATGGTAGTAAAATGTAAATGGTCTTGGAACCATCTTTTTCGTCTATAACTGTTTCATCAATTGTTTGAATAATATAAGGAGTTTTGGAATTGGCAAATCGATGGTAATTACGAACTTCTTTCATGGCATTCCGGAACGTTTCGTCGGTGGCTCCGAAGGGACACCTTATCTTTTTCAATGCATATAAAGCATTCTTGTTAGATTTCTGAGCTACCAAGTAAACGTATGAAAATCCTCCTTCACCCAATAGTTTTATTATTTGGTACTTATTATTGTTAATTGAAACGTAGGGTGTTGATATATCTGGAATACAAGGTAAGCACTTGGTCACTAGACCGAGGAGAATATCCATATTGTAATGGCAATTGAGTTGTTGAATTGAAGGCCTGAAGGATATTCATTTATCGTTCTAAATTAATCTCGTTGTTGGTAAGTACCAAGAGGTGCACGGAGGTGGTTTTTAAAAAAAAATCATTCAAACCGAACTAAATAAACCCACTAAATAAACCCACTAAATACATCAAACTACTTATAGGAAGCTACTTAACTACTTGCATATACGCTATGGACTCGCCAGGACTAATACCGCCGAGCCAAAGTTTCCAGTCGCCGGCACAGCAAGCAGATTCTTCCTTGGGAAGCTTGAATGGCATACAAACCAAACTAAACTCGCCGGCCCCAACAGGGATGGATATTTCCAGAAATGAATCTTCGCCATTGAAAAGTGAGACCCCAATGGATGTAGATCTGGACGACAGGCAAGAAAATGAAGATAACGAAGAAGACGAGGGACCGTTAACCAAATTGGAAAAGATCGAATTGTTGCCAGAACTATATAATTTGATCCACAGCTTGCAGAATGGAGAAATCCTGGCAAAAGATTTCGATAATAACGCCGGTAACATCAGACTCAAGTTATCGGTCATACGACAGACTCTACAAGACGTCGAGGGAATCGAAGAGCTGGTTTCTGAAAGAGAAGCAAAGATTGCCAGCCTCAAGTCCTTGAACACTCGCAAAAGAGATTTTCTAAATAACTTCAAGGCGAGCATCAACTCGAAGAACCAGCAAAACCAAGGGTGAAAACAGTATACATAGGTAAGTAATCGGGCCCTTAATATAATTGTAAATACATAGTAACTGTACCAGTAACTGTACCTTGCGCAAAGCTCGCGATGAAAGAAAGAAAAAAAAAAAAGGCAGTGAAAAACCCGTTGAAAACAAGGAAAACAAGAAGGAAAACAACTTGATCTTTAATACAAGATGCCCACTTCAGCTATAGACTTCAAGTCGTTGGCATTTCCAAATCTTTCGACCATTTCCAAGTACCCAGCGTTGACTGTTGGGTTGGCTATTTTCACTTTCGTGCTTTTAATCATTGATTTAGCCACTAGTCATGCCTTGGCTAGTAAGTTATCCATGTATCCAGGGGCCCCATTCCACTTTGATTTGAATCGTTTATCGTTCTATCCGCTTTTCCACCAAGGGTTTATTCACTGGGGACTTAACGTTGTTGGTTTGTTTACCCCAATGGCTATATTTGAAAGATCCCATGGGACCGTTTATACCGGAGTCACCCTCAACCTTTTGGCAGTAACTGCAGCTTTACAATACTGTATTGTGGGTAGTCTTTTATTTCCTAACACTCATATCATCGGGTTATCAGGAATCGTCTTTTCGTTTTTCTCCTACATTGCTTATAAAGAACACGAATTGAAACCGGTTATTTTCACTTTCAAATTATCTGGACGTGAATACTCGATTCCAACTTTGTATTCTCCGTTTGTATTTTTGGTGATTACCTTCATCTTATTGCCAAGCTCTTCCTTGTTTGGCCATTTGGCTGGGATTGGCTCGGGTTATTTATTAGGTATGGATAAATTGAAAATTTTATATCCTCCTTCTAAAATCATCTTATTTATAGAACAAAAACTCGAAAAACCAATCTCCTTATTAGACGGCATCGTGGTCTACTACAAAGAAGAAGATGCTATTGCCACCAGAGGTGTTAGCTACAACCCGCTCTTGAGTCAAGATGTTGAAAGTGCCGTCAACTCGGATACTTTGGGAGTCCACTATAGAGGTGAAGGCCATGTTTTGGGTAACAACACCTCTGCTTAAGCCTCTCCCTCCTTTTTGCACCCTCTCTCCTTCCTCTTACCCTCGATAGAACTTGTATTTTAATATATACTTCCGTAATTCTACTAAATGTATGAAAAAAAAAAATGTATTAAAGTAAAACTCTCCCCACACAACCGTGGTTATTTTTTTTTTTGTTTTTTTTTTTTCCTGTTGTTTTTTTAAAGTTTTTTTTTGTTTCTCTCGAAATATAAGCAGTTTCATTATCTTTTCACATTGGCTACAATTGAATCTCTATCAAATCAGCTCAGCTCTTGCCGGTACGGTGCTTAGTCCATTGATTACCAACCTGTGTGTGTGTCTATCTTTTCGCGTTCGTTGAATAGCGATTTGTCGCTTTTAGGAGAATTAGCCGCTCAACCCCAAGTCAGTTATAATATTGAGCATTAGCTAAGGTAATTGTGACTGAATAGTCCTCGATTGTATCGCGTGTGGGACTCTAGTCAAGATAATGCCCAAGTCGTCTCTGCAGTCAGCAGAGGGAAAGTCCTCGGGGCCTTTGAAACAGGATCTACCTGCTTCAAACAAGGAGCCAATAACGGCTGAACAAAATGCTGTAACTGAAAATAAACCGCCTTCCAAGAAGATTAGTATACAGACTCCCGATCTCAATCAAGAAAATGAAACTAAAGAAGAAAGCATCCACGATGATAATAATACCAGTAACCCGTCCAAGTCAAAAAGAAAGAAAAAACGGTCCAAAGCTAAAAATAAGCCAAACACCAAAAACCAGGATAACTTGGATCCTCCAAATAGTAAGGCTGTCTCTCAAGCAGTGGCTCCAGCTCCTCTAAGATCAACAAACTCCCCGCTTAGTCCCAGAAAGCAAGCTATCATGAGATATAAGAAAAGCGATGATAAAATGAATGAGCATAATTTTTTCTCTGAAGTTAAAGAAAACATGAAGAAAAGGTCCCCTCCTGCTACTCATAATTATGATGAAGATGATAAGTACTCTACAATTCTCGCTCAGCAAAATATGGAAGGTAAGGCTTCTCTTTTCAGGTTTTCTTCTGCTAAAATTTTGGTTTATCATTCTCAATTATCTGATGAGCACCAGTCGTCGGGCAGATTATTGGGCCATGGGGAATTTGAAGTTTTCCAATTGCACAATGGTGATGTAACCTATTTATCTTGTGGTCGCTCGTTTGTTTATCCTTTATTACCAAAATTGAAGATATTGAGAATTGCATTCAATCAATTCATCTTACCCTTATTGAATCCAGAACGCTATTGGAAAATATTCATCAATTCGGAAGATTATAATGAAATTCAAAAACTAGAAAACACTTTGAACAATGTTGTTCAATATAGAAATTTATATTACGGCCCTAATGATCTTAAACTAAAAGAATCCAAAGAAATTGAAGATTCAACGAATTCAAATCCTGCTCTCACGATTAATGAAAAGCCAGCTGAATTGCAGATCCAATCAACTAAAAATAATGTCCCCATTGTAAGCTCGTTAGTTAACGATAGTTCTTCCAACAAATATTCTTTCAACAACAAGAATTTGGCCGTTTTCGCAGAAATACCTGATTCACCTCCTTCTGCTCCAATCTCTCCTCAACCAATCATTGAGGAAGAATACACAAGTTTCAATCTTCTGGCCTCAGATTATCAAAAAACTCCTCTAGCTCCTCCATTGCCTGCATTTGAAAATCATCCTGAACGTTTATTGAATAAGCAAAAATCAATGAATTCTATAACAAGTGCTATGGCTAGCTTTGATGTAAATGGCCCTTCTCATCCAACCAATACTGATCCATCTACTATTCTGGATAAACTCCATAATAAAAAGGTGATAAATCCAAGTAGATCGACAGCCATTAAACCTCATAATCAACAACATCCATTATCTAACAGTTTCACTTTAAACAACTCCAGCCCTCAACAATTTTTCAATGATGGCGCCTACAAAAATATACTAGAACTTCATCAACCTAAGCCCACAAAGATTCATAAATCCCCCAATTTACACTCCCATGATCAAGCTATACAAAAACTACAACATGCACATCGTATGGAAGAAACAAAATCTGACTCCTCGATGGACTCACTCCTTGACGAATATGAAGAACATCTTTCAGTAAGCAAATCTATGACATTTACACACTCCAGACCTCCCTCGACTTCTATATCGGAACGATATAATCTAAATAGTCGATTACATGGGGGTAATTATAATCTGAAGTTTTGGAGCTCAAATAATAACCATTCTGGATTGGCTAATTCCCAATTTGGTGATCCTGAAGAAGATTATGAAGACTATTTTCCTTCAACCTCATTATCCGGTTATAATCAAGCAAGAATGGAGAATCATAATAATAATCCAAGTAATAGGTCCAGAAGATCGTCTCATAGTGAATTATATACATCTATGAGTAACTGGATGGAACCAGGAAAAGGGAATGGTGCACACCCGCCAGTAGTTAATAAGCCATATAGTATCAGCAATGGCCAAGATAATAATAGGACTAGGTCTGCCAATGGGCAGGATCTAAATAATACTTATAGAAATATTTATAAAAGTATTACGCAAAGAAACTTGAATCAATATATTGATGAACCGAGATCGAGGTTCAAATCTAAAGGTTCACATAAACCAGTTAAGATGGCATCTTCTAATAATCTAAATGGTGGTTTGGTAGGTTACTCACGAGAAGGGAGTCATAGATCAAGAAGTGATTCGGTATCAAGGTTGAGTGAATATTCCAAAACTCTGCAATCATATACAACGCAATACCCAAAACCGCCTAAGAGGCCTAATTCTTCAAAGAATAGAAATTCTGTTGGGATTGAGTTGAATCCTTCTGAAGTTTATAAGATGATCAGCTCAAATCGACAAGAAATACGAAAAGAAAAACCGAAAAATCGAAGCTTAGCTTCTAAAATATTTGGATGGTAAATAAACTAGTAAACGATCCTCTTGTAAAATACATAATTTATTTATTAATTAAATTTAGCAACTACGTAAAAATAACTTAGAATGTTGAAAATTCATTGAGGAGTAATATATACAAAAGAGAAACCTATATAAATATTTTTGAAGTACATGAAGACATGAAAAAAATGAAAAAGGAATTGAGGAAAGGAAAGTAAAATCTATTTTATATGAAGACATTAGATGAAATGATAATACTTTAAAGATATTTAATTGGTTTCCAGGAGGGGGAGATGGAAGGATGGGAAGTCTAGATGAACGAGAAGGAAAAATTCATGATTTATACATCAGAAACAAAAGAACAAAAAAAGCGGAAATTTTTCAAAATTGAATTATTTTCTTTTTACTTTTGAATTGATTATAATTGAGGAGCACCAGGGACTGGGTTACCATTAGCGTCAATTAAACCATTTTGCATTAAAAAGATTTTATGAGAACCGGCACCTTCGAATTGGAAACCAAGACCAACTTTAGCGGCTTCTTTAGAGTGATCGATTTCACCAGAGAATAAGATTGCCACGGCAGGAGTTAATCTTCTTTCTAAGTAAGCACCGACTTTACCATTATTATCGATTTGACCTCTAAAGACAGGCGGTATGGTATTCATATTTAGCACCCAAAGTAGTTTCACCTTCAACAATTGGTTCGTAACCGATGGCACCACCGGTTAAAGGATCAGCGACTGGTTTGATACCACCAGTTAATTTAGATTCAATACCAGCATCAACTTGATCGGTAATTTTTCTCCATAAAGAACCAGTGATTGAACCTTGAGTTGGATGAACTTGAGCAGAAGCAATCCAATCACCATTGTTATAACGAGCGAAATAAGAGGTGGCGGCATCGGCTGGAGCGATAGAAGCTTGTTTAGAGTAAACAGTTTCGATACCAAGAGCTAATTTAGAAGTGATTGATTGTAAGAAAGCAGCAGTGGCAACCCCGGTAAAACCGCCATCTAAAAAGGAAGGATTTAAAGCTCTGAAATGAGCAGAGAAATCAGAAGCATTAAGTTCGTGTTCTAATTGGCATATAAAGTTTGAAGCAGAAGGCAATTTGTAAAGTAACTTTAGAGATATTTGCTTTTGACCAAGAATAAATGATTTTAGAACTTAAAGAACCATCACTGGCTAATTGACCTTGTAAAAGAGAGCTTTCATTACCATAAAGAGCAGCAAAAGCATAAGGTGGAGCAAATTGAGAACCCAAGGCAAAAGAATGAGAAGTTTGAAAATTTGGAGAAAACATTTTATTTAAATCAGCTTTTAAACCAGTAAAGGAATGATTAGTAAGAAAAGTGCCATAGGTTAATTCTTTGGTTATGTTTTCAACGGTACCTGGGTTGGTTAAACCCAAAGATTGACGTTTATTTGAGATATTGGTATAAATATCATTGAAAAATGAAACTACTGGATTGGATGATTTAGATTGAATAGAAGTACCTGGTAATGCACCTAATCTGGTGAAGTCACCCAAGGCAACTGGACTGGTACCAGTGATTGGAGGAGATGGAGCTGGAGTAGTGGCTTCAGACATTGTGTGATGTTTGTTGTAAGTATCCAGAGATGAATTAAGCTAGCAGAGGCTAATTTTCATTTAAATTTTTCAACGAAGGAGAAAGAACGAACGAAAAATGCCCAAAAATGAAGAAGAAGAAGAAAAAAAAAAAAAAAAAAAAAAAAAAAAGGACGAAGACACTACCAAGGCTCACCGGTAAAGAGCTCGCTCCAGCGATGGGTCCATCACTCCACCAGACGCTCCAGGATATGGACCCATGAACAGACACTGGGGCAGGCCCTGCCCCAGTGTCTCTGCCCAGCTCCGCCCGGGTCCGTGGGCCCCCTGGACCGAGCACCACCGGTGCCGAGAGCAGCAGCGAATGGCAATCCAGAAAAGCCGGCGTGCGTGCACCGGTAAATTCCGCGGCCTGGTAATTACCCGGTGCCACCCCCCACCCCTTGAGTAAACCTTGTACTGGATCATGTGATTATACACGTGATTAACTTGTCTGCAGTACTGACGTAATAAACATGAGATCGGAAAAAAGAACGACGCAGGTGATGTTCATGAACTCCAGCGATGGGATGCTCGGACTTGACTCGTGGGTTGGTTATGGAGTAGAGGAGAGAGTACGGGTTAGATATGAGAGCAGGGATATGTGAGCATGAATGGGCTCGGTTGGGTAGAGTGTAGATGGGAGGAAGTGGACATAAGGCCTTAGGAAAACAACCGTCCGATCTATGAGACAGAGCATGAGAAGTGGTGCGTACAAAAAGTGCTCAGGTGATTGAATTGTAGTTTTTCCAATTGATCTTTAGATGATCCGAGTATCACCTTATCTCTTCGGTGTCTTCAGTCGAGTGAGTCTAGGGTAAGTCTAGAGGATGGTGAACAACAGTGTAGACAGAGTGTAGGTACGGTGTAGTACAGTCTGGGAGAGAAGGGGAAGAGTAGAGAAGAGAGCAAGAAGAGAGCAGAATCGAATAGTGGATAGCTGGCTCCGTGGTGATACTCCGTTATTTCATCATAGGATAATTTTGTACTTTCAAAGCTTTGTTTGGGTTTGGGTTTTTTTTTTTTTTTTGGAGTTCTTTTGCTGAGAACCTGCTGACTTTCGGCCCTGCTTATATAAATCTCAATTTTCCCTTAAAATTAAATTGGTTGCCATATGGTGGACAATTATTTGTTACAATTAACAGTAAGTATTATTCGATTACCACTTAGTAATGACGGCTGCTATTATTAATGGTACTTCTGCTTTAGAATTGATGGCGGTTGATGAACAACTTAGTCAAAAAGCAGTACAATTCTATTCTCATATACTAGGATTTGATATTCAATATCAAGATTCAAAATTACATATATTATCCTCAAAAGATAGATTAACAGTGATTAAGATATTAATTGATGATAAGGGAACATCATTAAAAGAAATTGATGAAATTAAGAAAAACTTTGTTGAAAAATTAAATATTAACGATTGGAGATCATTAAATTCCAATACTGTTTTCAAAACAGAAAATTTGAATGATCTTATTCAAACGTTTAATTCGTTCAAATTACCGGTTCAAGTTAATCCAAATGAATTGTATCCAAATGAAATTTACACCATTGATCCTTTGGGTAACGTGATTGGTTTTACCACTCTGGCTAATCCTTTAACGGTTAATCCTCCAGTGTCAAAATATAATCCTTTTGAACCAGAACCAGTCATTATGTCTTCTACCGTAACAGAGGCTCATCCTAATCATTCAAATAAGTCTCCTTTGGAATTGCAAAATTCAAACCAATCTAAAAGAAATATCGCCGTGATGACTTCCGGGGGTGATGCCCCCGGTATGAATGCTTGTGTTCGGGCAGTGGTTCGGGCCGCAATCTATAGAGGTTGCAAAGCTTTTGCAGTTATGGAAGGTTACGAAGGTTTAGTAAGAGGGGGTCCAGAATATATCAAAGAAATGAACTGGCTGGATGTTAGAGGTTATCTTAGTGAAGGTGGTACTAATATCGGTACTGCTAGATGTATGGATTTTAAACAACGTCAAGGTAGATTAAAAGGTTGTAAGCATCTTATTGATGCCGGAATCGATGCTTTGATTGTTTGTGGGGGTGACGGTTCTTTAACTGGTGCTGATTTATTCCGTAAAGAATGGCCTTCTTTAATTCAAGAATTAAAAGATACCGGGGTTATTTCAAATGAAAAATATGAAAAGCATAAACACTTAAATATCTGTGGTACTGTGGGCTCAATCGATAATGATATGGCCACCACCGATGCTACCATTGGTGCCTATTCTTCCTTGGATAGAATTTGTCAAGCAATTGATTATATCGATGCAACCGCAAACTCTCATTCAAGAGCGTTTGTTGTCGAAGTCATGGGTAGACACTGTGGTTGGTTGGCTTTAATGGCAGGTATCGCTACTAGTGCCGATTATATCTTAATTCCTGAAAAACCTTCGTCTTCAAAAGGTTGGCAAGATCAAATGTGTCAAATTGTTTCTCAACATAGATCAAAGGGTAAAAGAAAAACAATTGTCATAGTTGCTGAAGGTGCCATCACTAATGAATTAGAACCAATTTCTTCAGATGCTGTTAAAGACGTCTTGGTTGATAGATTGGGTTTGGATACTAGAGTTACCACCTTAGGTCATGTCCAAAGAGGTGGTACCGCGGTTTCTTATGATCGTATCTTAGCTACCGTTCAAGGGGTCGAAGCAGTTAAAGCTGTTTTGGATTCTACTCCTGATACTCCTTCTCCCTTAATTGGTATTGAAGAAAATAAAATCGTTCGTAAATCATTGGTTGAAGCCGTTGAAATTACTAAATCTGTCGCTACCGCTATTGAAAATAAAGATTTCGATAAAGCCATGAGCTTAAGAGATTCTGAATTTACTGAACATTTAAGTAATTTCATGGCTATGAATTCTGCTAACCATAATGAACCAACCTTACCTGCTAATAAAAGAAAATCTATTGCTATAATAAATATTGGGGCTCCTGCTGGTGGTATGAATAGTGCTGTGTATGCCATGGCTACTTATTGTATGTCTAGAGGTCATACTCCTTATGCAATCCATAATGGTTTTGCCGGTTTATCAAGACACGAATCGGTTAGACTGATTGATTGGTTACAAATTGAAGGTTGGAACTCTATTGGTGGTTCTGAAATAGGTACTAATAGATCAACTCCAAAGGAAACTGATATCGGTATGATTGCTTACTACTTTGAAAAATACCAATTCGATGGTTTAATAATCGTTGGTGGTTTTGAAGCCTTTGTCTCTTTAGAACAATTAGAAAGTGCTAGAGCTATGTATCCTGCTTTCAGAATTCCAATGGTATTAATTCCTGCTACTATTTCTAATAATGTTCCTGGTACAGAATATTCTCTTGGTTCCGATACTTGTCTTAATTCTTTAATGCAATATTGTGATGTTGTCAAACAATCTGCTTCTGCTACAAGAGATCGTACTTTCGTCATTGATGTTCAAGGTGGTAATTCCGGTTATATCGCTACTTTTGCGGCTTTGGCTTGTGGTGCTCAAGCTTCTTATGTTCCTGAAGAAGGTATTCCTTTAGATCAATTGGAAGCAGATATTAATTCCTTAAAAGAAGCTTTCGCTGTTGAAAAAGGTTTATCAAAATCTGGTAAATTGGTTTTGAAAAGTACCAATGCTTCAAAAGTTTTAACTACTCAAGTCATTGCTGATATAATCAAACAAGAAGCTAATGGACAATTTGATGCTAAAACCGCTATTCCTGGTCATGTTCAACAAGGTGGTTTACCTTCCCCAATCGATAGAACTAGAGCAGCCAGATTTTCAATTAAAGCAGTCCAATATATTGAAGAACAATTCGATTCCATCGCTCCTTATAAATATGTCATTGATTTCCCAAGTGATGATAAGAAAGTTGCCTCTACTGCTGCTGTTTTGGGTGTTAAATCTTCCCATTTGAAATTCACTTCAATTAGACAATTGTATGATTTCGAAACTGAATTGGGTAGAAGAATGCCAAAGAAGATTTCTTGGAATAAGACTAGAGATGTTGCTGACCAATTGGTTGGTAGAACTCGTATTTTCAAAAGTTAGCTTGTAAAACTCATTTACACTCATTAACGTCTTAACGTATATCCCGTATTTTTTTCTTCCTGTCTGTTTTTCCTCAATTTATCAATTAAAATTTTTATATATTTTTCTTTTTCTTCTCTTCTCTTATGTTCCCAGTTCTGGGTAGTTTGATTTCCGTTTCATATTTCATATATATATACATTGTCATAAAATTTTATTTATTCAGTATCTGATGCCAATCGTAGTCTATTTTCGCATTAATTTGATGAAATGACTGCAAAAATTAACAAAAATTTTAAAAAGCCGCAAAAAAAAAATACAATTTTTTACAAACATCAATTTTTGCAATAATTGCACATTTTGCTATAAAGTTATTCCGTAAGATTCCTTAAGTGCTCAAAGTTATTTTATTTCTACTTGATGTTTAAAACTACCTTGGAAGACAAACCACGGTCGTTTTCCTATGACTTTCCCAGGGCGTCTTTACAAATGCAGGTAGATAATACTGCTGATACGCAAAGCTTGAATGATGTAAGCAGATCCACTGTACTTCGTCGTTCAACTGAATTAGAATTTATAGCTCCTTCGAGCATCTCAGATACCACATTCGTTGAAAAAACCGAGATGGTTCAAAATAGTAGTGACGAAGAGCCAAGTGGTAGGAGAAAGAACCCTTTTGTTAAAGTCATTCATTCATTTAAGAGAAGTAAAGACGTTGATCCAGAAACTGGTGACGTTCAACTAAATCAAAAATTAGATGGGTTTACGTTGCAAATGATATGTGTGGGTGGTTCTATCGGTACGTTACTTTTCGCCTCTTCATTTTCCATTTCTTTATAGCTAACATCTCAAGGTACTGGGTTATTTATTGGTCAAGGAGCTGTGTTAAAGTCTGGCCCTATTATCTTGATCTTATCAAATCTTATAGTGTCTAGCTTTATTTACTGTATGTGTCAATCCATAGCTGAATTATCCATAAACTGGCCCTCTAATTCTCCACGCTCAATCATAAATTTTTGTACAAAACTTATTGGTAAAAAATTTAGTTTAGTGGTGTCTACTAATTATGCAATTCAGTGGTCTTTGCTTCTCCCACTTGAGTTAGTAGCAGCTACAATAGTATTTGAGTTTTGGCCGGTATTAAGTCAGAATATCCCCAAGTCAGCTTTGATTACAATTTTCTATTTTGTAATCGCCTTCATGAACCTATTAGACGTTAAGTTCTATGGGATTGCAGAAAACGTTTTTTCAATAATCAAGTTATCTGCAATCATTTTGTTTTTCATTATAGGCCTTTTAATTAATTTCGGTGTTTTGGGTGATTCGAGAGAGACTATCGGCTTCAAAAATTGGAGAGATCCAGGAATGATTGCGCCAAACGGATTTAAGTTCCTTATTCCTGCCCTTATTACTTCAGTCTTCTCGCTTGCTGGAAGTGAACTAGTACGTATAATGTTTTCAATCAAAACCGCAAGGGTGGTTTATTAACCTTGTTTTAGATCGGTATCAGTTCTGGTGAAAGCAAAGATATAAAGAATGTTTCTAAAGCAACAAAACAAGTGTTCTGGAGAATATGTATTTTCTATTTTTGCAGCCTATTGCTTATTAGTATTTTAGTCCCATATAATGATCCTATGCTACTTGGTGGAGGCTCTGACGTTAATAGTTCTCCGTTTGTTCTAGCCTTGGGGTCTGCAAATACCGATTTGTTTGCCCATTCAATGAACATAGTTATTCTTGTATCAATTCTTTCAGTCGGGAACAGTGCCATATATGCTTCCTCCAGGACCATGCTTTCATTAGCTCAAAATGGCCAAGTACCCTCCTTCATAAACTATGTTGATAAGAAAAAAAGACCTTTGATAGCAAACTTGATTTCTTTAAGCTTTGGGGTATTGGCATATATTAGTTTATTATCTAAGAATACAGAATCGTTGTTCACTTGGTTGGTTTCTATCTCAGGTAACTCAATTTTATTTACATTCGGAAGTATTTGTTTCTGTCATATAAGGTTTAGAAAATGGCTTCAGATAAACCAAGTTTCTTACAAAGATGAATTTTACTTTACTTCGCCAGTTGGGGTTTACGGAGCATGGTATGGTTTTTTATTCAGTATATTAGTGATTATAGCTCAATTCTATGATGCTATATTTCCAGCAAACCTGAATGTTAGTGTCGGCTCATTTCTAAAGAAAACTTTAGGTATAATCATAATTTTAACTTTGCTAGCCGTAACTAGTCTCCACCAATATTTAAAATATGGAGATCGTTCAATTCTAGTTGAGTTATCACAAGTAAACATAAACGAAGGTGTTTTCAGAAATTCATACACGAGAGAGCTTAACAGAAGTGAGGTCAAACGATTCAAAGAAGCTGAAAAGACTAAGCCGGTTTACAAAAAAATAACAAGTTTTTGGTGTTGAGTTATTCCAATAGCCTTTAGCCTTTAGATAGTTTTGATAGAAAATTTTAACAAGTTTTAAGTTTACTTGGCTACAAAAGTGCAAACATGTAGAATAAGACAACGAAACAGTTGGCAACTTTTTGACAGCCATCTAGTATCTTATTACGGGTTCAAACATTCGTTTTAGTTAATTGTTTTGATCTCACCTCGTCTAGCATCGAAAATTGCAGTATAGGTGCGATTTAGGAAGTAGATCAAAAAAACACACAATACAAAATCAAAAGATATATAAAAGTACTTGGAATCGCGTAGTTGATCTCTTCAGCTAACATTTCTAAAACTATTTGAATAGACGCTCGAGAGAGAAATGGTTACGCCTCAAGAATTGCTATCATCTATTAACAACAGGAGCATAGGTATGTTCGAAAAAGTATCGAGTATTCTCTTTTGGAAAGAATAGCTAACAACGTTTAGAGATCAAGAATGACATTGTCAGTTGTGATGATCCAGGAATGTCTAGATCAACTCAAGTCCAGTGTGATTAAGATTGATGCTGAGGTTCAAAATGAAATTGAAAATATCCCAACTTATGAAAGGAAAAGGATGTTTGAAACCATACAATCATTAATGAGATATATTGATATTAGACATAATTTGATTGATTCGAGTACTTTTGAATTTAGTGGCCATCCAATTTTCCAAATGGAGAGGTTGATCATCTGTACTTACCACCGGTAAAACCTCCAAAAAAGCACAAGCCAATTGAAGTGTCCGGGGAAGAAATGAAGGATGATAAAAAAGATTCTGGAGTTGAAGAATCTGAAAAAATCGAAAACCCCCCAAAATTGTTTCTGCCAAAATTAAGAACTAAACAAAGCTTTGACTCTAGTAAGAATGTGCTTCGTGCACCTATCCCTAAAAGAGACCCACTTGTCCGTGCACCATCACCTAGAAGAGATCCAGTCAGAGTTCCTACTCCTAAGAGAGAATCAACATTGAGAGCTCCCACTCCAAACAAAGATCCAATCTTGAGGGCGCCAACTCCAAAGCGAGATCCAGTTTTCAGAGCACCGACTCCCAAAAGAGAGAAGGCTCCCAGAGCACCAACTCCAAAGAGGGATCCAATTCTCAGACCTCCATCAGCCCAGAAGGACCCGATTCCAAGAGTGCCTACTCCTAAACGTGAAACTGCTAGGAAAACACCTACCCCCAAAATCGAAAGTCAACCAAAGGTCAGATCTGCTTCTACTACAAGGGCAACAAGTAATCTGGTGAATGGTAAGCAACCAACAAGAGTCTCATCTGCACCTGTGGCCGCAAAAGAAGAAACGAAGGCAACTACGAAATCAAGATCCAGTTCTGCTTCATCAACTGAACTGAAACTACATCCTGAAGTAAAGAAGAATACGGAAGAAAACCTCCCGTCGTGAATGAAGAAGAGAAGGCTAAAGATGTCACAGACAACAATGAAACCAAAGAAATGCCTAAGGAAGAGCCCGTTACAGATAACCATGATGACCAGAAACCTGAAGAAAAAGATCTTAAAGTTGAAACTGAAGTGGTGGAGAAGGGATGATCTTGCAGGAGATGGTGACAAGAAAGTGGATGATTCTGAAGTTACTGATAAAGACTCCAAGCAGATGACCGAAAAACCATCCCCTAAAGTCGACGACAAATCTCCAGCTGAATCTAGTCCAGTAAATGATAAAGCGTCATCTGAAGCTAGTCCAAAGAACAATGAATCACTACCTGTTGTCCCAAAGGAAGAAACGCAACCTAAAAGTAACTCAAGTGATGATAAGCCACAAACTAAATCTATTGAAGAAGACGGTAATATACAAGAAGGATTTTCTAATGAAGAAAATTAATCAAGAATTCAAATGAATTTGAAAGTATTCACGGAAAAATAAAATCACCAAGTTCAAAACCACCAAGCTCAGTTACATCACCACTTTCTAGTTTAACGTCACCTAAGCAAAGGGTTCAGTCTAAATTGCAGTCCAAGTTAATGACATTTGAACAACAGCAACAACAACAGCAGCAACAGCAACAGCAAATGTCACCAAAACCAATTAGAATACCTCTGTCATCTGTACAACTGATGGTTCAAAAACTCAGTGCTAATTTCGATCAAGGTAAAGAACACGAAGAAACTAGCGATAAAAGAATGAAATTGGCTGCAGGGGTTAGAATGAATAAAGTCAAAGGTCGTGAAGAAACACCTTTGCATACAGAAACTTACGATAAGATTACCACTGATCTAGAAGAATCCAAGAGCTCAAATGAAGAACTGGATATGAGTCCAGAAAACGTGAATGTCAAATCATTGGATCTTACCGAAAATAAATCGAACAAAGAGATTAAAGAAGAAGATCACATTGAAGATTGTGTTACTAATGAAGAAAGTAATGCAGAGCCGGGTAAAACTGAAGAAGAACAAACGAAAGATACGAGTTCGAAAGATAACAGTATCAGTACCAGCAACAATAAGAACATAAATTTATTGTTTGAATCACTAACCAACACTAAACTTACATTAGAAGAATCTAAATCTAAAGATCAACATGTATTATTTTCTAATTTAAAGAAAGCAATAGTATGTCATCCTGATGATTTCAATCCATATTCTGCACATATCAAAGGAGGGGAGGACTCAGTGATCGCAATTAATTCTGAGGGTCCCATCTTTATTCATGATTTAAATCACTGCGTTCTATTGTTGAAGTGCCATCAATTACGTCTTCATAACATACATAACTGTTTGATTCTTGTGGAGGTTGGCAATGATCGTGTTGTTATTGAAAATAGCGATGGTCTAAGGATTGGATCTTACCCAACCAGTAAAAAGAAAGGGTTCCAACTGGCAAGGGACAAAATTGAAGTTGATGATTTCAACTGGCCTACAAAATTGGAAAAAAACAATAACTTTGACTACTTGAGTAAAACTAAGTTTGAAAAATTTAAAGTTATCAAGTTTAAAGATTGGATCCAAAAAATAGAAGACGGTGAATTGAATGACGAGCTCGACAAGTTCTTTTCTTTTTAGATCATACAATCCCACCGAGTGCATAACAAGTATTCGATAACCAATGTAATAAGCAATACATAATACAATAAATACATAACCAATACAATAAGTAATACACGATTCGTACAATACTACTCTAAAACTTTATCCAGAAGTAACTGATTTTTCTTTTCCGCACGGTATTTGGTGGATCATCCATTTTGGGAGGAGCCGCACTTGTCTGCAAAAAAAAATTAAAGGTTGAAGCAGAAAACCGCAATTTACCGTATATTACCGTTAAAGCTTTCAAATTCGCCTCGTTGGAAGGCTATTTTTGCAATTAGGGAACATGCTACAGTCCTTGGACATCGGGAAGGGTGTCCGTCAGGGAGACGGCAGCACTGGCAGTTGCTTTGAATTTAGAAGTTGTAATGTGCAAGATTTGCAGAGGAACCTCAGTGCTTTTAAGAGGTGAGGCTCAACGGTAAGCTACGGCAAGTATGTGAATACTGTAACACAAGGGCTTTTCCAGAAAATGGTATATAAGAGGATGATATGTCAAGGAAGGTACCATTTCTAGGAGTCAGTAAGAAAATAACTTAACGATAACATGGTACCTATTATTACAAATCCATTACAAGCTTCAACCGACAAGGCCATCCCCATTGGAGAATACCTTTTCTTGAGGATAGCTCAGGCCAACCCTAAGCTTAGGTCGATCTTTGGAGTTCCAGGGGACTTTAATCTTTCGTTAATAGAACATTTATACTGTGATTCCGTTGCCAATCATAAGAATATTCGGTTTCTTAGTTTATGTAATGAGCTAAATGCGGCTTATGCTGCTGATGGTTATGCTAAGGCCCTTGAGGGCCTTTCGGTGCTTATTACCACTCTTGGTGTTGGGGAATTGTCTGCTATCAATGGTATTGCTGGTTCGTTTGTTGAATATTCCCCGGTCTTACATATTGTTGGTACTACTTCTTCAAGACAGGTTGGATATGCTGAATCATCCAACTTGCCAGGAGAGGTAAAGAACATCCATCATTTATTACCACTGAAAGATGCCTTGAAACAACCTAACCACGACGTTTATAAAGAAATGGTTCATAACGTGAGTGTTGTTCAAGAATCATTGAAGGTCGAAGATGAAGAAGAAGTCTTGGTTGAGAAAATCGACCGAGTCTTGAACAAAATCATTAATGAATCCAGACCAGGCTACTTATTTGTCCCAAGTGATTTGAGTGACTTGCAAATCAGTGAAAGATTTTTATTCAAATACTTTAATAATTCTGAATTGAATAATGAAATGATGTTGAACGATATTGCCGATCGTATTGTTGAAAAATTATATAAGTCGGCTAGACCATCAATCATTGGTGATTCCTTGATGACTCGATTCAATTTAATGAAACCGTTTGATGAATTTATTGATAAATTACCAACTAATTTCGTTAAATTATTTGCAACAAATACTTCGAGAATCATTGATGAGTCCAGACCAAATTTCGTTGGAACCTATTATGCCAAAATCTCTCCAAATAATGAGATTCGATTCTCTTTGGAAAATGAAACCGACTTGTTAATCACCTTTGGGTATTATAACATCGAAACAAATACCGGGGGTTACACGGGGGATTTCAGTAAGATTAGCGACCAAGTAATCATTCACCCTGATTATATCTTTTTGGATGGCGAATACATCTCTTTGCAAAACAGTAAGAATGGTGAACGTCAATTTGCCATGAGGGACTTGATGATCAAATTGAATCAAATTTTTGATTCGACCAAATTGAAACACCAATCCAATAACAATATCAAATACCAATATAAACCACCAACTTTTTCTGAAAATCTCACCAAAGATATAACCCAAGAAGGTTTAGTTGACTTTTTCAACCACCACTTACAAGAAGATGATATCTTGATGGTGGAAACATGCTCCTTCAATTTTGCAATTCCTGATTTGAAATTTCCTCGCGGGGTTAAATTCTTGAATCAAATTTACTATAGCTCTATCGGATATGCATTACCAGCAACTTTTGGAGTTTGTGCTGCGGTTAAAGACTTACAAAGTAACCGTAGGGTTATTTTAATCGAGGGTGATGGTTCTGCCCAAATGACAATCCAAGAATTATCCTCCTTCTTAAGATTTGACGTAACCCCTCCTCAAATCTTCTTACTTAATAATTCGGGTTACACGGTTGAAAGAATCATCAAGGGTCCAACAAGATCTTATAACGACATACAAGACAATTGGCAATGGACAAAACTACTCAACTTGTTTGGTGATACCAACAATGATAAACATAATAGTGCTACTTTGAAATCCATGCAAGAATTAACGGACTATGCAGCAAAATTAACCCACTCCAACAAAATCGAATTCATGGAATTGATTTTACATAAAATGGATGTTCCTGAACGTTTCAACTACATCTGCGGCCGTAAGCCCATGCCAAACTAACCCCTCCACTAGTTTATCAGAGCAAAGCTATTTGAATAAGTCCTTCAGGCTCCCAACTCAAATCCAGGTATTCCCTCGATTTGAAAGAAAACGCTTCGGTTGCATACGAACATCTCCACTGTTCGCACTTTAATTCACGCTGCCCTCTCTGGACCGACGGGCCGATAATGATTTTTTCAAACTAGTACAAACCTTTGTATATTAATTGAATACTCAACCAACATTGTTTGTTGTTCATAGAGAGATGCCACTCAATATCAATCGAGATACGAAATAATCAAGCGTTTCTCGCAATAATGTAGCTCCATGTAATAGGAATGGCTCTGCCCTTTTGCATAAGTCCACTTATGTCCGCAAACAGCCATGTCCAGTCAGGTCCGCAACCTTAATTGAGTTCAATGTCCCAACCTTAATTTGGCACTAAGGTGCAAACCTTAGTGGCGACTGACGGTTGGGTATTTGAGGGTAGGAATCGGGGTCTTTTCGGATAGGTTCTTATTTTGAATCCTTAAGCTGATCAATTCGCTCTCGGTTGAAGACCTAAGTCGAGTTTTCCCCACTTCTCAGCTTGTATTACTATTCAGGGTATATATCTATATATATAAGTTTGAAAACCAAGTGGAAGAAGATATCCTTTATTGAATTATAACTACTTGCCAACATGACCACGAACGAACAACAAGCTCCCTTGGCTCCAAAAGACTCTCCATACTTGTTTGATCTTAGTAAAACGAATCTTCCAATCGATGAAGTATTTGACAGATACTTACCGGTTCCAAGAGAGCAGTGTGGAAACTCGGTTCCAATATCTGACACTAAAGAAGAAGGTTACAGTTCGATTTTCCAAAACTCTTTCAGTCCAGGTAATGTGAAGGAAGCATTAGCCAAGGAGTTTTTGACGGTTCATTCTTCTATCAGTACTATGTTGAAATATCATTTAGATAAACAATGCCTTGGAGTCAGAAAGTATGACCACGATTATCATACCTTGGCTGATGAGTATAGTTATATCACTTATAGAGAAATGAACGAGCAGAAGATCAATCTTGGATCGGGTCTTTTGTATTTGCTTCAACATAATCCTTTTAAAGATTCTAGCAAATATAGATCCCATGAAAAGATTGATCGTCATCATTTAGATTTCGACAAATATGATGAAAAGGACTTGTCTTTTATTTTAACCATTTTTGGTCCCAATAGACCAGAATGGGTTATAAGTGATGTGATGTGTGCATCATTTTCAATCACCAATACTGCGTTATATGATACTTTAGGACCCGATAGTTCGCTTTTCATTTTATCTGAAACCGAATCTCCAGTTGTTGTTGCTTCTAAAAACCATATTCATTCTTTGATTGATTTGAAGGCCAAAAACCCAGAACAATTAGGTAATTTAATCTCAATTGTATCAATGGATCCTTTAAACTTGAAGACAAACGCTGCAGATCAAACTTTGGTGAATTTGGCAAGAAAATATAATATCACTTTATTCGATTTCGAACAAGTTGTCCATGTTGGTAAAATGTTTCCTTCTTTAGAATTACCTCCAAGACCTGAAAATGTTTTCACCATTAGTTATACCTCGGGTACAAGTGGAAGTAAACCAAAAGGAGTGGTTTTAACTCATAAGAATGCTGCTGGTGGGATTCTTTTACTTTCGATGAAGAATCCGAAAAATAAAGTTAAAAGAGGTTTTTCATTTTTACCTTTGGCCCATATTTTTGAAAGAGAATTTGTTTGTCTTTACTTGGTCCATGGTTACACCGTTGGATATCCTCGTCACGGTGGTACTCCTTTGACTTTGATTGATGACTTGAAAAGATTTAAACCTACTCAAATGGCTAATGTTCCAAGAATCTTAACTAAGTTTGAAAGTGCATTGAAGTCGGCAACTTTTAAGGCTAAGTCTCCAATTGTTTCAAAATTATATACTCATATAATCAATTCAAAAATTGAATGGCAATCAGAATATGATGGTGCCACAGGTAATCATGCTTTTTATGATAAAGTTTTCATTTCTAAATTACGTAAAGGTTTAGGCTTTGATAACATGGAAACACTCATTACCGGTTCAGCTCCAATATCTCCTTCCACAATTAAATTCTTGAGAGCTGCTTTAAATATCGGAATCATGCAAGGTTATGGATTAACCGAAAGTTTTGCAGGGTTTTGTGCTAGTAATCCCTTAGATAAAGACCCCGGATCTTGTGGTCCAACTTATCCAACCACTGAAATCAGAGTGAAAGAAATCCCCGAAATGGGTTATACTGCAAATGATCCTCAAGGTGCAAGAGGTGAGTTATTATTAAGAGGTCCTCAAATCTTTCGTGGCTATTTCAACAACGAAGAAGAAACTTCCAAAGCTCTAGATTCCGATGGCTGGTTTCATACTGGTGATATTGCTTTAATTTCTAAAGACCACGGTAGATTATATATAATAGACCGGGTAAAGAGTTTTTTCAAGTTAGCTCAGGGGGAATATATCACTCCTGAAAAGGTTGAAAACCAATACTTGTCCAACAACCCTATATTGACCCAATGCTATGTATACGGAAACTCCTTACACCATTACTTGGTTGCAGTTATTGGTGTCGATGTTCATGGTATCAAGAAATTTTTGGTTTCCCATTGTGGATTAAAACATGAAGCAGTCTCCAAACTCTCGGGTGAACTTGTCTTGGAAAACTTAATTAAAAAGGAAAACCGTGTTAAACTTATCCAATACCTCAATAAACATGTCCCCCATTTGCAAGGTTTTGAAAGAATTCAAAATGTTTATATTGAATTTGAACCTTTGACCGCAGACCGTCAACTTCTCACCCCTACCACTAAAATCAAAAGACCTTTCTGTGCCAAATTTTTTAAATCTCAACTTGAAAACATGTACGAAGAAGGTCCCATTGGCCATAGATCAAGAATTTAGATATATAGTACTTTAATCAGTACTATTTGCAATTAGAAATCCGTACATTTTGAACAACAAATTGTAGTGCATATAATGTAGTAGACCCGCGACATCTCTGGATTTTTCTTTTTTTTTTTTTTTCTCTCAATTTTCACTAAAGAAAAATACTGCTTAAGTCAATTAGTGAGTTCAGTTTGCCTTCATCTATCCATCCAATTTCGCTTATATACAAGTAAAATGGTATGTTATGGTACTTGGTGGGATTGAGTTAACCAAGTAATGCTTGATTGAGCTTCTGTTTTGTTTATACCGGTCATACTAACTCTTATAGTCAACAAATACAATCAGTACAAACGTCCAAAGTAAGGACTTGAATGGGTTATCATTGATTGCAGCCCATTCACATATATCCGGCTTAGGCTTAGATGAAAATTTGAAACCAAAGGAATCCTCCCAGGGTATGGTTGGTCAATTAAAGGCTAGAAAAGCAGCTGGTGTGATTCAAAAATTGATTCAAGCAGGTAAGATTGCAGGTCGTGCTGTATTGGTAGCTGGTCCACCATCAACCGGTAAGACTGCTATTGCAATGGGGTTATCGCAAAGCTTGGGGTCAGAGGTTCCATTCACTGCAATCGCCGGTTCCGAAGTATTCTCATTAGATTTATCGAAAACCGAATCTTTAACTCAAGCCTTTCGTAAATCAATTGGTATTAAGATTAAAGAAGAAACCGAGATTATTGAAGGTGAAGTTGTTGAAATTCAAATAGATAGGTCAATCACTGGTGGTCACAAACAAGGTAAACTTACAATTAAAACCACCGACATGGAAACTATTTACGAACTTGGTAATAAAATGATTGAAGGTTTAACTAAAGAAAAAGTTTTAGCCGGTGATATTATTTCAATTGATAAAGCATCAGGAAAAATTAGTAAATTAGGTAAATCTTTCACTCGTGCTAGAGATTATGATGCAATGGGACCAGATACTAAATTTGTTCAATGTCCAGAAGGTGAATTACAAAAAAGAAAAGAAGTTGTCCACACGGTTTCTTTACATGAAATTGATGTTATAAATTCTAGACAACAAGGTTTCTTGGCCTTATTTTCCGGTGATACTGGTGAAATCAGATCTGAAGTTCGTGATCAGATCAATACAAAAGTTGCTGAATGGAAAGAAGAAGGTAAAGCAGAAATTGTTCCTGGTGTTTTATTCATTGATGAAGTTCATATGTTAGATATTGAATGTTTTTCCTTTATAAATAGAGCTTTAGAAGATGATTTTTCTCCAATTGTTATAATGGCTACTAATAGAGGTATTTCTAAAACTAGGGGTACTAATTATAAATCACCTCATGGTTTACCAATGGATTTATTGGATAGATCAATTATTATTCATACTTCTTCTTATAACGCTGACGAAATAAGAACTATTTTATCTATTAGAGCCACCGAAGAAGAAGTTGAATTATCTAATGACGCTTTAGCTTTATTAACTAAAATTGGACAAGAAACTAGTTTAAGATATGCTTCTAACTTAATAGCAGTCTCCCAACAAATAGCATCTAAAAGAAGAAGTAATACTGTTGATTTGCCTGATATCAAAAGAGGTTACATGTTGTTCTTGGATTCTGAAAGATCTGTCCAATACGTGGAAGAATTTTCAAGTCAATTTATCGATGATAATGGTAATGTTACATTAGGAGCTCCTGCAGGTGTTACCAATGATCCTAAAGGTTCAACTGCTTCAGTCTCAGAAAATACTTCCGTCCCAGCACCTTCTAATGATGACAAGATGGAGACTGATTAGAATTGTCATATGTATTTTATAAACCCTCTCTCTTTGTAGTTATTTAGATTCTATGTGTATTAGTTTAATTTGAAAAAAAAAAAGTTTTGATTTTTCTACAATACCTTTTTTACAGTAAAGCAAGCTTGGACTATATTGAAAATGAAGTAAACAAAAAGAAAAGTGTTTGATGGATGTCAAGAAGTAAAAAAGTAATAATTTTTATAAAGGGATAAGAGACAGAAATGGTAATTGAGTAGCATTGATCCTCAACCAGTCAATCTATATAATGCATGTAAATTAACCACTACCTTTAGTATTTAAGATTAAGGCGATAATCATACCATATAATCCTAAAACTTCAGCAAAAATCAATATCAAAACAATACCAACAAATAATCTTGGTTGGTGCATGAATTGTCTCACACCTTCATCACCAACTATCCCAATTGAATAACCAGAGGCCAAACAAGCGAATCCAACCGCCAATCCACAAGCTAAATGCATAAATCCATTGAAAAGTGAATAGTTTTGAGTGGGAGCCAAACCACCAGCAATCAAAACAGAAACAACCAACCCATACACTGACAAGATACCCGACATGACAACAGGAATCAAAGATTTCATTATAAGTTCTGGTTTAAAAGTACCAATACCTGAAATACCAATACCTGACTTAGCAGTACCAATGGCAGCACCAGCACACGATAAAATCATTGCTGCTGCACATCCAGCAAAACCAAAAAAAGGAGCAAAAGCCGGACTGTACTCGTCTCCCAATGCTTCACTCATTATTCTATATGTTTATTCAAAAGTTGAAGTTATAACTATAACACTATCTGTTCCTTAATTAAAGATACCTTTTTTTTTTTTTATTAATTCTCTTTCGTTCAAGACCGCGCGACAAATGTCGCTGTCCGGTAAACCAAATGTCGCACGCTCTTCATCTTTTTAAAAGAAGATCAAAATAATCATAACAACCACAACATTGATAAGGATAAGCAAAGGATGAGTGCCAACCAGAACTACGAGAAGCTACAGCTCTCCAAGCAAGACCTACGTTACTTGTTTAGCCAATTGAGAAATGATATCACTAGCAAATTAGATTACCATGTACCGGGGTCGGGGCCTCGAGATCCATTGAAAATGGAGGTTGAAAATCAACTTAACCAATTCCTTTTGGAGACATTTGAAATGGCGAAGAATGCCATGGTTATAGACGGACACGACTTGCAGGACCAAGAAATACCAGTGAAAGAACTCTTATCTTTAGAAAACATGGAAGAAGTAGCCCCATTTGATACCGAATTGAACAACAGTCTTCGAGAAATCATTGGAGAGGTTGAACGAGAAACCACCGAGATGACTCGACTTCGTCGCGAGTTGCCCAAGAAGTCCCGTAATGCCTATAGCAAACTCATCAGTGACACCGATATGAACGTTACCATGGCATTAACCAATTTGGAAACTGAATCAGAAGAACAAGAAGAGAAAGCTGAATTCACCAACGAGTCGAAACTAAAGGAAATCATCCCCCGAATCGACCATATCATCGAAGACTACCAGCAAAGTTTACTCCTGCTCAACGAGTCAAAGAAAACCATCCCGGAAAGAAGAGCAGAGTTGGAGTCCCTTGATGAGTCCATTCAATTCCTCGAAGCAAGTTATTTGGCACAAAAACATCAGTCTCTGGTACCCCAAAACTCGTCAAGTATATGAAACAGGACCTTATTTAGTTTAGCTTCGTCGTATTCATGAATTTTAATGACCCTTAACAAACTTCAATGTAAGCAGGGAACACTCTCGTCGGCTAGCGCAATCGTAAATCATGTACTGAAGCATCACCAGCATATAGCAGCTTGGTTAGTTGTACTGCTTGAACTGCTTACTTATCCCGACTTACTTATGACTGCTGGAAACTTATCGCCCCAGGAATTGCAAAGGAACGGCAAGAACGAATGCAAAAGGCAACCACACACTTCCTCTCACCGTGCGAGTGCTGCAAAACCTTCACCACTGGAGTCGAGGCCTTCTCTTTGTAAATTGGTCAAGTTGAAAGTCTGAAAAATTTCACTAACAAAAAAAAAAAAAAAAAAAAAAAAAAAGAGAGTTGTTTTGATACGTTCCCAAAACGGAAAGTAAATAACATAAACAACGAAAAAAACGTAAAACATAAACACAATTAAACAAATATTTCGATTCATCTCTCTTTAATCTCAATTCATTAGGCTAGTTTGGTAATTTTGTGGATGGGTCACACTGCTAGCTGAGTAGGAAGTATTCTGTTTCATATATCTATTGGCTTTCTTCTTCATTTTTATCTGCTTAGACTTTTTCTAACTTTTTTTTTTTTTTTTGTTTTCTATAATCGTTCTAAGTTACCGTCTAATTTCTTTAATCTTATTTATACCCCGGTAGCATCCAAAGCTGTTACATTCGCTCGCTTTCATTCACGCTAGTCTTTCTTTTATTCTCCTTGCTTTAGATCAAAAGGCTGTTCAATCGGAATAGACGAAATAATCGAGGATGGCGGTTAATAATATCGTTTCCAAATACTTGGAATCTATAGATAATCCGGACGCCGCCCCTGTGCTGCCTTTGAAACCTTCGAATAGGTTCAATGCCTCTCCCACGAAAACCCCGTTAAAACAAACGGGGCCCCATAAAAACGAAGATGAAGGTGATTTAGATAAGCTTGCCAAACAATTGACGGGTAATCAAAGCTCCACTCCTTCCAAAACTGATTTGCTAAAGAAAAGATTCGAATCGGATTCTGCTACCGTTTCCTTTTTCAGAGATCAAAGTAAGGCCAATTCTAATAATAGTAGTCGAAATGGGTCTCCCGGTAAGAAAGTAACATCCAATACTCCTAATAATAATAATAATCCCATAACAGTCAATGATGATGCTGATGCTGACGACGAAACCCCAAGTTGGGCTAAGGGTAATTACCGTGATATCTTAAGTAAAACCCCAAAAAGAACCAATGGTAGAGTTAATAATCAAGTAGATGAGTTGAAAACTCCTGCAAATAAAGTTACTCGCCAGTTTGATACCTCTCCACTTAAACAGAATAATTTAAATAATACCCCGTCCCCTAATAAACCTAATGGACTTCATACCCCTGCAAATTTCACCCATACCGCTAAAAAATTTGGTGGATCATTTGGTAGAATCGATACCCCAACTGATTTAGGTTCTACTATAACCAGAAACACTCGTCTTGAACCAAGAACTCCATCTCCCCAAAAACAAAAACAATCTTCTCCAAGAAACTATCTAGCTTCTCCTGGTAGTGCTACTTCCAGAGATTCTCCCGGTTACGAATATTTATGTCGTATTCTTGCCATCAAAAATTGGATGGAACCTATAATACAAGAAGAAATTAATCAAGATCCAGTTGAATTAATATCTTATATCAGAAACGGTATCCATCTCGCTAAATTATCTAAAGCAGTCCTTGGAACGACTAAAAAAATATTTACAAATGATTCAAGATTACAATTTCAACATACTGATAATATCAATCAATTTTTTTACCTTTTGAAAAGAAAAAATGTTCCAGATCTTTTCAGATTTGAGTTAACTGATTTATATGACGCTAAAAATGTTCCGAAAGTTTGGTTTTGTTTACACGCTTTAAGTTATATTCTTGCGAAAACTAATCCAGGTTATGGTTATATTGAAGATCTTGTGGATCAAGTTGATTTCACTGAAGATGAAATAAGAGCTGCAAACAGAGCCTTGGTTGGTTGCAGTTTACCAAATTTCACTAGTGTCGATACTGGTGACACTTATGAAGAAGAACCACCAGTTGTACCCAAACCTGTTTTCCAATTTCCTAAAACCCCTGCTAATCCTACTCACTCAACTATTGAAGATGATCATCAACATTTACCTGGTAGAGATGTAGCAGTTTCGAGTAAACAATACTCTGAACGTCCTAAACCAACCATGGTTGATAAATGTGTTGAAACTGAGTTGGAAAATCCTTTCCATTTGAGTAGATCAAGAACTATTGATAAGTCTGTTGATGCTAGCTTTAGTGATCTGCTCAGGTCCTCTACTTCTAAAAAAGTTGAAAGAGATGTCCAAACTAGTCCAATCCGCCCAAAATATCAAGACGTTGCTACAAGTCCTATTAAAAATAATAGATCAAGTGTTACTAATCGTTATGAAAAATACTTACAAGAAACAAACCAAACTGAAGAATCAAATGCTGATACAAGTAGAGACTCAATTAATAGGAACGCATCTAGTAGGATCAAAGATCATCATAAAGCCATTTATAATTCATTGGATTATACTTATAATCCATTATATACCCCCGAAATTGACGATCACATTGATAATATAATCAAAGTTCAAGCTTTAGCAAAAGGTGCCAGCTTCCGTTATAAAATGTTCATCGACCGTATTCTCTTGAAGTCATATGAAGAAGAGTTTACAGTGTTCTGTTCCGTCATAAGAGGTAATGCTTCTCGTCGTAGAACCATTGATTGCAAACGTGACGACTTAATAGTTTTTGAAGATGAAATTATCCAATTACAAGCAATCGCCAGAAGAAAATTGTTTAATTCTAAATCTAAAGTCGATTTCTCTGATTCTGAGAAAGCAATTGTGCTACTTCAAGCCATTATTCGTGGAAGAATTGAAAGACTCAGGGTGGAAAATACCAAGAATGATATTGTGCTGGCTACTTCTAATGTCATTGAATTTCAAACTGTTATCAGAAGAAATAAGATTCATTCTAAATCATCGGTAATTTTAGATAACATTGATTATATTGAAGATAGTGTTTTATCACTTCAATCCGTTGCTCGTCGTATCCTCTATCAAAGACAAACCAATAATAGTATCATTTCTGGTTTAGCTAATAGTGGTGGTATTGTTCAATTACAGTCTCTTATCCGTGGTAACAAAACCAGAATCGAATGTTTTAGAGTCTTGAGAGGTATGTTTAGGGCTTCTACAATGATTGCTGACCTTCAAAGTATTGCAAGAGGTGGAATTGCTAGAACCAAGTTGTGTAATAATGTTTTGATTACTTTGATGGGTCAAGATGATAGAATGAACGAACTTTTCGCTAAAGTTAGAGGTAATGCTATCAGAAGAAGATTCAACTGGCAAAAACAAGTTTTGTATTTCTACGAAGAAGAACAAATTTTACCACTTCAATCCAAATTTAGAGGAATTTTAAGTAGGTTTAAAAGAGAAATCATTCTTGACGATATTTATACTGAAATTGGTTCAGTGATCGATTTGCAAAGTCGTATTAGAGGGTTTAAAATCCGTAGGGAAATTGTCTCCATGTTCAATTATTATACTATGAATCTAGATAAGGTTATCCGTGCTCAAGCAATGATTAAAAGTAAATTTACACAAAGGGCTTATAAATCATTACTTAATATGAAAAACCCACCATTATCGGTAATTCAGAGATTCGCTTCATTATTGACTGACAATGATATCGATTATCAAGAGGAAATGGAATTGTCGAATTTGAAAGATTGTATCATTGAAAAATCAAAATCCAACGAAGAATTAGAATCACAAATTGAGAATTTAGACATCAAGTTGAGTTTATTGGATAAAAACAAAATTACAGTTGAAGACTTCATTCAGCATAATAATAAATTCAAACTTTATAAACCCTCTGCCAATCATGCTGCTCACATTAAAAATTTAGAAAAATTGAATAAGTCATCTAGAGAAAGAATTGAATTATATCAATCAATGTTTTACTTTTTACAAACAAAACCATCCTATTTCATTAGACTTTACAAAACTCTCAGTGTTGAGTCTAAAGGGTCAAATTTTTGTAAATCTTTGCAGAATTTGATTATAAGTCTTTTCCCTATAAAAAATTCTTCAATTGACAATCACTCTCGTGAAGAGTTCTTCTACGTCAAATTTATCTTTGCTTTGATGAGGACTGACATTCAAAAAAACTCCAGAAATATAAGTGATTTAACTAAAGCACAATCATCATTCTGGGTTGAATTCTTTTTGCAAATAAATAATCATACATACCAAAGAACACATTTGAAATCTTTTATGGGTAAAATTGTTACTCTCTTAATTGAAACTGATGAAGTTTCCTTTGAGTCAGACCCAACTGTGATAAATGACGGTATTGCTGATAGGGAAATCAAAGTTCATGGCTATAGTGATAGGCCAAAAGGTATGACTCCCCAAACAGCAATTAAAGATCCGGAAGTTTCTGCTGCTTTTGTTGAAAATTTACTCAGTTTAAGGGAGTATGCTACAAGCGTTCTTGAAGTCTTGCAAGCATCTCTCAATAAGGTCCCTATTCATGTGAGGTTGATCGCCAGGGAGGCCTTCAAATTATCACAATTGCAATTTCCAGAAAAATCTGAACAACAGCATTTATCCGTTGCTGGTGTTATCTTTATTAAACACTACATATCTACAATTTTACAATACCCTGAAAACTTTGGTTATTTAGCAAAAGATCCATTTAATCCAGAATTATTCAATACCAAAGCCAAAGCAAACTTGAAACATTTGAGCAGAGTTCTTCTTCAAGTGTTTTCCATGAAGCCATTCAGTGACAACTTCTTGAAACCTTTGAATGATTACATTACTTCATCCATTGATATCACTAGAAATTTTATTTCACAATTAATAGAAGTGAAAGATATTGAATACGAATACGAACTCAACGACTACGATGATATAATCACCCACGAAAGACCTAAATTAATGATGAAAGTTAGTGAAATGATTCAAATTGAAAAAATTGTCGGTCAAAATATTGATATCATGGCTCCAAGTGCCGATGACCAATTGTATAATGTAATCTCCAAGTTAGACGAACTCGTGAATTCCGCTGATGATCTCGTATCACTTACTGAATTAGGAACTATAACATTGAATTTAAATCCAACTACTAAAGAAGACTCATTGGCTGATTCTAAAGTGAAATCACTTTTTACTCAAGCTAAGAGATGCATTTTATATATCATCAGAATACAGGATGGTGATGGTCTTTTGGAATTATTGATTTCAAGAATTAAAGAAAGTCATGAAGACAAGTTCAGAAAAATTGTTGCCTCTGAAAGAAAAGAATCCGAATCTTCTAGACATCATGAGAAAAGAAGACCATACTATAGAACATCTTTGGGCGATCTTTCAACTTTAACATACCGTGAGTTGAAGAAGATGGCCTTAGAGATTATTTTACAGTTAGAAGGTATGGGCCAATTAACTCGTGAAAACTCATTCCAAGAGCTTCTTAACCAAATTGCTGTTGACATCAAAACAAAAGATGATCAAAGAATTACCCGTAAATCACAATTGGATATTGCTACTAAGACTAATAATAAATTACTTGAAAAAGAAAAGTTCTTGAGTAGACAATTGAATGATTACAACAAGCATATTGAAGGTATATTAGCTCAATTACAACTGAGACCAAAAGATAAAAAGATTTTTAACATTATTCCGGTTTTCAGTAAACAGTATTTCTATCACCGTGAACTTAAAAAGAACAATAGATTACCTAAGTTTGGGTCTTATATATACTCTGTCAAAAAATTAATGGATCAAAAGATCTTGTTAGATTTTGGCGGATTGATAACTCAAAAGTTTTCATCTTCATCAAAAATAGATTTTATGTTCAGTTGTCACGAAGTTGGTATATTTGTGATCGAAGCAGCAGCTGGATCTGTCACTGTCCCTGGTGCTTATAACACCATATCCTTGGATCAATTATTAAACTATCAATATGAGAATAAACAAAAATTGGAGTTATTCTCGGGCATGGTTACTTTCGATGCTCAAAACTTAACTTCCTTCATCTTCAAAAGATTTTATGACCTCAAAAAAGATTAGATAATAATAATTCAGTGTTCCTTCTCAATACCTATGGGTATTACTCATACTACTTTTTTGCATTTCTTAATCGGTGAGCATTGTCTATATCACCTTTTAAAAACTTTGTATTTAATCCAAAGTCTACATAAAAATAAACGTAATAATTATATTTAAAATTAAAAATTCGTAGCATTTCAACAATAACTAAGGAAATTGGAATATTTTATTTTCAAAGGCCATATTTTAGTCTATTTTTTTAACAATTCATCTATTTTATTTTCTAAAACTTTTAATCTTTCGTCTTTCTCTAAACCGGCATCAGTCAACTTAGTTACTTGAGATTCCAATTGTTCGACAAGACTTGCAAGTTTTTCGACAGTTGCCTTTAAGGTTGGGGCACCTGCTGTTTTAGTGGAGTTGGATGTATTTGGAGATGCTTCTTTAGCAACTGGGGCTGAAGGAGTATCAGATTTAGATTCGATTTTGGATTCTTCTTTAATTGCAGGCTTTGGCTCTTCCTTCTTTGGTTCAGGTTTTGGTTCTTCCTTCTTAGGTTCAACTTTTGGTTCCTCCTTCTTTGGTTCAACTTTTGGTTCAACTTTTGGTTCAACTTTTGGTTCAGCTTTTGGTGTTTCAGGTTTTTCAACTTTTTCCCAGTCATCATCTTTACTTGCTTGACTTATTCTCTTTGAATCTTCATCGTCAGACTCGTCATTGACTTTATTGAGCATAGTGTCGACTTTAGTGGAAGTTTTCAATAAATCATCAACAGTTGCTTTAGGTGATTCTTTAGCAGAGCTGGATTCAGTGACATCTCTTGTAATTTCTTTTTCTTTTTGTTCAACTCTTTCCTTAGTTTTTTGCTTTTCCTTGATGGATTCTTCTTTTGAAGAAGCCTCCTTTGCTTTGGCTTCATCAACGATAACAGCAGGTTCAGATTCTCTTATATCTGGTTGAGTTCCTTCATAAATGGCACCCATTTTCAATAATAAAGGTCCATTACTGTCTTTACCACTGAGCCAATCTTCAGCAGTTAAAGCTGGCTTAGAAGAAGGAGCATCTGGGTAGATATCATCTTGAAACAATTCTGATCTTCTAGGAACAATGAAGGAAACAGGTTCGATAGAGTGATCATTAACAGTTTTGAAAGATTTCAAAATTTCATTTTCTTTTACATTAACAGTGGATTTAGGAGCTGCAGCGAAACCTCTTTGAGGATCAGTTGAACTATATTGAGATAATTCATGTAAGACATCATTTTCATATTCATAATAACGAATGTTACCATCACCTTTACCAGCTAAATATAAGATTGAGTTTGATTCATCAAAAATTGGAATCAAAACACCAGAGGAGGCGTCAATAACCATAAAGCCATCAATTGGGCCCTTATCAATATTATTAATATCCCAAACACCAACTTGACGATCAGATATTCTAGAAAACCCAGTAGTTATAATACGATCAGTATTACCTAACCATACAACTCTAGAAGGTTTAGCACCAGAGTGAGCAGGACCTTCAGATATAACTTTACCAGCTCTAATATCCCAAATTCTTAATTTTTTATCTCTTGAAGTAGTTGCTAATAAACTACCATTATAATTGAAAGCAAAAGAAGTAACTAAATCTTTATGTTGTAAAGTATGGACTGCTTCTCCAGATTCCAAATTCCAAATTTTAACTGAGTAATCCATTGAGCAAGAGGCTAAGATATTTTCTGCACATGGATGGAAGCCAACATGACCAACTTTTCTAGTATGACCAGAAAGAACTTTAGTTGGTTCGATAATATCTTTAACTTCGTCATTTTCATTAAGATATTTGTGGAATGAATAATCTTCTGGGATGTCCCACAAGAGGATCTTACCATCATCAGAACAACTAACTACTTGTTGTTGATTGAAAGGATTAAAAGCAGTGTCTAATACTGGACCTTTATGACCTCTAAATAAGGACACAGTATCAGGAGCTTTACCAACTTCAGTAATTGGAATAATCGCGAAAGCACCACCACCAGAAGCATCCCAATTAACAGATATATATTTACCGTTAGTATTAATAATATTTGAATCCCAAGCGTTCTTGGTGATTTTCAAATTTTCATAACATAATTCTTTTTTAGCAGCTTGACCAAATACATGACGATATTTGGATGCTCTAACAAATTTACCACTACATCACCAAATTGTTAGTATGACTGTCAAAACATTACAAACAATTCACTAAACATACCTCATTTTTGATTGAAGAGACGTTTTAAAGTCGATTCGTGATAACGAGTGACGAAACTTAGCAAGTTGAAAATTGTAAAAAAAAAAAAGGTCTAAACTGCTGGTGACTACCTTAACAATACTAGACTATAAGAATGGATGGTAAGTTGATGCAATTGAAGTACTACAATCAACTTGTTCAATTAAATTCTGGCTTGAATCGATACAAAACAGGTAATCAAAACGTAATCGGATTATTTCCTTTTGAAATTTTCAGTGCAAAGAAAACAAGTAAACAAAAGAAGGGAAAGGGCACCAATACAGGACCCGTACATCTAAAAGAACACTGTGAAAAGGTATAAACTAAAGAATATAAATATTATAGAACAAGAAATGAAGAAGATACGAGGCAATTAGACCAATGTAGTGATTAAATAGCCATGCGATCTACTATTTGATGTAAGTCACTCACGTAACGATCAGGAATTCTATCACCTTGACCTCCGGCAACTCTAAGAATCAATTCGTTCAATTCAGAAGAACCCAAGATGTCGACGTGTTCAGCAGTTTTAGCACCACCTCTGATATCATATCTATCAGGCTCGTGTTTGATTTCGACAATTGTCACGTTGATATTTGCTGGGTTGAAACGAGAGTTTGGTTTCTTCCATTCATGAGACATTGTATGGGTTAATAAGGAAACGGTTCCATCACCATCGGCCATATAAATTGGGTTTTCATTTTCTAAATCAATGGTCATTGGTAATAAAGCAGTAAAATCATCACCGTAATTATAAGCTCGTTCAGTTGGGTTACCTACTCCATAGAAACTATAAATTCTCATATCTGGGGCAATTGGTAAAGAAGCTTCTAAAGGATTTGACCATTTCAGATGATCTTGATTATTCTTCAATAATTCATTTTTAGTTTTAGCAATACCATAAGAATACTGACTTCTAACTCTATTTGAAAACCAATCAGGAGAAAAATCTAAAATATAATCAATCGAAGTAGCTATAGTAAAATTACGACTAGCACTCAGATTTTTTTTAGAAATATATCTTATAAAATTACCAACTGATTCCTTTTTAGTACCTTCAATTTCAACATCAGTTGAATTTGTGATTAAAGTATTTGAAGGATCATCAGGAGCGTGAGTTAAATTTCCCCAAATTACATCACCACCTTTTGGTAACATTGCAGGAACACCACCAAAAGTTCTAACTAAATCAACTCTTTCTTTTCTACTGAAAAATTTTTCTAAACCATAAATGGCCAATTGATTCATTTGAACAGTATCTTTCATTTCACCAGAAAGTAAAACCGGGATAGTTTTAGGAGTACCTAAAATACTACCACTAATATCAATAATTGAATCAAGATAAGTATTACACCAATTTGGACCCCCATTACCATAAAGATCACCATTGGCTTCAACCCATTTCATAAAATAAAAAATAACTTGAGACCCCATTGAATGACCAATTAAAATCGACTTTTCGCCAGATAATTTATAAATAGTTTCAATTTGAGTTTTCAATTTAGTAAAATAACCATCTCTAATTTCTAAATCTAAATAAGCTAATCTCCAGTCGTAACTAGCACTTAACATATTATTTGGACCATAACCAATAACAGCTAAATTCTGAATAATTTTATTCCAAATCCAATAACCAGCAACAAAGAAATCAGAAGATTCAAAACCTTGAGAAGCTCTTAGTTTAATATTAGGAGGATCTAATCCGGTTTCAGGATCTAACATAATATGCTTTAACCAACAAGTTTTATCTAAGATCATGGTACGAAGCATGTAAAAAGACCCCCATAATCTTTTTCTAAAATGATGAATTGAAGGACAATCCCCGTCTTCATTTAACCCCCAAGATTCAATACCAGTTGAAATAACACCAGGAACCATAATAACATTATGTTTGGCAGTTAAGTTATATTGTTCCACCATTCTTTTACCAGCAGAAAAAGATTCTGCTGAACCGTTTAATTCATCAGGTTTATTTGAATCTTTATTTTCAAAATCATTCAACATTGATTGAATTCCGGCAGGCAACAAATCTTTCCAGTCATCCAGGAAAAATGCTGAAGAATCAAAACGAACGATTTGTTCTAATTCATTTCTTAAATCTTGATTTGAAAAAGTTGATAAGAAAATTGTTAATAATAATCCAAGCACTGCACCAAGTACAAAGACAACTCTTCTCGATTGGTAAAGTTTCTTCTTCAATTCTTTCGAGTCTTTGCTTTTATGTAATGCTTTTTTCAACTGTTCTTTATTCTTTTCAATTGCTTCGGTTGATTCTAAGGATTCGGTTAATTCTGGTGTTGCAGTATTGGAATCTTCATCTTCATTAACATTTATACCGGTTGTTTTCGCAATCTTATCCCCAATCGAAGATAAGATAGCATGCTCATTATCATTATTCTCCTGCTTTGATTTCAGCTTCCGCTTAATTGGTTTAGGCATTTTCAGTAAATGAAGTTGACTGATTGTTATTTTTTTTTTTTTTTTTTCAGTTGATATACTTTTTTTCAGTTGATATACTTTTTTTTCAGTTATACTTTTTTCAGTTGATATACTTTTTTTGCGCTCTTACAACGGTATAAGGGTTTAGATATTCTATTGATAAACTATAAACACGCAGACCTGCTACCGTATTATAACGCATCCATGGTATAGTCGTATTCTATACCGGGAGTGACACTGGCAATGAACTTTAAGAAGATGATGAGATACTGGTCCACCCTAATGCCAGTATCCTCTAAGGAAAGATCGGCAATATCTGGTTCGGAATTCTTCCTTTTAGCATGTTTCATCAAAACCTTCATGACTGAAGAATGTTTACAAGGATGAATTGATATCGAGGTGGTGTTATAAGTGATTGGTAAGTTTTCAATGGTTGCAGTTTTATCTTTATAATCATTACTTATATCATCAAACATTTGATTTGGTAATAGCGGAATACCATTTGAATTAAACCCAACAAGATAAAGTTTAGGCACTCTATAAGAAGTAGAATAAGTAATGTATAAATCGTATTTACGAACTTCGTTATTGGAATCAATTTGTTGGAAATCGTCATCATCTTCTTCTACATCTTCGATATCGTCTTCCACCGAATCATCAATGAGATCATCTATATCCTGTTCTTGGTTCTGATCGTCTTTCTTTAATCGATCAACGTGATCTCGATTATTAATGGGTTTAGATTTTACCCAACCATCTTCATCTTCCTCTTCTTCATCCTCGTCCTTGGTAGAGTCAATTCCATAGTAAGTCGACACCCTCTGATACGAAGGAACGTGTCTTGTTATCAAATACTGTTTATCAGGAGGTAAAAACGATTTTTTTAACTTATCAGGACAAGACCCCCATTGCCAGGTTGGAAATTTATACACTAGATAATCGCCAGCCTTGACAAACTCGTCCGGGGAAATTTCTCCGGTGGTGGAGAAGTTGGACTCGGTGTTTATAGGAGTGAGGTATTCTCTCAATGATGAGAGCTTTGATCTTATCGACATGGTTGGTGGTGGTTAATTGCCTTCGTTTTGTTTTATCAGACGCTTATCAAGGGATGGCGGGATTGGTGTATGGGCGTATGAAAAGGTCACGTGGACAACACCCGTGCACCAACACACCCGTACCTTTACTAAACATCAACAACAACATCAACAACATCGACGCCAACACCAACAACACCAACAACACCAACAACACCAACAACACCAACAACACCAACACCATCACAACACCAACACCAACCATCACAACACCCGTTTGTTTGTTTGTTATAGTGACAGAAAAGAGTGTTTATTTACGTTTGTAGTGCTGAAGCAACACGTCCGGTCTAAAAGACTCGTAATTGATAAAGGTGTATTTGTACAATTGCCATTATTGTACGTGATGGCTACTGGCACGGTATTATTAAGACCAGCTTCTTCCTATACAAGATCTCGTATAAGGCTCAGGTACTTACCTGGAGTAGATGTTTATTTGGAAGATAAAGACGCGACGTTATTGTGATTTTGTTTACATCCTCAATCGAGTATTAACAATTTCGATACGATTAAAGTATTTACAATTATTCAACTTGTAGCACTAAAGTGAGTATTTGTTTATTTTACTGTCAAGGTATTGGTGTTGGATCTGTTTATTTATTTTTCACGCTTTATAGGATTGATTCACGGTTTTGGAGGATTCTAATTTTCAACTTATATATTAAGCAAATTGCCAAAGGTATGAACTATTACTTGTTAATAACTTATAAGTTAAATAGAATATAGGTAATCATGTCTATTAGTGCATCTACTCCATCCAAGAGAATTGCTTTGGCACCAATCAATTTGAATGTTAATTCTCCTTATAAAAATCAAAATACTTCTACTCCCCATCGACTTAATAGACTGAAAACCAATATCACCAGTTTATTAAATAGCGTATCCAGACCATCAACTCCATACAAAAGTCCAAGTAATAAGAAAATATCCAGTATTAGAAAACCCAACCATAAAATCTTCACTAGTAACTCCTTTTCAGATTATAAAATAAGTAATAATAAAAATGCAACTGCTGATTTAGCTGCTACCAAATTAAAATTGAAATTACAATTGGCTTTATATAAAGTTCAACAACAAATTAATAAAAAAATTAGTTATAACGAAACCACGCGTCCAATATCAAAATTTAACTCGTATACAAAGTATATTAAACAAAATGAATCAAATCACTCGACCCCAACCTCCTTCAATATGAGTCAGGTATCCAGTGCTACCCCACCATCCCCAACGCATTACCAATCGTCGATTAATATCAACTTACAAACCAAGACTAATTCATCAATTGCAAGTTGTAATAATCATCGAAACTTAAAATTAAAACCTTCATTAAGCTCAATTGCTAAACAGAAAAATCAATTAAAATTATTTCAAATAAAGAAAAATTCTTCTTTCTATAATGAAAATAATCAGTTACCGTTATCAAATCCTTCAATTAAAACTTTCCACCACCAAACAAACTTACCTTCCATTAATAAAATCTTGAAAACCCCAATTAAATCTTCTAGAAACTTGGTCAATAACGATGAAACCATCGATGAAACCATCGATGAATCTTCTTTGGCAATTAACGTTAAAAAAAGAGATATCTTAACCTCTTCTCCTTTGAAAGAACATAATTTTGGCACCCCAAATAGCTTCAGCGTGGCAAAAAGTTTATTACAATTAGGATCGGGTTATTACTAACTTGTATAGATTATGATTAAATGATTAGATAATACCATTGTAGATTGCCTGTTCAAGCAAGTCAAGCCGTGTAGCCTCCGAATTGACTCATTAGGTCTACTCCTCATTGTACTGAGTCATTGGGTTGTATTGTTAATATGCTGTTAATGTACTGTCAATGCGCTGTCAATGTACTGTTCAAGCCGTGGTGCTGCTAAATTCGTACCTGTAGATGGCCAAGCCCGTCTAGATTCCAAACTGATTCAATCGGTACTTCAATCCGTAGTACTTCAATCCGGCTTCAATCCGTAGTACTTCAATCCGGCTTCAATCCGTAGTACTTTAATCCGGCTTCAATCCGTGGTACTTCAACCCGGCTTCAATCCTTAGTACTTCAACCCGGCTTCAATCTATACTACTGCAGTCCGTACTATGACTATTTCATGTAGTCCCATCCGGAACCTAAGCTTGTTCCGAAGCTGTAATGCCCTTCTATGCCCTCAGGAGCCTGACAAATCAATCATTAAGCCACAATCCACACCGTACCACCCTTGCGGGATCTTCTATAAAGGCTTGATAGTCAGCATCCACATCAATATGATTACAATTCATCAGATTACATAAGATCAAACAATGCAAACCTTCAAACTTAATAACGGTGCTACTATTCCTGCCATTGCTTACGGCGCCGGAACTGCTTGGTTCAAATTTGGTCAAGATCAAATTGATACTAAATTAGTTGACACTTTGAAATTGGCCATCAAGAAAGGCTTTACCCACATTGACGGTGCTGAAATCTACGGAACCAGTGGTGAAATCGGAGAAGCTATCCAACTGGTCCCCAGAGATCAATTGTTCATCACCTCCAAGTATAACACTGGTGATAGTCTGTATGCCATTCGCAGTGCTTACGAAAACCCTTACCAATCTTTGGTTAAAGAATTGGAAAATAAGCTCAAGACCCCTTACGTCGACTTGTACTTGTTACATTCTCCATATATTAAGAAATCATTCCATGGAGTTAGCTTGGTTGAAGCCTGGCAGAATTTAGAAAAATTGGTTGAGGACGGATACGCCAAAACCATTGGGGTCTCGAATTTCAAAGTCGAGGACATTCAGGAGATATTAGACTCCAACCCCAAGATTAAGCCTGCTGTTAACCAAATTGAATTCAATGCTTATTTACAAGAACAAACTCCAGGAATTGTCAAATATTGTCAAGAACACGATATTTTGGTTGAAGCTTATAGCCCATTAGGACCATTGTCAAAGGGTAAACCAGGACCAATTGACGACTATGTTGAAAAATTAAGTGGAAAGTATCATAAAGCAGAAGAGCAAATATTGTTAAAATGGACTTTACAACAAGGTATTCTACCAATTACCCTTTCAACCAAAGAAGAAAGAATTGTTAAATTTCTTGACATTTTTGATTTCGAATTAACTAATGAAGAAATTAAACAAATTAGTGAATTGGGTAAACAAAAAACATTAAGACAATATTGGACTAAGGAGTATGACCACTATAATAAATGAATATCCTTGGATAACTGTTTTGAATTCAAGATGTAGTAATGTATACAGATTATAGGTACATAATACATGAGAAATAAGGTTTATAACTGTTGTAATGATTTTCGCTAATCAAACTCTCATTTCAGAGATGGCTGGTCATGATGTAATTGACAAACCTATAATAGGTAATTAAAATAAATCACCCCATCTGCAATAAACGATTATTCCATTTTACTTTCAGCACATTAAGTAAAATAATTAGTACAAGTTTTAGTTAGAGTATCAAATTTCAACTGTCAAGGATATTTTTTAGTTATTGTATTTGAATACAATAGCTATCAAAAAGAGTGACAAGATAACACGAATTAACTAATTTCATCAGATTGTTAATCTAAAAAAGTTAGTTAACGGTGCATTAGCTGAAATCCGTATAATGTCTATTGAGGATTTCTTGGGGTATGGCATTGTAATTAAAAGGCTCAATAATATAGGCTATCGGTTTAGACTACACTAGCGGAACCCCAATTTCTATTGTTTTAAAATTTTTTTTGCTACAACCGTTTTGAACAAGATTAAACGATATTATAATACTAAAGTTAATCGTCAATGGCTAACGGCATCGTCTCTAAATTAGCGAACGACAACCGTTAATTTTGTGAATTTACATTAAAAATAAACAATTAATGAGATACAAAATTATATTTAACTAATCCTACTTACAATAAACTTTATTGCTTCGCATCTGTCGCTGCCCCAGTTGAAGGTACACAATGCACTAACAGCCCCTTCTCGTTAAAAGTTGACCTTCATGTGGATTACAGGTTTGCAGTCACATCAACTAATTGATTAATTACTTCACCAATTTGATTAATATGATTATTCAAAACATTAAATTTGGAGAAGGACGGAAATTCAAGTAATCCATTCAGTTGATTGATAGTAGTACCTGGAGGGAACTTATTATTAATGATCATTTGATTAATTAAATTTTCAATATTAATATCGAATTTGGGGAAAAAATTTTCAATTTTAGTTAAGTAAATTGATTTATAGTAAAATGGTAAATTAGCAAGGTTATTTTCAAGAAAATTAGATATTAATTTAATTTCATTGAGTCTAATGATCTTATTAAAAATTGGGAAGGTTATTTTAATTGATTCGATAAAATTTTGAAATTTTTCAAAACTTATAAATTGATTATTTTGATAGATTAATTCAAAATATTCATTAATTGGTTCTTTATCAATGGTCAAATTCGATTCTTTAATATAAGTAAGAAGTTTTTGTTTATTAAAATCACTCCCATTAAGTAATAAACAAATTAATATTTTATATTGAATATCTTTAATTAACCAATTAATTGCTTCATCATCTTTATTATTTAAATTATTCAATATAATCAACTTCTTATTAACCAACTCAATGAACTTGAATTCCTCAACATTAGGTGCTAATAAGTATTGATAGTCAGTTAGTAAATCATTATATTTAATTCTTAAATATAATAATTCATCATTGGGTGATTTTAGTCCAATTGATAAGTTATTAACTTGGATTGACTTGAAATTTTTCTCCACTCGTTGGTAATTTATCGATTGGCCTCCGAAAAATAAGTGTAATTGAATTTGATATATTTGTAACATTATTGATAATTCTTTATCTTTTGCATATTTTTCAAATGGTAATCGATCCACAATTTGATCAATATCAGTACAGTACGGTATCAATGAGCATAAGTACTGTAACTCAATCAACTTGGACGTGTTGGGAATCGAGTCCCGCGATAACAATCGATCAATCGTGTTTAATGAATGTACATTATCAGTCATCTTGCCCTGGGGATGTAGTAGTTATTCAATAGCTAATCTTTTTTCCTTCTTTTCATCTTTTGATCCCTGGTCACGTGCATGTGCTTGATTATGTAATGGCACCTTATCAATACCCTTCCTACTCTTCTCTACTCACTTACTCTGCTCCTACTTCTCTACATCTCTACTCATCTAGTGGAACCATTGATACTCAATGCTTTAGTGCCTGTTTCGTATGCACTTGCTGATTTAGTCAGAGTATGATGCTCTTCTGACAAATAAACGATTGCATCAATACTGAATGCTATTACTGATTGCTAATACTGAATGCTATTACTGATTGCTAATACTGGATGCTAATACTGATTGCTAATACTGATTATGCTAATACTGATTATCCTGATACGATTATCCTAATATGGGTATACCAATACAGTTAACAATACAGTTAACAATACGGTTATACCAATGCTACACCCATACTGGCTATGCCAATACTTATACTGATTAATATACTGAATATGTACTGATTAGTTTTGGTACACTGATTAGTTCTGGTACACTGATTAAACAGCTTTTGGTCCACTGATTAGACAACTTTTGGTACACTGACACTGATCAATAGACTTGGGTGTTACTGACTTACTGAACTAACAGAATGCCATTGGCCTGCCATGATTTTTACGTACTGAAAGTGTCCTGCAATCCGAGTTTGATCCAGATATTGTTCTATCACTCCTTCCCAATCCTGCCACCACGAAATGTCTTGGAATTTCCTAGTTCATACCCATGCAATTGTCTCGTTCCCTGCTCATGGACTTTTCGTACTCATCTCGTACCCATTGACTTTCTCGTTCCCATTGAATCTTGTCGCACTCGTTTACCTCGTATAAAAATCCGTCGAATAAAAAGATGAGTTATTCCTCCTACTTCTTCAAGTTAGTTGTGTTTCCTTAACCATTCCCAGTATGAAGTTCCTTACGTTCTATCTTCCAATCATTATCGGTTTCTTTGCCTTTTTAGAAGTATCTTTTAAAACTTGGTTACCCAACCATTTTGTTTTCGATCCCCAGGTATTACTGAAGATTTGTAATGATGCTATTGCTAAAAACCCTCAAGGTAATACTACTCAAATCATGATTGACATTGTTCCTGAATTGCAAAAAGCTTATCCAAATTTGATCAATGATTTAAATTTCGACGACTGGGTTTTCAATAACGCCGGTGGTGCCATGGGGAATATGTTTATATTACATGCTTCAATTTCAGAATACCTTATTTTCTTTGGTAGTGCTACCGGTACCGAAGGACACTCTGGAGTTCATTATGCTGATGATTATTTCACCATTTTGGCTCAACACCAAAAAGCTGCTTATCCCCAATCTTTAGAACCAGAAATGTATTATCCTGGTGATCAACATCATTTGAGAAGAGGTCATGTCAAACAATACAGTGTCCCTAGCGGTGGGTATGCTTTAGAATTGGCCCAGGGTTGGATTCCAGCAATGTTACCTTTTGGAATGATTTCATTTTTAACCTCAACCTTAGATCTTTATACTTGTTATAGAACCTGTTTATACACCGGTAAGGACATGATTCTCAACTTATTAAAGGGGAAATTCTAATCCTTTTGCTAACTTCCCTGACCTAAATATATTCGTCCATAGATTTATATATACGTCTATTTTGCAATCGCACTGCGCAGGGGTCCACCACGGGTCCACCCTACAATATAGTAAACCAGCAGCAACATACTTCCTCACCGGTATCTATACCAGTAACAGTGGCAGTAGCAGCGGTGGTGGTGGTAGTAGCAGTAGTAGCAGCAGCAGCAGTAGTAGTAGTGGCGGCAGCAGGAGCAAATGTACCGTATACCTCGATGGCTCGAGTAATCTTGAGAATGACATCGAGATTTGTTTGTTTTTCATTCGCAATTTACTACCTATCTAAGTAGTGCTTATCATATAAATACTTCAAAAATACTTCAAAATCTTCAGCAACTCTTCTTCTTTTCCAGTACAGAATTTGAAATGACTCCAAGAACCAGTGTTGATGAATCGTCTCATTTATTGAGCAATTCTGACTTTCTCCAAGATGATGTTGTTGACGAACATGAAATTTTAAGTTATGTTCAACAAAGAAGAGCATCGATTGTTAGTGCTGGTACAAATCATATACCAAATCATTTCCATACTTTGACTAGTCATAAGTCTAGATCCAGTTTACATGATAATCATTTACATCATTTGAATTCAAATTCATCTTTTTTGCAAAATGATTTAGATATTAGTGAAATTTTATCAATTAATTCTAATAATTTAATAAAAGAGCCGGAAACCAATTTTAAAACTGAAATTCAAGTTTTATTGAAGTATTCCATCCCACTTATCATCACCTTTTTATTACAGTATTCTCTTACTGTTGCCTCAGTCTTTTCAGTTGGTAGATTGGGATCAGTTGAGTTGGCTGCGGTTAGTTTATCATCCATGACGGCTAATATTAGTGGATATGCAATTATTCAAGGGGTTTCTACATGTCTTGATACCTTATGTGCACAAGCTTATGGTAGAGGTGATTTCAACACTGTTGGATTACACTTTATTAGATGTAACTATTTATTGATGATCTTATATGTTCCAATGTTAATCTTATGGGTATTTGGATCCAAACCAATATTAACCATGTTATTAGGATCTGATTCAAGTAGATTAATTGAATTGGCATCAAGTTATTTGAAAATTTTAAGTATTGGTATTCCAGGGTTCATTATATTTGAAAATTCAAAACATTTTTTACAATCACAAGGAATTTTCCATGCATCAACTTATATTTTAATAATTTGTGCACCATTGAATGCATTTTTAAATTATTTATTAGTTTGGAATAGTAAAATCGGCTTAGGTTTTATTGGTGCTCCATTATCAGTTGTTATAACCAATTATTTAATGTGTTTTCTTCTCCTTTGTTATATTTTTTTAATTAATGGTTATCAATGTATACCAAGACAATCAATTTTCAATAAGGTGATGTTCCAAAATTGGAATAAAATGATCAATTTATCAATTCCTGGGGTTTTAATGGTTGAAGCTGAATGGTTAGCTTTTGAAATTATTACATTTAGTGCATCTAAATTTGGTACTGATATTTTAGCAGCACAATCCATTGTTTCCACTACTTGTGTATTATTATATCAAATTCCCTTTGCATTATCAATAGCTGCATCAACTAGAATAGCATGGTTTATTGGAGCAGCATCGAAGAAAGCCGCCATTATTTCAAGTAATGCTACAATCTTATTATCATTAATTGGAGGGTTAATTAGTGGAGGGTTTCTTATTTTATTTAGATCATTTTTCGCTTCATTATATACCAGTGATTCAAATGTTATTAAAATAGCATCTAAAGTTTTAATTATTGGATCAATTTATCAAATTAATGATTTTTTGGCAGCCTCAACCGGAGGAATCTTAAGAGGACAAGGAAGACAAAAAATCGGAGGAATTCTTTGTCTTATTAGTTATTACTTAATTGCATTACCATTTGCGTTTTTATTTGCATTTTATTTTAAATTAGAATTGGTTGGATTATGGTTAGGGATGATCATTGCATTATTTTTCGTTAGTATATCTCAATGTTATTGTGTTATTACAAGTAAATGGGATCAAATTATAAACGAATGTATTAATGAAGGTATATTAGAAGATGGAATAAGTATTGATGCTCATTCAATTGTTCCATCAATGAGTTCTTCCCATATAGTATAATTTTACTTTTTGATTTCTAAATGGCTAATTTTTAAATTAGCAGCATCTAATTCTAGTTTATAAGAGTTTATTAATAAATCTTTTTGATTACAATCCAATAAAATTTCATCGCAGAGATTTTTAATTGATGGATCAGTAGTTATACTTTTAATTTTATTAATTTTATCATGAACATTTGAATCTTGACTCGTTTTCAATTGTTTATATTTTAACAATAGGCTTTGGTATGATTTATAAAAAGCATGATGATTTGATATTTCTTCAATGAAATCTTTTCTCAATTGGTTATATTTTACTTCAAAATCATTTTTGTCATCCTTTTTGTCATCACCATCATCCTTTTTGTCATTCTCATCCACTAAATCATTCAAATCTTTTAAAAAATCATTTTGATTGTTCAATACTTGTATAGAATGTTTCAACTGCCTATTCAATTCTTGGGTTCCCACTGGAATGTCAAGATTCCCAGGAGTGCTTACAGGAATATGTTCAAATAAATCATTATACCTCGATGATTCATCGTGCCTGGTATCCTTGGTTTCATACCTGGTTGTATTGTATATGGTTTGATTGTAATCTATAGTAGGCTCGTTCGTTAACTCGGAGTTCTTACCAAACACCGAAGAGACAAACTTGTTCATCCCCAAAGCAGGTATTAAAGTAGCCAACTTGTTTGCAAAAATGAAAAAGAAAAAAAAAAAAACAAATCAAAATAAAAATAACATCAAAAAACGCCAACCTGTAAAAAACCGACTATCCCTAATTGAACTACAGAGTACAAACACTCGTAAAAGGAGAATCATATATCACTAGGGAAATGCAGGGAATTTACTTAATAAGAAATAAGGAAATTTACTTAATAAGAAATAAGGAAAACACGCCTCAATTCAATAAAACCGGGTATGGGTTATTGAATTAGTCCAACATTCCCAATAGCGAGATTATTGGAGCGTACATAAAGTAAGGGGCAAAGAGTAAGTTATCACGATAATGTGAACGGCAACCATACTTGTGCCTATATGGTATACACTGCCTTGTAGTATAGACCCTAATTAGATAAGACTAACACGATTAAATAATTGACGATGTAACGGTAGATAATCCGAGAATGTTATACAAAAGGTTATACAAAATGCTCTACCAAAAGTATACAAAATGCTTAACAAAAGGTATACAAAATGCTTAACAAAAGGTATGCAAAATGCTAAACAAAAGGTATCCAAACAAAAGGCATACAAAATGTTATTGAAAAGGTTATAGAAAATGTTAATTTACTAGACCATGCATTTAATCGTCAAATAGGAAATACCAAACTCTATTGGGATTAAACGTCATTAACCAGCCATTCTCAAAATGGTCATTACACCATACAGATCATCCAATAGATTTAATCCATTATACATTGATTAAACTTTGTCGAGACGAAAAACAATAGTTGACGGCCTCAATCACTAAGTTAAAAACCACATACCAATTTTGAAAATCAAAATAAAAAGGAAAGTTAAAGGCATCGACTCTCTCAAGTGATGCTTTCAACGAGAAATCGATATGGCACAATGTACCATGTACCAATTCGTAACAATTAGTCAGGCAACAGAATACTTACATGTCCCACAAAATGGTCTTACATCAATCGTGTGGGTTTAAGCTTTGTTACTTTGTTACTTAATCTATACAATAGCTTATTATTACTAGGTTTAAAAAACAAACGAACCAAACAAACCGAAAAAAAAAAATGATTTTTTTGATTTTATTTCTTTTAACATACATCTAATCATGATGTTGTTACGTTGAAGGAACAAAAACAAAAAATTCTGCCAAATATATATTTAATTAGTTTCCTTTCTCTTACTTTTAATTCAACACCTTTAAGTATATCTACGAACGTTCTTTTTTTTGGTGTTTTTTTTCTTTTTTTTTTTTTTTTTTTTGGCAGGTTTTTTTTTTATAACTATCATAAGCTTTTAAAAAAAAAAACTTATTTCGATCTTGTATATGATATATATGATAAAACTGCTAGGAATTGAATATTGGGGGTTTTTTTAAAAAATTATATTCTAGATATTCTTAGTTATTGCATTTTCTTTTCTTCTTTCAGGTTATTACTTCATTTCTAACTAATACACTTTCTTTTACAACCGTTTTACCGTTTTTTACAACCGTTTTCTTTCATTTTTTTTTTTCATTCATTTTACTTTTTCACTTTCTTTTTTCATTCTTATTTTATTTCAATTTTACAGCTATTTGGTGGGACTTTTTACTTCAATAATGTTTGACATACCGAAATATCAAAATAACCCAGTTGGTTATAAATATAATGCCGTTGCTCAATTTGAAAATGATTTTATTAAAATTAATCAATATGAATATCCCAATGAATTATATAAACTGGAATTACAACAACATGATAAGTCATTGAAAGAATATGATTTAGAGATTTATCAAACTTTTTTAGAAAGTTTAGAAATGAACAAACCAAATATTGAATTATATAAACAACAACCATACTTGACTTTTTCAATTAGATTGAAATTAATTGACTTTTTATTGAAAATGTCAATTAGATTGAAGATATTACCATTTGTTTTTTATAAAGCAGTTAAAATATTCGATAGATATTGTTCTAAAAGAATTGTTTTATTAGATCAATCCCAGTTAATTATAACAACTTGTTTATGGATTGCATCGAAATTACAAGGTGGTAATAATCATTTTATTAATTTGAATAATTTAGATAAAGTTAATTCAATTAAATCAATCAATGATTTAGGATATGGTTCTGGTGGTAAATTTAAAGGTCCAACTGAAAGATTTAGATTACCAAAATTACATGAATTAGTTAAATTATGTGGTGCTAAATGTAAATATGATCAAGGAATGTTTAAACAAATGGAATTACATGTTTTATCAACTTTAGATTGGAATTTTAATGATCCTTCAATTGAAGAATTTTTAATTCAAAGTAATGATTTTAATTTAATTAAAGAAAATGAATTTTTCAAAATTAAAGAATTTTTAAGTTATATTTCATTATACTCCTACGAATTGATTGACATAAGTATAATTGAATTATCCAAAGTCATCATTGATTTAATCAATGAAACTCTCAATTTAGATTATAATGATCATTTCCATCAAAAAATTAACTACGCATTATTAAATGAAAAAAATTTTAAAATTGACCAAAATAAATATAACTTCATAAAGAAAAATTTAATCAAATCAATTTTGAACTCTTCAGAATTCATCCTTAAATTATTTAATTCAAGAGGTCCTCAACAATTTTTTTATTCCATCTTATCAATTTATAAATTTCCAAATCAATCCAAATTAAATACTCCTCCTTCTTCAAACACTTCCTATAATTTTCAGTCCCCAACCTCTACCCCATCAAATCAAGGAGTCGCAGGGGTAGTTGTATCAAATCATCAGACTCATCATCTTCCTACAGTAAGTCCTCAACCTATTTTTAAACCAGTAGTTTTACAAAACTTACTGAAGTTTAGTCCTTCGGTTGATTTACCTTCAAATGCGAGTATAAATTATAATAATCAGCAACAATTCATCCATCCCCATTATTCTTATGCAAATAAATTCAATATCCAAAATAATACTAGCCAAACTAGTTTAAATTCCTCCATTTCTTCAGTTAAAGATCATGACTACAATCTGATCTTCGAATACGATCCTAGAAAATTGGGGATATCAACCCCTCTAAGTGATGAAGAATCACCAATGTTACCCTTAGTTAAACCAGTACAAAACGTTCATTCCCACTAGCCTGGAGTAGGACTCTCTTCCATTTTTTTTGCTGTTTTTTCTGTTTTTCTGTGTTTTTCTTTTTTTTTTTCGCAGCATTCTTTTTTTCCCGTTTGCCTTTTATCGTTATTCGTTTATTGTTTCTACTCATTACTAGTGCTACTAGTCCTTACTTAAAAAATGGAAAAAAATTCAAAAGACTACCTTTCACAAAAAACCATAAAAAAAAAAAAAACTCTTCCTGTTCTCTAAAAGCATTTTTTTTGATAATACCTTATATATACCTTTAAATAACCTCTACATAATACCTCAAAATGTATTTAAACAATTGAGTGCCTTTCTGATCTTGTAAGGCGTGCCGCTGCGTCGTTTTCTGCTGTGTTTTTTTGCTGCTTCCGCTGGGTTTAAACAATGCAGGTACTAGTACGTGCGCAACCTGCAAATACCGCAGCTAACATGTAGACCGTGCGCACGGTAACATGCAAATGCCGCGGGCAACCCGCAAACAAGAAAAGCCACAAGATGCGCTTTGCAACCTGCAGAACACCGATTGCAACCTGCAAATTCTCTCAGAGATAAACTGCATTTTTGTAACCTGTAAGAAGCCAGGAACAACCTGCAAATGAGTATAACCTGCAAAACAAAACAAAAAATACAACCTGCAAATGGTGAAAAACACCCGCACACCAGTGAACACGCAATGGTAGTGTCCCCTGCTACACACTGCCTACATCAAAAGATGGAACTTCCAAAAAAAAACTAAACAACTACCCGTTCTTTTCATTAATCCAAAATGTTTTTACATCAGTTGGTATTACAAATTTGCATCTTATCCCAGATAGTCTTATGTGCCCCCAGTAAAAAAGAGTTGGTGGGGACCTGGTCGTCAAAATCAAACACTGTTTTCACCGGACCGGGATTTTATGACCCAGTTGATGAATTGATTATCGAACCAGATTTACCCGGTATATCTTATTCTTTCACCGAAGATGGCCATTTTGAAGAAGCGTTATACCGTATCACTTCCGATCCTCAAAATCACTCTTGCGCTGTTGCTTCCATAACTTATCAACACGGTACTTATGATTTATTATCAAATGGTTCGTTAATCTTAACTCCCATTGCTGTGGATGGTAGACAGTTATTGAGTGATCCTTGTAATGGAGACAGTGCCACCCACTCTTCGTATACTAGATATCTTCAAAAAACTTGGTTTAAAGCTTTCAGAGTCTATTTAAATGATTATCATGGTAGATACACTTTACAATTATACCAATTTGATGGTTCTCAAATGCAACCGTTATTCTTGGCTTACAAACCTCCTTTAATGTTACCCACTTATGCATTAAACCCAACCGATAAAGCTTCAGAAACAAAATCAAGCTTAAGAAAAAGAGTTAAAAGATCTTTGGAAAATCAATACAGAACTACCGCAGTTAGATCGTCAAGTCACGATAACTACGATTTCTTCTGGTGGACCGCAGTGGCCTCTATTGGAATTGGTTCTTCAATTCTCTTCTTACGTTAATTCTTGTATTAATATATTCATTCATATTTATAAATGTATTTTGTAGTCTAGTTTTATATATAGATATATTTTTTTGTAGTGCGCGAATCATACTCCCACTATTTTAAAATGAGTGGGTCACTGATAACGTATAAACCGCCACCATCTTGTTCTTTATCGATAATGTCTTGGTTTAGTGGGAATTCAATTCCAGTTACTGAATTGGACTCGAAGATTATCGAAGCCACTTCAGAATCAATCCCCAATGGTGAAATCGATATTTCAATTGCTCTAGAAATCACCGATTTAATTAGAAGTAGAAAGTTACCCCCAAAACAATGTATGAGAGGTTTAAAGAAAAGATTAACTAATACTTATAATAATCCTAACTTAATCACTTCTACCCTTAAATTAATCGATCTATGTATTAAAAATGGTGGTTATCATTTCTTGGTGGAAATTTCTTCAAAAGAATTTATCGATTATTTAATTGATTATATCTTTAAAATTCATTATAATACTAAAGATTTTAAAGTCCAATCAAATAATTCAAAATTGGCCGTTGGTGAATTAATATTGAAATCATTAAAAGAATGGAGCTTCTATTTCCAAAATAATTTACAATTAAATTACGTTGAAAAAATTTATAAATCTTTACTTAATCAAGGTTTCCATTTCGAAGATTTAGATCCAAATTTAAATCAATTATCTTCGAACTTCATCGACCTGGAGGCCCCTCCGGACTGGGTCGATAATGATGAATGCATGATTTGCTACGACGCTTTTTCAGTCTTGAATAGAAAACATCATTGTCGTTCTTGTGGAGGCGTTTTCTGCTCAAAACATAGTCTGCATTCAATCCCCTTGGTTCATTTGGGTCTTTTAGAACCGGTTAGGGTTTGTGATAATTGTTATGAAAAAATTAAATCGAAAAATTCCGGCAATTTACAAAAAATTCAAAATAATAATAATACTAATAACAATCGTTCGGTTGATTTAGAAAATGATGAAGACGAACAACTTAGAAAAGCAATTGAATTGAGTTTAAAAGAGTCAGGTCAACAAGTAGCTGCTCCTGCTCCGGCTCCGGCTCCTGCTCCTCCTTCCCCTCCTCAACCTCAAGATGATGAGTCCGAAGAAATGAAAGCTGCAATTGCTGCTAGTTTAAAAGAATTTGAAGCTCAAGAAAAATTACATAAACAACATGTTGAACAAGAAACTTATTTGAAGAACCAACCTCAACCTCAACCGGCTTCAGATTTTTATGCTAATATACCTTTTGATAATAAACCTCAACAAAATGTTCAGCAACAACAAGCTCAACAAGCTCAACAAGTTCAACAATTTCAACAATTTCAACCACAGCAGCCACAACAACCCATGTCAGAACAACCTACGAAACCCCAAGTTGAAGATTTAACCCAACAAGAAGAAGAATCCATCAATTTATTCATTACTTTAATGAATAATACTAAAAATGATGCATCAAAACAAAATAATATCATTTATGATCGTAATTTAAGTGAATTACATAATAAAGTCATTCAATTAAAACCAAAATTAAATAAGTCATTAAGATTGTCAATTGAAAGATATGATCATTTCCTCGAATTGAACAATAAAATCTCAACCATTACCAGATTATATGACCAATTTTTAGAATCAAAATTGAACCAAGCTTATAATAATCATTATATCTCCAATTATCCTCCTCAGCAATCTCAACAACCAACCGGTCAAAGATTACCACCTCAGCAAACAAACCCTTACGCTGCTCCATATCCTTTGGAAGAACTGAAATCTCAAAATTCTCTAATGAATTCTCCCCCAAATCATACATTACCTACTCAACCCTCTTCATTTTATCCAAATTCTCAACAAGGTAATCCCAGTTACCCATCTAACTCTTCAATCCCAACTCCTTTTGATTCTAATGATCATGAGTACAATCAAGAAAAACAACAATCTGCATACCCTTCGTATCCTACTGCTCCCTCGTACCCTCCCGAAGACAGTGAGAGCAACGAAGAAAGTGATAATGAAAGCGTTGAATCTAGATACCCAGTCTTACCTGGACATGATCAAAATACCGACCCTTCCCAATTACCAAATTCAGACCCTTCCCAATTATCAAACACCTCTGCCCCCATCGATAGCCAACCTCAAAGAGTCCATTCAGTAAACACAAGGTATCCTCCAATTGAAAGAATCGATTCAGAATTCAGCCAAGTTTCATCTCCTATAAATAACCTACAACAAGAGTTACCGTCAGTGCCCCATTTCGACCAACCTCTTCTGCATTCAAGAACCTCAAGTTCTGCTACAAGTAAACATCGTGTCGAACCTGAACCGTTGATTGAATTATAGAACAATAGGCATTTAAATTTGCTTTTTATAGTAACTTCAAATAAAAGGACCTTTTCATATGAGTTTTCCCTTGCGGTATTTTCAATTGGAATCTACAATTGATCAATTGAGGTTCGTCTTGTAAAATTCGCTCATCAACAAACTAACCACTACTGTAAATCCCTCATTCACTCTCCTACTGTTGTTGTTAAGAACATTTTTTTTTTTTTTCTTATGTAGCAAACAATTTTTTTTTTCAGACATGAAAATTTTGAGTGAAAAAAAATTGAGCTGAATCACTTTCAGTATTTGCTTCTTATTGATTTAATCATTACCACTGGCGTATTTAGATAAATACCTCAACTTCCATTGAATTAGTTTCGAGTAATTCGTTCCTTTGATCTTATTATACTTTAATAAGTCAAAAATAAATTCCTGCCCTTTATAAGTTTCTAATTTTCTACGAGAGCTGCCGCTTGAAGTCCGATAATATAACTTACTCACCAATACCGTGAGTAATTCTTTCCACCCTCTTTTAAAATCCCTTGAACTATTTATACGTTTGCCCTTTCCATTAATTGAAAACCATTTGTGTGTGGGTAATTTGCTATATAAACTAAGTGATTGAATTCCAACAAGAAGCGAAAAGCAAACTCTTAATATTAAGAATACATTAGTCTAATTACACACTCATAGAGATAAGAATTTCCAAGTTATGACCCCATCTATTGAAGTTTTCCAGGATGATTCGAGACAATTTTTAGAATCTAATTTTATTGATCATCCGATCAAAAATTCTGAGACAACTATCAAGGTCAATAAAGATGTACAAGCCAACCAACCAAGTACTTACTTGGTTGGAGAAGCATTGTTGAACCACATTGCACTATTGATCATGATATTTGTGAAGCTGGTGAGGAGGATTCATTTTTCGTTGCAGATATGGGTGAAGTTTATCGTTCTTTTTTAACTTGGAAGAATAATTTACCACAAGTTCAACCATATTATGCCGTTAAATGTAATACTGATAGAAAAGTTATCGAATTGTTAGGTAACTTAGGAGTTAATTTTGATTGTGCTTCAAAAAATGAAATTGATACTGTTTTAAACTTGGGTTTTGATGCTAATCGAATCATCTATGCCAATCCTTGTAAAACCAATTCTTTTATTAGACATTCACAAGAGTCCAAAGTTAATTTGACAACTGTTGATAATTGTCAAGAATTATTGAAGTTAAAGAAATTTCACCCAAGCTGTGATATTTTAATTCGTATCGCAACCGATGATGAAACTGCTCAATGTAGATTATCAACTAAGTTTGGATGTTCAGTCAATGCCGCATTGGCTGATTTATTACCAATGGCTAAAGAATTAAATTTGAATGTTAAAGGTGTTGCATTCCATGTTGGGTCTGGTGCAAAAGATTTAACTTCAATTTTCAAAGCAATCAGAGATTCAAAAAAAATATTTGATATTGCTATTAATCAATTTGAATTTGATATGTCAATTTTAGACATTGGTGGTGGATTTGAACATGAATCTTTCAATGAATCATCAAAAATGGTTACTCAATCTTTAAATCAATTTTTCCCAGGTGATTTTATCAAAAAACATCAAATTAAGTTGATTGCTGAACCAGGTAGATTCATGGTTGCAAATGCTTTCACCTTGGCAACTCATGTCATTGCTCGTAGAGATTTATCCAATGAAATTAAATCGACTACTAATATCGAAGCAATGATTTATATTAATGATGGTGTTTATGGTAATTTGAATTGTATTTTATTCGATCATTATAATCCAATTCCATACGTATTAACCCATAGAAACAAATCATATTTTGGATTTGAAAACGATGCCAATGGAAAGGGCAATCATCGTTTTTCAATTTGGGGCCCAACTTGTGATGGTTTAGATTGTGTTTCTAATGATTCTAATTTAATGGCTAATGTTGAGGTCGGTGATTGGTTATACTTCCCAAAACTTGGTGCCTATACCTCAACCGCCGCTACTTCTTTTAATGGTTTCAAAGCAGTGGCTCATACCATTTATGTTAGCTCTGAAGACCTTTCAGATTATGGTTTTTGATCAATTAATACTCAATCTTTCTATATTTTTTTACCCTTGTTGCACCAATTTCATCAATGTTTACTCTATATATAACTGCTACGTATTTTCCATAGTAATTCATGGTAATTCAAGCTGTTTCAAGCTGTTTCCCAATCATTCCCAGTAAGTTCTATTAGTAGTATGAGGTCCAAGTCTAGATTCTGAGTTTTTCGTGCACTAATGAAAATGTACGGTCTAGAGTCAATCGGGAAAAAAACAAAAAAAGATGATTAAAAAAGAATCATCATCCTTCACACGAATGATTCACTGATACTTTGCAAAACACAGGGTAAACCCACCACGACAGTGAGCTTTAACGTTATTATACCCAGCTACATCAGCGTTGATCTAATTTCCAGGCCGGCTCAAGTCTACTATTGTGTTGCAACGCGCTCAAACGTCTTAACAATATAAATTGGTTGCCACGTCCATCTATTTGATTACCGATTAGTTTAAACAACAACATCATCAACATTGGAAAAACTGGTTGAATTCATCTCCATAACTCTTAACTGTTTTATTTATTGAAAGGAAAAAGAAGCAAAATGTCGTATAATAACGATAGCCAAGCAGCTGAAAACATACATAAAATAAATAATGCTTTGAAAGCATTGCATGAAAAGGAAAGTATACATGGGAAAGATTTTTCTGTTTATACAACAGAAGAAGGAGAAACTTTATCGACCAAGGAAAGAATCTGTACTAGTGTTGATGCACCAGCGACATTTAAACCAACTGATGAACAATTGTTTTTACCAAATGGTTTACCGAATTGTGAATTTTTGAAAAATCATTTTATACATGAAGGAAGATTACATGAAGAACAAGCGATTAGAATATTGAGAGATGCCACTGACTTATTAGCAAGTGAACCAAACTTATTGGATGTTCCTGCTCCAGTTACTGTTTGCGGAGATGTCCATGGTCAATATTATGATTTAATGAAACTTTTTGAAGTTGGTGGAAGTCCTGCAAATACTTCTTATTTATTTTTAGGAGATTATGTCGATAGAGGTTCTTTTTCAATTGAATGTCTACTTTATTTATATTCTTTAAAATTGAATTATCCTGATACTCTTTGGATGTTAAGAGGTAATCACGAATGTGCTCATTTAACTGATTATTTCACTTTTAAATCTGAATGCTTACATAAATATTCCTCCACTTTATATGAAGAATCTTTAAGATCATTCAATGCCTTACCCTTGGCTGCAATTATGAATAAACAATTTTTCTGTGTTCATGGTGGTCTTTCTCCGGATTTAAGAACTTTAGATGATTTAATCAGAATGGATAGATTTAGAGAACCTCCAACTAAAGGTTTAATGTGTGATTTATTATGGGCTGATCCAATTGAAGAATATGATGAGGATAATATGGATCAAACATTCGTTAAGAATTCTGTAAGGGGTTGTTCTTATGCTTTTACATATAAAGCTTCTTGTCAATTTTTAGAAAGAACTGGATTACTTTCAATCATAAGAGCTCATGAAGCTCAAGATGCTGGTTATAGAATGTATAAACGAACTAAAACTATGGGGTTCCCATCTTTATTAACTATGTTCAGTGCTCCAAATTATTTGGACAATTATAATAATAAAGCAGCAGTTTTAAAATATGAAAATAACGTCATGAATATCAGACAATTCAATGCATCTCCACATCCTTATTGGTTACCCCATTTTATGGATGTTTTCACTTGGTCATTACCTTTTGTTGGTGAAAAGATTACGGATATGTTGGTTTCAATTCTTAACATTTGTACTGAAGAAGAATTGGATGAAGATACTCCATTTAATAATGAAGATATTAATATTTCAAGTATTAGTAATTCTCCAACCTCAAATCCACCATCTGTTCCAATTGATCAAACTCTTGAAGATAAAAGAATTGCCTTGCGTAATAAAATTATTGCAATTGGTAGAGTCTCTAGAATGTATCAAGTTTTAAGACTGGAATCTGAAGACGTTGCTCATTTGAAACAAATGAACAGTGGTATCTTACCAAAAGGTTCATTGCTTAATGGTAGTGAAGGTTTAAGAAAAACTATCTCTTCTTTCGAAGAAGCTAGAAAAGCTGATTTGGAAAATGAAGCTATTCCTCCTCCTCCTGAAGAATTAAGAAGAAGAGAAGCTCAAAGAAATTCTAAAATTAGAAAAGATATTGAAAATAGTGAAAATAATAGCCCTGTTTTCCAAAGATTAATAAGAAGATTGTCTCAAAGTTGATCTAAGTTATATAGTTATTATTACCAATTAATACGTTCTTTGAGCTATTCAACGTTCTCTTAATGGGTTTCTTCTTACGTATGTATTCTTTATGTTAAGTCACACTTTGAACATCCGTACACCCGTAGTCCGAAGCATCAAAACAAAAAAAAAGCTATATATACGATAACCACATGTTGGATGGATTTTAATTCACCTAAGAAGTATCTTACCTATCAAATCTCAGTGAATACTGCTTGATAAGCAAGTTTTTAAAGCGGGAAAACTCAAAGCTCAACCCTTTTCTTCAACAAAATCATAGAACCAATGGTGCGTCGAATAAAACTAATACACGAAATTCCAAACATTGAAAATACCATCCCGGTATCTTTATATCAGTCATCTTCGCCAGAAAAATTCTCGGTTGAAGATGATGATAAATTTGTTCTTTACGCTGGAGGCTCAGGCTATAAATTTGAAATCTTGAATAATGATCCAACCCACGATTTGAAAATAAATGGTCTCGAATTACAAAAAACTTCATTGGTATCCTTATTCGTTTTGAATACAAGCTTTATCATATGGTTCGAGGAACTAAATAAGGGATTAGATATAAACTATCAATCGATAATTTTGCATGCATTACAAACCAATTCCCAATTATCGCAAAATCCCATTTTATATTTACAATTACTTTCAAACGAATATTTACAAAGCTTGCCAAAACAACCAAGCGAATTTGTATCTTCGATCGAATTGGTTATAACTACAAACAATGATGGTAAACCTGGACCCAATGAACAGAATCCATTATTTACAGTTCAAGAACAGTCAAGCCTCACAGATATATATGATGCATTATCTGAATGTTCGTCATTCCATGATTCGGAAGACGAAGATGAAAATATCGAAAACCCTATGTCTCAGTTTGCTTCCATTGATGAAGTATCACAGCCTGCTTTAGAAGTCCCATCCTCTTGGTTGCAAGACGGCGGAGAAGCAATTTCAATGGATACGGAATACGAAAACCACGAAAGCATCCCTTTTAGAAATTCGGGTGATGCAGACGATTTAGAAATCGATGAACTTTATGAAGAACCCAATAATGGTGCTGCTAGTAATCAAGTGGCAGGAATGCACGTTGATGTTGGATTTGCACCCATAGTAGGAAGTGTGAGAAGAAGAGACGATAACGAAACCTCAGAGGATGAGTTTTCTAAAACAAGACGATTAAGGTAATATTTCTGGCTAATCATTCATTGCATGTTTATTTTCACGTTTTTTTCTTTTATGTTAGTCACAGATCACTTGTGACCCTCTTAATAATAATTAATGGCTACGTTTCCCTTCCCAAAATTGTTCTATTAATAGTCCATCCTCCTCTAAAAGAGTAGACTTACGTAGCAAATCCGTAGAAATTGCAAAATTTGGGGCTTGCTTATCTCTGGAACCGCAAATTTCCGGCTTATAATAAGAAAAAACATCCGTACCGACTCACTGACCCACAGGTCCTTTAAAGCTTTTTTCTATCAGCTTTCCAGTTTTTTCATCTTCTTCCAGCCGTTCTCTCTTAATAACCTTCCAACCAGAGATAAGCCTGTTCGATCGTTTATCCAGACCGTTCTGTATCGCTTGGGCTAACATACCACGTTCTTGTTAGCTGTGTTTTTCTGTTTGGAGTAAGCCTGGCATCATGAAGTCTACAGAAGAAAGAAGCCGTTTCAAGAATCATTTTTTCAAACTTGGTCAAGGCAGGATAATACCACTTGAGAAAGAAGATTATTGGGAAGTATATTGGAAATATCCAGAATGCTCGAATGATGTATTTGAAGTTTTGACAGTTTTCGATGTGCAGACCATAAGAGACCAAAATCTAGCCAATTTCATTCTATTAGTTCGAGTTCTTTCTTTTAAACTAATTGATTTAAGGAATTCTCCCAATTTTCCTTTCACAACTCCCACCACTGCTTTAGAGACGTTGAATTGTGTGAGAATGCTTACAAAGATCTTACCGATTCTATACGAGCTTCCTAATTATACAAGCGAGCTTGAAGATATAGTTTTTTGGAAAGAAACTTACAATCCAATAGAAATTGCAACCAATAAATTTCAAGCAAAGAAAGACTTGCATGGTGAATCGAAGTACTCTGATAAGCTGAAAATATTAGCTATCACTCTAATGAATGTTTCACTAGATCTTTTATTTATCAACGGTTTCACATTGATTGCTCCCAAATCAAACAAAGTTCCATCAGAAGACAGAAAAGCATTAACTTTATGGGAGCCTGGTATCGGTTCTTCTGCAAAATATAACAGAGCAAATCTTATAATAGATACTAATAGAGCTCATATACTCAAGTTCATCTTGACCCTTCTATCTACGTCTTTTTACATGGCACCATCGCACATTATTTCCAATGGATCAAGATTTCTCACCTTGCTTGTTGCAACAACCCCGAGGGTTGAACTATTGACATTGGTATGCTCTTTATTCAACTTGATCTGTCGTTCTGCTCGAAGCTCTTCAGACGAAAACGGTTTGCTCTACAATAATCCACAACTTACTAAAATGAGACATTTATGCATAACTTATTCAGCTCAACTTTTAACTACAATGATAGTATATCCAGTTCCATCGCATTTTAATACTCGCATTTTATTTGATTACAATTTGATCTCAACTCCTAAGCCTTATAATATGGCTAGATTATACGTCGGGAAATTACATAAGGAAAGTGAAATATTATTTTTGGCATCTTATTTAATGAATATCTTGAGAACTCCTTTACAGCATGCTAAGGATTCTGATAATGCCAAATTTTCCTTAAACATTAAAGGAAATCAGCCTTCTTTATGGGCAACTGAATGTGTCATTTTACTTTGGGAATTGTTCCAGTGTAATAAATCATTTAAAGCTTTGGCCGGCCAAAGATATACCCAAGAAATAACTGTCAATTTATTATTCTATATAGTCAATTATCATGATGTTCCCGCTCACAGAAACTTAGTTCGGGTATCATCTTACTTTTTGTTATACTTGACGTCTTACGAATCTTTAATGAAGCTCATTGTTCAAGCCATTAGTATCACGTCTTACGAAATGCTACCGAATTCTTTCAAGACAAAACCTCGTCCAACAACCTTTCGAGATTTTCTTGTGATTCAAATCTGCCAAGTACTCCTTTCAATAACACCCGCGTCTTCGAATACTAATTCCAATACGGTACCTTCTCATACTAAAAAGCATCCTCCCAATGTCCTTTCTACAACTCTAGTGGAAATTTTATATAACTTAATTCCTATAATTGATGAAGAGATACCAAGTTCTGATTCTCCACTCAGAAAACTCGGAAATGCTAACCCGGGTGGTGGGATTTCATATACCGCTGCATCTTCCATAACTCAACTTATAATACGATTCCTGACGAAGCACTTTCTCACAGAATATACTTTTCATACTGACCTACTAGCATTGATTTTTAGAGCAGTTTGTATAGCTGCTGTCAAATTTCCTAAATCATCCAGAATGTTACTTTTCTGTATATTGAAAAACGAAAAGGTCTACGACTTGGTGTGGAATACTATATTTAGTTTGGACTCCTCACCTCCTCACCGTTTGAATGCAATAAATGATGAAGATGAAGATCAAGAAGAAAGTTCGATCAATTCTTTTTCCAATGACTTATACGATAGTATTGATGAAGGTTTGTCAAGAGTTGAATCTCATAAATCCGATCAACTCTCAATAACTCCTCTGATACCCAAGTCAGATTTTGAAATGTCAGAATCTGAATTTATTCAAAGTTTGAGTGAACCACCATCCTCAAGAAATTCTATTTCCAGCGGTGCAGGTATCCCCACGAATGATTTTAAAGAGAGCTATCTGAATCATTCTTTCGACTCGGAGACTGAGGCAATAGAGGCATCTTTGAGGCCGAGACCTCCCATTGGAATGACCCCGAAGCTGCGAGAAAAATTGCCCAAGGATTCACTGTTACAGAGATCATGGGGTGGTAATGATGCATTAAGAATAATTCTCACTATCATCATTCCGCATTTGAAATTGGCCTTGAAAGACTCTTGGTCTAGTAGAGAAGGTTCTTATATTGATAGTTACCTCTTAGTGAAGCAAATAGAAGCCATCAATTTTGATCAACTTTACGAAGAGTATAAAAGCCAAATAAATTATGATTTCTCCCCGAATATTCCTTTCGAACCTTTGAAATTTTCTTGGAGCCATCTTTCACTTGGCTGGTATACTTCATTATTGTATGGCAGAATCTATAATTCAATAGAGAATGTTAATGCTTTTGTGGGTGCTAATGGGAATATAATGAAAAATCTTTCCAGTTCTTTAGCTTCATTTAGTAAATTGACTTCTGGCTGGTCAAATATCACCAAATCCAATTCTGAAGAGTCAGGTAATGAATCACCAGAAGTTAACGCTTGGGTTGTAGATTCATTAACAAGCACCAACAATTGGGCACAAACGTCTATCAAGCTCTTCAAAATAGAATATGCACATAGAGACTCTTTTTTCCCAATAGAAAAAGGATTTGGAATAGGTAATAATTCGACTCCAGGGACTCCAGGTGGCGTTAATGATATGACTAATTCCTTGGTCAGACGTTTCAGTGACTTCAGGATGAACAATGCAAGTAGAAATAGTATTTCATCGGCACATTCGGTCAATGCAATGATTAACACTCCAATTGAAGAACAAGAATCGACTTTTGGTAAGATAACACCAAGAAATTCGGTAACGTCTTTGCAATCACTAAATGCAATAAATAGATCAAGAACCAATACTCCCAGAAATTCAATGAGTATGTGATGCAAAAAAAGTATTAGTCAGTTCTTAGTATATTCTTCACTCTATCATTTAAATTATCGCTTCTACAATAAATATGTGAAATGTAGTAATTATAAAATTACAGTATATAATGTACAATATATTTTACTTATGCTATGGTCTGTGTTTTTTTTTTGTTTTTGCAATCAGTACTGAAGCATCATTAACGTCTACGGTTACCTTTCTTTTGAACCATTTCAAATCCGTCGTCATCAATTATAGGACCTTTTGGCTCGTCCACTTCCATAGAATCATCTTCAACTAATGCAGGCACATTAGAGTCATCTTCACCTTCATCTTCGCTTTCATCATCAGATACGTCAGGGTTATTAGGATCAGAGCCAATTGTGACTTTGTGAGTTTGAGATCTTCCTTGTTTCTCTTGCCATTTACCATAAGCAATATCAATATTAGTGTAGTTTTCCAAGGCTGCTTCCTTGTAAAATTTCATAACTAATGCAGCAATTTCTAAAGCAGAATCATTATCAATTTCGGTATCAAACTCATCGACCATCGCGTACAACAAAGTTTCTTCGATTAATTGGATATCAACCACAGTTTCATCAAACAAGTCGATGACAATCCCGGATATCCAGTCTCTTTTATCGGCAGAGTTGGCACCACCCCACGAGTTGTCGACTGCAGTATTCAATTCTTCCCATTTATAGACAGCCATACAAACACCAAGTTCAAACTTGGCTTGTTGTTTTTCATTACCGAACTTTAGGCTGGTTTGTCCTTCAACTACTTCGACGTAATCAGTTGGGTCTATAGAAGCCATTTTATGTTAGTTTTGATAAGAAATAAGATGGATAGTGGTTAAAGATCTCGAAAATACTGAAAAAAAAAAAAAAAAAAAAAAAAAATTGCGATGATGTCGCATTTCACTGAAATGTCTCGATCATTCTTGATCTAATGATTTTACAATCTCCTTGACAATCGTATCTTCCTTCAAGACACTTGCCACTTCTGTTCTGGTAACGTTAAGACTAACAAGCCTGTGTCTTTCACTTCGAACATTTTGTTCAATCAAAATACCGTTTTCAACCAATTCTGTCACAATGTGTCTGAAATTTGCAATCCTTATCTTATTTTTTTGCAACCCATTAGACAAATTATAGAAATTGCCATAAAGAACGGTCATTAAAGAAGCTTTTGAGTCGGCTTTTGAAAGTAGCTCACTGCTTTCTTTTGACGTTAGCATGGCTAAAGAATTTTTCATTTCATCGATGATATCACCTAGACTATTATCTGCCAAACCGGATCTTTTCATTCTCAACAACAAGCTTGCTAATACTAGTTTTGATGCAAAGGGTAAAGTTCTGATAAAAATACGTGCGGGTGAATTATTTGATTCATTGAAGGCTCTTGCTATATCTCTCATTCTGACGACGATTTTACCATTTTCAATTTTTAAGAGATTATTTTCAAGACTTTGTTCTTCTAATTCTTTATCTTCCAATTCAAATTTTGCACCATTGTTTGACTCACTACCTTCTTGCTTGAATTTTACATAAGCCTGTTCAACCATTTCAACTGCTCTACGACAAACCATGAGGGCTTTTCTGACATCCCCAACAATTATACCGACCTTTTTCGAAGCAAATTCAATGGCTGGTTCATCAAACACTACCCTTTTTCTTGATTGTTTTGTAAAATGCACTAATCTATTTCTAATGATGATTGCTAATTCATCAACGGTATAGGGAACAAACTGAATTCTTCTGAGCCCTAATCTCGAAGAAATTTTATTTGACAAAACTCTTTCAGGCAAGTCCATGGTGTTGGCCACCTGCAATTACGATTAATTTGGAATTAGCATATGTGGGCCAATTGAAAAAGTTATACATCACGTTCTGTCTGGCAGTGACGATTTGATCCAATTCGTCCATGAGAACGACTAGAGGCTTTCTTTCTTCTTCTTCATTTTTGAAATGTTCCTCGAGAAGTAGAGCTGCATTTGAAGCACTAACTTTTAGTCCACTAATTTTTTCATAAAGCTTTTCATATGCAACACTTGGTGTTAATAGTTTTAAACCATTGATTTCGAGAAAGTCAAAATCAAAATTACCTGTTATATCTTCTTTCTTTGCATCATTTAATTGTTCAATGACTTCTCTTATGGTAGCGGTTTTACCAACCCCTGGAGTACCACTTATGTAGACGCAACACCCAGTTCCTTCACTAATTGCATTCTCTAGATTAACATAAATTGCTGTGAATTCATCGGTACGACATGGAAGCTCGGCCAATCTTGTAGACGCGTGAAGTCTTGCTCTCACTTGTTTAAAACTTTCAGAAGAAGGATCAACCAGAAGAGTTTTGGCTACTTGTTTTGGTTTTCTTGGTGATAAGGTAGGTAAGTTAAGTTTGGAAACATCTGGCTTTACTACAACTCTTCTCTTACCAATTTTAGGTATTTTTACAGGTGAAGTATTGGTAGAAGTTGATGATTTGGCTTGACGTTTTCTTTTCGCTGGAGTTTTTTGCTTTTGAGTTTTTTTGGTTCTCTTTTTGCCTTTCAGATTAGAACCGAATTCATCATCATCTGATTCATCCAAGTCCGAATCTCAGCTTCCGAATCTTCTTCGTCTAAGTCTTCTTCATCCAATTCCGCATCTTCATCTGAATCATCTTGAACACCGGGGCTTTTCTCATCACCGCTATCGTGGTCATTCTCTTCTTTTGCTTTCTGGAGTTCTATTTGAACTTTTGAAGGTGTCATTGTTTTGCTGTTTCTTTTTTTACTGGGAGTTGAAGGTTCCTGTTTAACTTTCTTCTGGGGGCTCGCCTTAGGTTCTTTATATGCTTTAGGAATAGTTTGTGAATTGATAAGCTTGAGAGCTTGAGTAGGGTCTGTTTTGAAAGAATCATGCCATTCTCTGAAATCAAATTCTTCAGTGAATCTTTCTGCCCATTGATCACAACCACGTCTACACATAAATGTAGAGTCTTCATTGGAATTGTCAATGATTAATTCTTTTTCTAACTCTTGATTAGTCACAATCACCGCTTTATCAATGACTTGTTTCAAAAAAATGTCATCTTGGTAAGATGTGGCGAAAATTTCATTTTTCAAAAGCTTCCCAGAGTCTGAATATTCAGAAACTTTAGGTAAATCATTAAATTCAACGTTATCCATTCTTATAAACCAAGTAACAACAATGTCTATGAAGTTTAGAACACCAAATTGAATTTCTTTGATGATAGCAATTCCCGGGATGTCGGAGCCCTTTTCATCAACAAGAATAACATCACCGACTTGAAGATTCAAATTATCTGATTCTCTTGTCAATTTCAAATTGGATTTAGGATTTAGCTTTTTTTGAGGGGTTGACACTCTTGAACGTCTAGTTTTTCTCGAAGGTGTTTTTGGTTCTTCATCGGATTTAACTTCAATTACTTCATTTTGCAGCACGTCTTCATCCAGAGTGAGAAAATATTGCCAGCCTTTCAAGTCCTTTTGGGTTTTAGCCATTCTCTTTGATAACTAAAAGTCTTCAATACTTCTTCAAGATGTTTGAAAAATTCACTTACGCGTAAAGGGCTCGATGGAGCCTTTATCGATTTCGCTTACATGCAGGCCTCCTCATTTAAGGGCTAAACTATTGGCAGCCAATACAAGGGTATATAATCGTAGGCTTCATTTATTCTAGTATACAAAAAGAGAAAGAAGAATAGAATGGGGAAAGAAAGATGCTGAGGAAGAATTTAGAAAGATGCAATCAAAAAAGAAGAGTCATAGGCAAAAAAAGGGTTTATTTAAAAATCAAAATCGGTTCACCAGTGTTAACGATTTCTTCTAGATTTAATCGTAATTCAAAAGCTTTTGATAATATGACTTTGAAGATTTTTTGGACATTGATTGAATGAGAGGTTGAGCAGAATATCACTGGTGATTTCATGGCATTTCCGAATTTTTTAGCTTGTTGAGTAATTTCTATTTGATCTTGATAGGGTAAGTCAATGAATTGGTCATATTTAGTACCCACCAAGAAAGGTATGGCTGTTTTATTGAATCCCCTTACTTGACGGTACCATTCTTTAATTGAATTCAAAGTTGATTTTCGGGTTAAATCAAACATGAATAAGATTGCAACTGCATCATTTGAAACTAATGGTAACATATTAATGAATTCTTTTTGACCACCTAAATCCCAAATACTGAAAGTTATGGCGGTGTTTTTTATTTGGATTTTCTTCTCCATGAAATTAAGTCCTAATGTCTGAATATAATCTTCGTCAAAGGATCCTTCGACGTATTTCACCATTAATGAAGTTTTACCAATTTGGGAGTCACCAATAAGCCCTATTTTAAGGGAAACCCTAAAGTATTCTGTTAGTAATCATTTCCTTTGAAACCAATTGGTTCTTTCTAACATACTGGTTATTCTGATCTTGATTATGGTCCTCTTCCATGTTGAAAGTATCCTATATCTTATTTTATATATATATATATAAATTATATATAATGCAAGCTGATTGATTCGCAGATCCCTCTTACCAACCTTAATAAACGGCTAGAGCTTTTCTCCTGAACTTTATCGATCGCTGGTACCGTTGATAATTAGATTTATTCAAATGGTTGTCTTATTTTGATTTTATGATGTTCTAGAGTAGTTCTTTGTTAGTACCTCGTCTGTTTCTCTGATTCCTTCTGTTTTGGGTTAACTTATTGTTTATGTTTATCTTTTAACTGTTTTGGAGGCAAGCAGCAAGAGCCAATAAATGTACGGAGGTTTTTTCCATTTTGGCGGTACGGGTGCCTTTTTTTGAAAAAAAATCAAACTAGGGCTTTCTGCCCTGGAGGTATCACGTGCTCGCAGTATTTGATACGCAGTACCGGGTAAACACCCAAACATCCCGCTCTTCTCACTCAACATGCGCGCACACTAGTACTGAAAAACTTTTTTCTTTTTTTTTTTTTTTTTTGCTTTTGGGACGGTGAAAAAATCGAAGGGGAAAAAAAAATTCATCAAATTTTTTACAGAGAAGAACTTCTAGTTTAAATCCCCTTTTTTATTTCTAGACTTATAGTACCTCCCTATACAACTAGAAGCACAACCATGGCTGTCGGTAAAAATAAGAGACTTTCCAAGGGTAAGAAAGGTTTGAAGAAGAGAGTTGTTGACCCATTCACCAAGAAAGAATGGTACGACATTAAAGCTCCATCTACTTTCGAAAACAGAAATGTTGGTAAAACTTTGATCAACAAATCCACCGGTTTGAAAAACGCTGCCGATGGTTTGAAAGGTCGTGTTGTTGAAGTTTGTTTAGCTGACTTACAAGGTTCTGAAGACCACTCTTACAGAAAGGTTAAATTGAGAGTTGATGAAGTTCAAGGTAAAAACTTGTTAACTAACTTCCACGGTTTAGATTTCACTTCTGATAAATTAAGATCCTTAGTTAGAAAATGGCAATCTTTAGTTGAAGCTAACGTTACTGTTAAAACCGCTGATGATTACGTTTTAAGAGTTTTCGCTATTGCTTTCACTAAAAGACAAGCTAACCAAGTTAAAAAAACCACTTACGCTAAATCTTCTAAATTAAGAGAAGTTAGAAAGAAGATGATTGAAATCATGCAAAGAGAAGTTTCTAACGTTACTTTATCTCAATTAACTTCTAAATTGATCCCAGAAGTTATTGGTCGTGAAATTGAAAAATCTACTCAAACCATCTTACCTTTACAAAACATTCACATTAGAAAAGTTAAATTATTAAAACAACCAAAATTCGACTTGGGTGCTTTGATGTCTTTACACGGTGAAGGTACTACTGATGATAAAGGTAAAAAAGTTTCTGGTTTCAAAGATGTTGTCTTAGAATCCGTATAATTGTATTAAAAGAGTGTTAAAGAGTTGGAAAAAAGGAAAATTATCATTTTTGATATTTTTATATATAAATTCTTTCTCTTTTATTACTATTCTTTTTTTCTTTTGTATTTTCATTAACTTAAACATAAAACTATCCAAAATAAACAAATAATATTTACTTATTGCATTTTGTAAATCTATATACAACTATTTATCATAACTATTTACCATTTTGACGTCTTATGGCATCCCAAGATGATGTTGGTGGATCATTTGTTTTATCATTAGAAGAATCATTCGAACCAATTGAAGAATCATCAATTGAAGAATCAGTCTCATCAATTGAAGAATCATTGACGTCAATTGACGAATTAGGATTGACCCACTCAATATTTTCAGATGATTCTTGAGGAAAGCTTTCTTTTCTCAATTGATCCCAATGAGTTGAGACTGAAACATCCGAATCCAGAACTTGATTGGGATTTCTATTTATACCTAACAGTTTTAGTACAATACTTTCATCAATTTTACCATCTTCTTTACAAAATTTCATTGGTAAGATTTCGGCAAAATGACTTGCCTTTTTATTAGAAGTTTGAAACATTCCGATTCTTCTAATATCTTGATAATTCATTAATTTGGGATCTTTAATCACTAATGATTCATTTTTAAAGGTTAAATTATAATAGAAATAAAATAACGGTAATGCAAAAACATCAATTTTTTGCCATATTTGTGCTTGTCTTTGGGAATTAACATTTGACAGTTGACTAATTTGATTAGTTTTTTCATTCAAGTAATAGCTTTTCGCTTTAACTTGAGCCATTAATGAAATACCCATTGAAATTGCTGAAAGCGCAAAAAATTTAGCTACTGGTCTCTTGAAAAACGGTAATTTCTTGGTTTCTTTTACTATTGGTGACTGTAACTCTTCCTTTTGGGGATAATATCTTTTTTTAATCAAGCCGTAGAGAGTAGGGGTACTCATTGCCAATATGAACGTGGTGAACGATATGAATTCAGACTTCCCGTAAACGTACTGGATATCTCTAAAGATCTGTCCACGATCGTTTTGACTCAATTGCTTATCTGCATTATAAAACTCGATACTTTTCTCGTATTGGTTAGCTCCTAGTCTGTAGTATAATGGAGGATACTCTGATTGCAAATCTTGATCGGATAAAACCATTTTTCCCTGCTTTTCCAAAGCCTAATTGACAATTGAATAACAAATAAATGAATAAAGGTACTACCTCCTTCTAATTATATATGTATGACAGTATAATTAGATAAGGGCAATTATCAGAAGCCCGTTTTCCAGATGAGCTAACAAAATGTTAATGATACTCGAAGGCGACACCCGTACCTCCCGGGTATCGGGGGAGTTGCAAACGGCTGGTGATTACCATAATTAAGTGCTACCGTTCATGGAGATAAGGCTTCCAAGGGTATATCTTATTAAGGTAACACTTACAAACAGTTAATATTTACAAGCACACAAGACAGGTGGGTCAGTTAGCCTCCTGTCATACGCGAGATTTTTTTTGCAACTTTGTCCATCAACCAGTTAGTCTTACAGTTAAGTCTTACTAGTTTCAACTGGCCATACACGTAGATTACATCATTCTTGCACTACTCTGGTGTTGTAGTTGTTCTAGTGTAGTATTCTAGTGTAGTATTCTAGTGCTTCTGGTCTGGTGGTACCAGATGGTGATCGCTCTGTTGTTAGTAAATACAGCACTTTTTCGTTATCTTTGGCGTAAAAAGGTAAAAATGTACCACACACCCATACACCGACATATAAGGTAGCGTTTCGAGCAGAATAGCCAACCATCAGTCGGGGTCTCCATCAATAACGTCTAATTGACGATTAGATACTGCAATTCCTCGAAACAGCGCAACCTTAAACTAATTTCATAAAGCAAGTTACAAATTAAAATACAATAAAAATGCGAAAAACCTGAAATTTCACTTTGGTCAAATCTTCGAAGGAATGGACCTTTGGATGATCCCCAACAGCCAATTGAGTCAGGGTACCCAGGAGTACATTGCTATTGCGAGTGTCTGAGTGTGCTGATTGTCAGTAGGCCACCAATTCTCTGGGAATCGTAGTAGAAAGAGAAGCCCTTCAGTTAGTTGTACGGGGAGGAGTGCATATTGGCACGCAACCCCAAAAACTGTGCACAGCCAGAGACAACAACTCATACAGATGTAGCAGTAAGTGAAATTAATGATGATGCTTTATTTTTCTAGAGGAATAAATTTCAACTAGCGGTTTTTCTGTCAATTGCTTATACGCTAGTAAATTATCGATTGATACTCGTTTTCAGCAATGAGTTCAAAAGTATGTTGGCACGCTCGAGTCCAATTGAATGTTTCCAACTGCCAATTGATGGCTCAATTGACTAAGGTTGATTGAATACTAACTTGATATAGGAAAAGAATGGGGTTGCTAACTCGGCTCCTCCAAAACAGCACGAAATTCCTGATGTTCATGAATATAATGAAAAACAAAAGGCTAATGTGAATAAACAAAAACCCCCAGTTGATGGGTCTGATAATGTAGGTATTAAACATCAACCACCCAAAAAAGCTAGTATTAGAGATAAATCTACTTTTTCTTGGGAAAATGTTGGTACTTGGGATAGTGAAACTACTTCGGATAAATTAAAAGCTTTAAAAGTTATTAATAATATTGAATCTTATATAACTGATCATTTTTTCGGTGATTGGTACTGGAATACTTCAATTATTATTGGAACCTGTTTCTTCTGTTGGTTAATTGCTCGCTTGGGAGGTGGGATTTTATCATTACTTTTCATTTTGTTATTTACCAATTCGGTTTATAGATTGGAACATCGAAGATTTAATCGTGATATTCGTGATGATATGCAAAGACTTTCTGCTAACAATCGTTTAGAAAATGAATTGGAAACTATGGAATGGTTAAACTCTTTCTTGGATAAATTTTGGGTCATTTATATGCCTGCCTTATCTGAACAAGTTATGTTTCAAGCTAATGAAGTTTTGAAAGATTCTGCTCCAGGGTTTGGTATTGAGGCTTTATCTTTAGATGAATTTACTTTGGGTTCAAAAGCTCCTCGTGTTGATAGTATTAAATCTTATACTAGAAAAGGTGCTGATCATATCGAAATGGACTGGGCTTTTGCTTTCACTCCAAACGATACTGATGGTATGACTAAACAAGAATTGAAGAGAAAAATTAATCCTAAAGTTGCTCTTGGTGTTACCATTGGTAAAGCCTTTATCTCAAAATCTTTACCAATTTTGGTTGAAGATATGTCTTTCAAAGGTCGTATGAATATTAAATTGAAATTATCCCAGAATTTCCCTCATGTTAAAATGGTTTCAGTTCAATTCTTAGAAGCTCCTACCATTGATTATGCTTTAAAACCAGTCGGTGGTGATACCTTGGGTATTGACATCATGTCTTTCATTCCAGGTTTATCTTCTTTTGTTAATGGGTTGATTCATACTAATTTAAGACCAATGTTATACGCTCCAAATTCTTTAGATATTGACGTTGAAGAAATTATGGCTCAACAATCAAATGATTCAATTGGTGTTGCTGCTTTAACTATTAAACGTTTAACTGGATTGAAAACTGGTATTGAAACTAAAGAAAACTCAATTAATCCTTACGTTCAAATTAAAGTTTCAAATAATGCTGATATCGAAGAAAAAACCAAAGTTAAAAAGGAAACTAATGATCCTGTTTTCTTGGAAACTAAATACTTGTTACTTAATGCTTTAGATGGTAATAATTTGACTCTTACTGTTAATGATTTGAAAACTGATCAAGCTGAAGATTTTGTTATTGGTACCATTGATTATCCTTTAGGCTCTTTATTACAAAAAGAAACTCAAACTGGTATTGTTAAAAATATTGTTGAAGGTGGTAAAGTTGTTGGTAAAATTGAATTTGATCTTAGATGGTTCCCAGCTTTGGAACCTCAAATCTTAGAAGATGGTTCTAAAGACGATAACACTGAATCTGAAATTGGTATTTTGAAGGTTAACTTACATGAAGCTAAAGACTTGGATATTCGTCAATCGGTTGTTGGTTTATTAAATCCTTATGCTGAAATTTACATTAATCATGAATTGGTTAAAACTACTCGTAAGTTGAGACAAAAGAATGAACCGCAATGGGAAAAGGCTTTCGAATCTTTGATTACTCAGCAATCAGAAACTCAAGTTCAAGTCCTTGTTAAAGATGCTGTTGAAGATAACGTTATTGGTAAATTAGATGCTAACTTACAAGATTTAATTTTTGAATCTTCTCGTGGTCAAGAATGGATTAAAACTCCTCCTGTCAATGAAGGTGGGCCCCACACTAAGTTTAGAATTACTACTTCCTGGAAAGCTTTGGGTATGACTGATGATGCTGTTGTAAAGAGTCAATATACCAACTCTATTGGTGGTTTAAGATTGCATTTGCGTTCTGCTTCTGATTTGGTTAATTTGGAAGCTGTTGGTAAAGTTGATCCTTATGTTAGAGTTTTACTTAATGGTAAATTGAAAGCTAAAACTAATACCATTGCAGAAACTTTGGATCCAAATTTCAATGCCGTTTATTTCTTCCCAATTGCTAATGAGCATCAACATTTATTATTAGAATTGATGGATGAAGAAGCTGAAGGTAAAGATAGATCCTTAGGTTCTGCCGCCATCAATGTAAATGATTTCTTGAAGAAAAACAAAGAAGGTTACTTCCTTGGTTACGATGGATCTAATGAAACCATTGAACAACCAGTATTGTTTAATGGTAAGACCCATGGTTATTTAAGATATTCTGTCAGTTTCATTCCAACTATCCCAGTTTATACTATTTCTCAACTTGAAAATAAAGAAGAATATTTGGCTACTTTGAAACAAAAAGAACGTGATGAAGAAGCAAAGAGACTCAGAGAAGAAAAATTATATAACGAACATCCTAATGAGTACGAATGGATTGAGATTAATGAAGACACTATTCCAGATCCAGAAAAGATTGAATTACCATTAGAAAAAGCAATTAAGTATAGAACTGGTAATGTTGCTGTTCATGTTTTAAGTGGTAAATTTGATAAGTCCGATTATCGTGTTCATACCTTATTCGATGATCATGCTTATCCATCAGGTGTTTCCCCAGCGGCAGATGGTAAACTCTTGAACATTTCATCATCATCGGAAGGATTTGTTAGGGATTTACCAAATTCCAAATTAATTTTCAGATTGGCTAAAAAGGCTGAAGTCAATAATGAAAAAGATATTGCCGTTGAAAAAATCTTTGAAACCATTGATATTTTACAAAGAGCTAATGCTAGACCAATTGAAATTAAACTTAATGAAAAGAATGCCATTAAGGTACAATTAGAGTTTATTCCTTCTGCAGTTAAATTGGCTCCATTAGATACTATTTTGGATGTTGGACATTTCTATTTTGATATTTTGAATGCTAAAGGTATACCAGCAGCTGATAAAAATGGTAAATCAGATGCATTCTTATCTATTAAATTAGATGGAGTGGAAATTTATAGAACCGATAAAAAGAGAAAGACCCTTGACCCAGTTTGGAATGAATCGGTTGAATTCCCAGTTATGTCGAGATCTAGACAAATTATTCTTTTACAAATTTACGATTGGGACTTAACTCATGATGATAGATTATTAGGATCAGTTAATTTAGATTTATCAACTCTCGAGCCATTACAATCTACTCAATTTTCAGTTAAATTAGATACCGAAGGTACTATTAATTTGAGAACTACATTTAAACCAGATTATATCAGACCTAAATTAGGAAGTAAGACTGGATTACCACTTGATTTCAGTACTATTTCTGGAGCCCCAGTCAAATTAGTTGGTGGAGCCGCTGGAATGGCTGGTACTGCCGTTGGTTCTGGTGTTGGATTTGCCGGTGATGGTGTCAGTAAAGGTGCTGGATTTGTCAAAGGGTTTGGTAGATCCAAAAAGAAGAAGTCGGATGATAGTGAACCACAAGCCCCTCCAGCCCCTTCAGCAATGGAAGGAGCTAAGGAAGGAGAAGACGAAGAAGAAGAAGGTGCCGATGCTGATGAATCTAGAGACGAAGTCAGTGAAGTTTCCAGTCAATTTACTGGATCACAATCACCATCTAAAAATGATAATGCTACTAACAAGTCGCCATACACCAATGATTTACAATCATTAAGATCGGGTAAACCACCAAGTGTGGCCGCAGTTCCTAATCTTACTTCTGAAGGATTACCACCTCCACAAAGACCAAACGTTGGCCACCACCGTATTGTTAGTCAATCTTCCGATTCCACTAGTGTGACCGGGAGCAGTATTCACACTGGGCCCGACGCGATACCAGGTAGAATTACTGTTGTCTCCGCGTCCGGCTATTCTAGCTCCTCATTGGAGGTCAAGGTTATGGTAAAGACCACTACTAAAGAAAAGGTTATTCATAAAACTAGAGGTAGTAAATTAGATAAAGATAACTTGGTTAAATGGAACGAAACCGTTCCTTTCAAGTCGACTTCTGATGGTGAATTACTCTTCTCCCTTAGAGAAGTCCATAGATTAGGTAAGAATGTCGAAATCGCCACTGCCTCCTTACCCTTAGAAAACTATGTGGATAGCGAACAAGAAATCTCTTTACCAGCCGGTGATGGTCAAATCGACGTTTTATTAAGATACTTTAGTGCTGAAGCATAAGTAAATGTTAGTTTAAGTTTTAGTTAAGTTTTAGTATAGGTCTATATTATTTTTTTACTTTCCGTTCTTTTATTCTACCCTGTCTTTATTATTTAATCTTAGTTTTGTTATTTCGTTATCCCATTCACTGTAATTCGAATGCTGCAAACAACCCCCTTTGAGCGTGCAGCCAAATCCCCCAAGCGACGCAGATAAACTGGGAGAAAAAAACTCGCACGTGACTTACGTGACTGCTTTTCCCACGCACTACCCGTTTCACACCCAAAATGATCCTGCACACACCGGGAAGCCATAATAAAATGCCAGCGAAAAAACCTTTGGTGTACACTTTTCCCTCACAAACTGAAAAAAAAAAAAAAAGACTTAGTCACACACTAACCTTTCAAGCTTGTGTAATCTTCTCTTCGCTCAGGTTCTCTCGATTTTTTTTTTTTTTTCTCTTCTACACCAAAAATTTTTAGTGGGAACAGGGAAAAAAAAAATTAGCTAGTTAAAAATTATAAGCTATTTTTTTAATACCTTTTTGACTTTTATATACCATCACCAAATAAACAGATCAAAATGAGCCAAACTGTATGTTCATGTCTAGAGCCCATGAGGGTGCTTGAGATGGAGGATCTACTGGTTCATACGAGAATGTGGAAAGGAAGTTGAGTTGTCGTTGATAATTTTTCAGTGGAGGAAAACGACGAAAAACTGGAAAACTTTTCAATACTTGAAAAATAGACATTGTGAAGAAGTTACACTGTTGTATATCATATGAACCAGAGACCTTTATCTTACATTTGAATACTTATACTAACGCTTTCTTATAGGCTCCAAAGTGGTACAAGACTGAAGACGCTAGAGTCCCAAAACAAACCAGAAAGACTATCCGTCCACAAAAATTACGTGCCTCCTTAGTTCCAGGTACCGTTTTAATCTTGTTGGCTGGTAGATTCAGAGGTAAAAGAGTTGTTTACTTGAAAAACTTGGAAGACAACACTTTATTAGTTTCTGGTCCATTCAAAGTTAATGGTGTTCCATTAAGAAGAGTCAATGCTCGTTACGTCATTGCTACCTCTACCAAAGTTGATGTTTCTTCTGTTGATGCTTCTAAATTCAACGTTGAATACTTTGCTAGAGAAAAAGTTCCAAGATCTAAAAAATCTGAAGCTGACTTCTTTAACGAAGCTCAACCAAAGAAAGAAATTAAAGCTGAAAGAGTTGCTGACCAAAAAACTGTTGACGCTGCTTTATTATCTTCAATCAAGAAAACCCCATTATTAAAACAATACTTATCTGCTTCTTTCTCCTTAAAGAGCGGTGACAAACCACACTTATTAAAATTCTAAATTTAATGGTTTTTTTTCGAATCAAAACGAATGTTTTTTGAAAGAAGATTATTAGTAACTACAAATTTCTTCTATCTTTATTGATATTGTTGAAATTTATCCCCTGTCCTATAATTATATTAATATAAGAGTCAATTTTTATGTTTTTCCGTGTTTATCATGTTTTTTATTGTAGGACGATGATGTATTTATTACTTCTTTGAAGCATTCAGTATCTCCTCTTTATTATTTCATACGGTGTGTTCTCTATTCTCTTTGTATATTTAATACAATTATTAACGGTTTATTCTATCTATTGTAGTTAATGGATAACTCGCCCACGAGTATGCAGGACCTCTTTCTCCTACTCATCTCATCAGGCCAAAGAAAAGAAAAAAAAAAAAAAAAAAATTGAAAATTGAAAATTGAAAAACTCAATTAGATACTTCTTATTTAGCATTTCATATTAGCATAGAGGAATAATGTCTAACTTGATTCCAATCTCCACTTATAACTTGGCCTTGGCTCCTTTCAAGCCAGCAGCTGTTCACACTGAAGACTACCCAGTTACTGTTAGATTAACTTTAGCTGCCGTTGACCCAGAAGCTGTTGATGATAAAGAAGAACCATCTACTTTAAGATTATTGAAAAGAAACAATCCTTTCTTTGGTGACGACGATTCAGAAGAAGATTCAGAAGAAGATGAATTAGATTTAGAATCTGAATCCGAAGAAGAAGAAGAAGCTAAACCAGAACCAAAAAAATCTAATAAAAAATCTAAAAAGGAACAAAAAGAAGAAGAAACTGTTGATATTGAAAACTCTGATGATGCTGAATCTGATGAAGATCCAGATGATGATGTTAGTGAATTTGTTGTTTGTACTTTAACTCCAAAAATCCAATTTCAACAAACCATTGATTTAACTATTTGTCCAGATGAACAAGTCTACTTTGTTGTTACTGGTTCTTATCCAATTCACTTGGTTGGTAACTATATTGAACATCCAGCTGATGAAGACTCTGAAGACGAAGATGAAGATGATTATGATTACGATGATGAAGATGACTATGATTTAACTCCAGATGAAGATGAAGTTTATGGAGCTCCTCAATATGACTTAGATGATTTAGAAGATGAATCTGACATTGAAAATAAAATTGAAGAATTAGTTGAAGACGAACAAAATGGAAAGAAAAGATCAAGTCCATCAAACGAAGAATCTGATTCTAAAAAGGCTAAAAAGGCTAATAATAAAAAGGATGAAAAAAAACAGGTTCAATTCACTAAAGAATTAGAACAAGGTCCAACCGGCTCAACTTTAGTTGGTGATAAAGAAGAAGCAAAAGAACAACCAAAATCTAAAAAACAATTGAAAAAGGAAAGACAACAACAACAGAAAAAGGAAGCTGAAGAAGCTGCCGCTGCTGATAAAGCTGAAAAAGATGATAAAAAGCCTGAAGCCAAAAAATTCCCAACTAAAACTTTATTAGGTGGTGTTATCACTGAAGATAGAAAAATCGGTAAAGGTCAAACTGCTAAATCTGGTAACAAAGTTGGTATCAGATACATTGGTAAATTGAAAAATGGTAAAGTTTTCGATAAAAACACCAGTGGTAAACCTTTTGTTTTTGGTTTAGGTAAAGGTGAATGTATCAAAGGTTTTGATTTAGGTGTTACTGGTATGGCTGTTGGTGGTGAAAGAAGAGTTGTTATCCCTCCAAAAATGGGTTACGGTAGTCAAGCTTTACCTGGTTTACCAGCAAACTCGGAATTGACCTTCGACATCAAATTAGTTTCTCTTAAATAAGTATTTCATCGACTCTGGTTCTCTGTTTAATTGTATATTAATAGTATCCTTCACTCGTAGAGTATTTAATGGCTGCCAATATTAAACCTCCGTACACCGCCATCTCCTCCTCCCAACAACGCTTCCGTAAACGTTAAATAACTTACCGTTTCCAGCCCAAAGGTGTAGCACACAACAAAGATGAGGCACGATAACACCCTTTTAAGAGTGTAAACCATACGATGCCCTTTTGCAACCACTGTAACCCTTGATAAAGACTAACTGCGAAACTACTGGCACGACTCCCAAACGGACTTGTCTTTCCTTTTGTCTTTTTTGCTGTTTTCTTTTTGCCGTTTTATTAGCGTTTCAACAATACCAATTTCAACAGTTTCAATTGTATTGCTCTGAGAAGCAGCAAAACTCAATAGCCAAACACCATCATCCTATTACTGATTGGCCTCTCAACCCTTGAGACAAGTTACCGCTCAGCTCTGGCCTAATTCCATTGATCCTGGTATTATTTTGTGAGACGCTCTCTATTTTGTTACTCTGTTGTCGTATAATCAGCTAAGTTTGTTGGCTTGAAAAACACAGGTACGAAGGAAAAAAAAAAAAAAATTTTTTCAGTTATAGGTTGAAGATTGGTAATACTTCAAGGTTGGAACAAAACATCATTTCGAATAGTATCACTGGTCAACAGTGGTAGAATTGAATATTCCAATAATTTATTCTCCAGAATATCTATTCGTAGGAAGTTGTGTTGATCACTTATAAGTCATTTCTTTAGCCGCCCACACAAGAGTGCTTGTTAATATTACACGTACCAGTACATTCATTCATTAAGATATAAGCCAAAAGATGCTTGACTTTATATCCAAATCAACCAGTGCGTTGGCAAGAACCTCTGCCAACCGCCCGATTCATTTCATCATTGTGATCGCCTTATTTGCTTCCATTGCATATTTGTCAGTTGTTGATGAGTATCTTCCTGATCAATTCCTGTCGGATTATTCGATAAAGTTTTATCATCCTCCAGGATCATCTCTGTACACTGACTGGATCAAGATTGACGATGTTTCGGCGTACTCTGACGCTGACCAGTACGTGGTCGCTCCGCTTAGGTTTAAACGGGTACAAACTGATGATATTCCAGAACTTGAAGGTACTTTCCATGGATTAAATTCAAATGAACGTATTTTGATTACTAAACCAGAAGATTTGGAGCAAAGTCTTAATTCAATCGATAAAATCTCATATAACGGTATAACTTGGAAAGCAAGACATAATAATAGAATTACTAAATACTACGAATATTTAAGAGCAGGTTTATTGAAAATCAAATCTTCTATTCAAGGTGCAGAAAATTTTGATATCGGTTTGATCACCGTTGCTTATATCGCAATGTGGTACACTTTAATTAAAGTTTTCATTGATATGCAAAAAGTTGGCTCAAATTTTTGGTTGGCTTTTTCAACTATTACATCTTCAACTTTTGGATTTCTTTTCGCTTTATTAGTCACTACTAAAGTCTTGGATACTAAAGTACCTTTATTAAGTATTACTGAAGGTATTCCTTTCCTTGTTGCCATAATTGGATTCAAACATAAAGTCTCCATTGCTACTTATGTTCTGCAAGCTTCTTCTTCTTCAAACGCTGATGTTAAAACAATTGTTTCCGATGCCATTTCTGCTCACACTGTTAGTTTGTTAAGAGATCATTTTGTCGTTATTGGTGCATTATTATCAGTTGCTGGTTATGCCCATCATTTGGAAGGTATGTTCAATTTTTGTATCTTAAGTGCTTTAATTCTTGCTTTTGACTTAGTACTTGTTTATACTTTTTTCTCTGCCATCTTAGCTTTAAAAATTGAAATCAATCGTGCTCGTCGTACTGAAGATTTAAAAGATGCTTTAGAAGAAGATGGTATTTCTTCTTTAGTTGCTGCTAACGTTGCTACCGATGCTTCTCATCATCAATATCATTATGTAACTTCATCCATTTCTAGCAGTGCTTCAATGGTCTCTTTCAAAGTTGCCATGATTGTTGGGTTTTTCTGTTTCCATTTCTTTTGGGTTGGTAGCTCTTGGTTATATAATGTCACTGGTGGTGAATCTATTTCTTTTTTCACTACCTCTCCTCAATTATCTAAAACTACCGCAAAACATATTGCTATTGGTAAAGCCGGTACTATCGCCACTTTGGTGACTCCAAAAGTTTATATGCCATTAGGCTTCTTGGTTACATTAGAAGATGTGATTTTAAGTGTCTTGGAAATAATCAGTTCTGGTATCAGAGATTCTTTGATTTCTAAATGCTTATTATTTGCTTTCGCTATTTCTATTTCAACTAATGCTTATTTCTTAAATGCTTCGAGATATCAAGTTTCTGCTACCAATAAGTTAATCGAAAAAGAAATTTCTAGACCTAAATCATCCGAATCAAGAAGAAGTGTTTCTGCAGCCCCACCTAAGTCTTCATCTACCAAAACTCCTAAAGATGTTGAAAGTGATAGTGATGACTCTAGTTCTACCGTTGAAGAATTACAGATCAGAGCTCCAAATAAACTCTTACCATTAGAAGAATGTGCCAAATTTTTGAAAGAAGGTAATGTCAAACAATTGAACGATAATGAAGTCTCTTCCTTAGTTGTCGCTGGTAAATTACCCTTGTATGCTTTAGAAAAACAATTAGCTGATAATACCCGTGCTGTTGCTGTTCGTCGTATAGCCATGGCTAAAATTGCCAAGGCCCCTATTTTAGAAACCGATAGCTTACCATTTGAACATTATGATTACGATCGTGTCTTTGGTGCTTGTTGCGAAAATGTTATTGGTTATTTGCCATTACCTGTCGGTGTTGCTGGTCCATTGATCATCGATAAAAAACCATACTACATTCCAATGGCTACTACCGAAGGTTGTTTAGTTGCTTCTGCTATGCGTGGTTGTAAAGCCATTAACGCTGGTGGTGGTGTCGAAACCGTTTTGACCCAAGATGGTATGACTAGAGGTCCTTGTGTTTCTTTCCCAACTTTAAGTAGAGCAGGTGCCGCAAAAATTTGGTTGGATTCTGATGAAGGTCAAAAAACTATTCAAAAGGCTTTCAATTCTACTTCCAGATTTGCCCGTTTACAACACGTTAAGACTGCCTTGGCTGGTACCTTATTATTTATCCGTTTTAGAACTACCACTGGTGATGCTATGGGTATGAATATGATTTCCAAAGGTGTTGAATTTGCTCTTAAATATATGACTGAAGAATGTGGTTTCAGCGATATGGATGTTATTTCCGTTTCTGGTAATTACTGTATCGATAAAAAACCGGCTGCTATTAATTGGATAGAAGGTAGAGGTAAATCAATTGTTGCTGAAGCTAGAATTCCTGCTGAAGTTGTTAAGAAGGTTCTTAAATCAGATGTTGATGCTTTGGTTAAATTAAATGTTAGTAAGAACTTGGTTGGGTCAGCTATGGCCGGTTCAATAGGTGGTTTTAACGCTCAAGCTGCTAATTTGGTTACTGCTGTATTTTTAGCTTGTGGTCAAGATCCTGCTCAAAATGTTGAATCATCTAATTGTATGACCTTGATGGATAATGTTGATGGTGACTTGCAAATTTCTGTTTCTATGCCTTCCATTGAAGTTGGTACAATTGGTGGTGGTACAATCTTGGAACCACAAGGTGCTATGTTAGAAATGTTAGGCGTTCGTGGACCTCATCCTACCAACCCTGGTGACAATGCTAGACAGTTAGCCCGTATTGTTGCATCAATTGTTTTGGCTGCGGAACTTTCACTTGGTTCCGCTTTAGCAGCTGGCCACTTGGTTCAATCTCATATGACCCATAACCGTAGTAAAGCACCAAATGCTTCACCTGCTCCTAACGGATCTGCCAACGGTGCATCCACTCCTGCTACCTCTAATGGCTCCGCTGCCATTAAAAATGGGTCAGTCACTCCTCAACTTAATTCAGATGACATAAATCGCCTTAAGGAAGGTTCTGTTAATTGCATTCGCTCCTGAGTTCCCTTGAATCATGAGCTTTTTAACTTAACAATAAACGAAAACTAATTCACTAAAAAATCATATTTGTTTTTTTTTCTTTTTGTAACAAAACTTATTCCATTCATCATTATCATTGGTATGAATTCCTTGTTGAAGCTTCATCATCATGTCTATTTTTCCCATAATTTCTTTTTAATTTCATTCCTTTAATTTTAGCTAAAACTCCTGTTTTCTTTGTAATTTTACTTCTGCATTAATAGATTTTCATAGGTTAAGTTGATACTTGTACTACTTTAATTGTTTTTTTAGAAAGCTTGTAGCCAAAAGAAAGTGCGGATTTCTTCTTTTTTTGATCGTCCAGCTTTCATTAAATCATTTTTTTTTTTTTTGAGTCATTGCAAATTATTAGTTCTACTTGATTCAAATTATAAGAAGATATATTCGGCAAAATGACAGTTGATATCCCATCACAAGAAATTGGTACTCCTATTCCTCAGAATGTTCCTCATGCTGTTTCTGTCACTTTACCTACTTGGGAAGCCACTGTTGGTTATGAAGAAGGTGAGTCTTGGGTTACAAGTAAAATGAATTCTGGTTATCCAAGATTCTTCATTCATAGTAAAATTGCTGAACTTTCGAAAAATGTGGAATCCAAATATGGTAGAGATGGTGAAAAATCCATTATCTTTCCATCATATAAAGTAGCCAAAAGATGTCGTGAATTTATAAAATTAAGATCAAAAAAGCCGGTTAGAATCTTGCAATTAAGCACTCCTCCTCCTTCAAATGATTTTGAAAAATCGTCTGTTATACAATCAACCATCGGTGTTGTTTTTTTCTCTGAAGAAGATTTCCCAATAGCCAAACAATATTGGCAACATTCGGGTGAAGGTATAAGTTCACGAATGGCCGAGTATGTATTGCGTGAATTGTTCGAGAATGAAAAGAAAGACAAGGATAGATTTAGAAGTAGAACTAAACAAGAATTGCAAGCAGAAAGAATTCAGAAGAAATCGCCCTCGATTTCAGCATCTTTTAGATCATCTAGTCTTTCTCAAAATGAAGAAGTTGAAAAAGAATTCAATACCTTTATCGAACAAAAATATGGAAGAGTTTTGGATTTGAAATTTGCAAAAGAAGCCAAACGTGCTTTGAAGAGAAGAATTTGTGGGAAAGTAGATAAATCAAAAAATCAAGAAGAGGAAATGGAAAAGGCTAAAAGAGGTAAAAACTTAAGTGAGAACGATGTATTCTTGTACCCAACAGGTATGGCTTCGATCTTCAATGCCCATCAAATCTGTCTTGGAATCTCTGATACTCCTAAAAAATCTGTGTGTTTTGGATTTCCTTATGTTGATACATTAAACATTTTAAAGAAATTTGGACCGGGTGTTCATTTCTTGGGATTCGGTGATGATGAATCGTTAGATCAATTGGAGAAGGATTTGAGAAGCGGAGAAAAAGACATAATGGCATTATTTTGTGAATGTCCGTCAAATCCTTTATTGAAGACTCCAAATTTGAAAAAAATCAGAGCGTTGGCTGATGAATTCAACTTCCTCGTTGTTGTTGACGAAACTGTTGGAAATTATTTAAATATCGGTGTTTTACCTTATTCTGATATTGTTGTTTCTTCATTGACCAAAGTATTCTCTGGGGATTCCAACGTTATGGGTGGATCATTGATTTTGAATCCTTTATCGCAACATTATAACAAAATGAAGAAGTATTTGGATGATGAACACGAAGATCTCTTTTGGGCTGAAGATGCATTATATTTGGAAAGAAATTCTCGTGATTTTGAAGTAAGATCTCATAAGATCAATCAAACCTCATTAGATGTTGTTGATTTATTAGTCAACCATCCTTTAATATCTCAAGTGTTCTATCCAAGTCTTTTAGAATCTAAAAAATACTACGACGAGCTTAAAACTCCTCAAGGTGGTTATGGTGGATTAATATCATTCGTCTTTCATAAACCCGAGCATGCCAAAAGTTTTTTCAATCATGTTTTATTACACAAGGGTCCTTCTTTAGGAACTAATTTCACATTGGCTTGTCCTTATGCTATCTTAGCTCATTATCAAGAACTAGAAGAAGTAGAAAAATGGGGGGTTGATCAAAATATCGTTAGAATAAGTATTGGATTGGAAGATAAAGAAGAATTGCTTGCAACCATTAATAGTGCCTTGGATATTGCAGTCGCTCAAAATTAAAGTACATAGATAGTAGTCTCTTATATTAGATGCACATATTAGAAATTTCGTATATTTACATTAGTTGCAAAAGCAAATTTATCTAGATCAAAAATCTGATGTCATTCCTGGATATGGAGCACCTTTACATGGGGCTGGTGGCTCTCCTGTAAGTTCTTCATGGTGAACGGTTCCGACATACCAATATTTATCACTTTCATCATAGTATTTTTGCCAATCAGCAATATGTTTAGCTGCCTTCGTTGGCTCTATGCCTCGTAAATCATGCGTATATTGTTCAGGTGACTTGATGCATCCAGTCACAAATGCTCTGGCAGAATCTTTTCCACTGAAAGATGAATAGGTAGCTGGAGGTCCATAAAAGGCTCTCCCATTAGTAACATCGTAAACTTTACCATTGATAGCAAGATAAATGGGCAAATTTTGATCAGTTCCATTATATAATGCTAATTCTTCGGTGGTTAAGTTTACATAGCTATTAGTTAATCTTAATGTTAAATATCTATGGTCAACCCATTTACCTTTATAACCCCATGTCGAACTTGAAGTAAACCACCATGATAAAAATGCATTCAAAAGAAGAAGCCCCCCAATAACCCTCACAATATCTATAATTCCAAACAGGCTATCTTTCAGCGTATGCTTCCGACTCATTTTCAATATAATCCCTGGGTAATAACAGCTTTGGTGGAAGTATAGAAGAAAAGAGATGGGGTTAAGCAGTTTTCAGCTAACATCCGCGTGTTTAGATCAGATCATCACCTGTGCGATTACAACTACCCACGTATTTTTTTGTTATGATCATTAAACTACAACTTAAAAATAGAATTAAATTAGTGTCAATACGAATATATCGTGGAAATCAATTAGCTAATTGTAGAGAAACGTAGAGAATTAATACAAATATATAGGAGAAAGGAAAAAAAATTAAATCGGTAGAAGTCGTTATATCATTGCATGAAAAAAAACTCTTCACTGTTCATGTTATCTCCAGCACTTTTATTGTTAAAATTCAATTTATTTGAGTCTGCACTTAATAAGTTCGACCAAAATTCGTCGTTCAATGCCAAATAAGAGTTTTCTAGCTGATCTGGATTGGCAATATGTTTTGCCAATGGATTGCTAGAATCTTGGATAGGTATGTCACCATTGAACTGAAGACTTGGATTTTGCACATTGAATGAATTGACAGGATTGAAAGATGAAGCACCATTTACATCAGCACGAGGTTGGAAGGGAGGAGGGTTTGCATTGAGTTGATTGGAGTTATTGAAAGCTGTTGGGGAATTGGTATTAATAAGATCGACGTTTTGATTGGTAGTTAATCCACTAGGAGGGGTGGAATATCTTAAGGTACTTAAAGAAGGGTCTAAATTCGACCCACTGGTATATAGACCCTGAATTCTAGTATTGCGATTTTTTAACTTAGGGTTGGGGAAATAAGTTGTATCATCCAAAGATCTTTGATCGCCAGAGCTGCTATTATTAGGAACATGATATTGTTTATTGGTACTGCGTTCATTAGAATCTTGTGGTTGTATGTCTTTTGCAATTCTTAGTGGTGAGCCAACTTGCTTTGGGAGGTGGGAAGGGGGTTCTGACTTTCCATCTCGTCTGACAGAAGCTGCATAAGATAACAAGTCAAGGGAAATCTGAGATGCATATTGTTTACCAGATTCTGTAGTTAATAGTCCTCCAACGTGTGATCTATTATAAAGGTCTGATAATTTCTCTAAATCGCGTTTGGGTACTCTATAGACATTGGTTGGAACTAAATTTTCTGGAGTTTCACCGTTCTTCTGTAATAAGTCTTGAACTTGGGTTGCATAAGTTTGAACGAAAAGCTGCAACACTAAATGTAATTTTTTCAAAAAATGATTAGCCGGATGGATGATACCTGCTTGATCGAGAGACCTTGTAAGTTTTTGAATTACGAAAACTGCATGTCTTGGGACCAAATCCTTTTCTATGTGAGAAGGTAAAGATATAATCAAATACCTTAATCTCAAAAGCATACCGGCGGTATAAATGATTCTTGCAGCGTAGATTATTGGGAGAGCCGATATTTCAGAAGGACTCATAAGAGTGAAGCTATCTAAAGCTTTTAAACAGGATGTAGTACATTGGGCAATTGACATTATAGTGTTTGTATTTAATTTGAAAGAATCTTGGTCTGTTTCTGAATTGAGTGCTTTAGTGACTGAATCACTTAAAGTCGGTTCGTGTAAATAGGCCTCGACCGAGTAGTAATAGGCTAGGAAGGAATGTTTTTGAGGGTCTATTTGAGCTTTTATGGTATTCAAATTTTTCTGTAATTCAGAAATGATGTATCTAGAAGATTGACCAGCTTTATCATTTGAATCGGGGGAATGGACAATATGATGAATTCTTTCTAATTCATGACTCAATCTCAGGAATAATGCAAGACTCTTCATTTTTGGGATACCACTTTCTTGAAGTCTTACACAACATTCTTCAACGTAGGGAGTCCATTTAACATAAATTGCTCTTCTTAATATTAAGCAAATACTAACCGTGGTAAAATATAACGACATTAATAAGCCTGAATATTCAAGACTGGCACTTTTATTTGGTTCATCAAGTTGAACCGAACCATCAGATTGTTTATAACTATAGGAAGGTCTTGCCACTATACCAACATCATGTAACAAAGTTACCGACAAGGTATTGAGTAGATGATAACGACGATGTCTAAATAATTCAGGAGTGTTATACCATAAACATAATAATAGAATGCATTTAATCAATTCAACCGATTTTGATCCTGCCACCAAGACTTCAATTGCAATACATTTCATGGCTTCATTATCGATTATTAAAGTATGATCAAAATCATCGGTGTTTTTAATAACCGAATTAGTGATAGACATGATTGCATTGAAAAGAAAAGGTTGGTTATTTCTTAATTGATGAACATCTTCACTAATTTCAACCAAGGGATGAGTTTTATAAATACATTCCTGATAAAGATTTAAACGATATTCCGCTTCTTCTTCAGTCATAATACCCCGAGAAACCAAATCAATCTTTTCCCGTTCTTTTAATAAACTATTTCTTTTATCAGCAGTATGTTTTAAAGAATTAGTTAATTCACTTAAACTCGAGGAACTACTTTCACACAACATGATGATTTCTTTTTCCAAATCAATCTTGGATACGAACACCGGCGAACCCAATTCAGAAGAATGCATCGACTCGGTTCTTGCATGAAGCGGGATACTATGCAATGGTGGTAACTCAGACAGAGGACTATTTTTAGGATGAGATGATCCATTAAGATTATGTGGTGGAGAAAATTCTTTCTTTTGAGTTAATTCATCCTTCAACATTTTGATTTGAGCCTGCAAATCTGAAATGATTTCATCCTTCTTCAAAATCTTATTAGCCTTGACATCAAGATTCTGATTCCCATCTTCATTTTCTGCACCAGCCATCAATTTCTCCGATCTCTTTCTTCTCTTTCTGGGCTGATTCAAATTGATTTCACACTTCCTTCTCGAGTTGATACACCTAATACACGGACCGGCTGGATCATCTGGATTTGCTGGAGTGCACTTGACTTTTAATCCGTGACAACTTTTACAGGCCACCGATCTCCTCGTAGCCTTCTTTTTCTCACCATTCTCCAGAAACAACTTATAATCCTTCTCGGATGGCTGTGGCGAGGTGGTCTGGGAGATATCTCCCCCTTCATCTTGAGACAAGCCAGACATTGTTCATACAAAGCTTCAAAAAAAAAAAAAAAAAAAAAAAAATTAGAATTCCCAAACTTCGGCTTTTCTGGTTACAGCCGTGATTAGTCCCAGTATTAGATCTTCAGAACAACCACAAGCGGCAAACAGTAAAAAAAATAACACACTATATCCTCCAGAGACAACGTTTCAACGATAGCCAACTATACTTCTTGCCTTAAACTATTCTTGTTCAAAACACTGGAAACTTGGAGTCAGGCAGAAAAAGATGGAGGGCATAAAGAAGTTTTTTTCTTCCTTTAATTAGAACAATATGATTTTTTTTTTTTTTTTTTTTTTTTTTTTTTTTTTTTTTTTTTTTTTTTTTTTTTTTTTCCTTCTTCTTTTCTCTTTTGACTTTTGACTTTTGACTGTTGTTTTCTTAATTCCGCTATCAAATGGGAAGCCGTTGCAACAGAATATCTTTAATGCCCACACAAGATGGCTTACTCTCAGAAGGATCAACGAAGCTTCGTTCGAAAAGACCAGGGAGTCAAGTATATGCAAGCGAGTCTGCCTTTATATACTCGGAAATTTGCGATCAAACTTTGGCTGTCAAATACCAGGCCAACTCGTAAATATACTAAATTGTGCTGCAAAATAATTACCGATTGGGCAAGCCAGAAGCAAGGTGATAAAATAAAATGTTGGTGCTGGAAATGGTGGGTTAGAAAGGCTGCCCGAGGAATGGGTTGGCATGATAAGCTCATGAAAAGCGACCTTGGGCAGCACTAAATTAGCAACCATCGCTGGCGGTGGTGGGCAGAGGGTAGAGATAGTTTGCTGTAGGGCATTTTGTCGTTTCGTTCACCTTAGCCATTTGCGGCTGGATATATTGGTTTGCTCTGTTTATTACATGTTGATTACAAGGCTTTGGTAGTCTAGATTGTGGTGGTGAGTTCTTGTCTGCTTTGGGTGCTAATCTTTTGAAGTATTATCTTATTAGCCGATCGGCTGATGCTGCACTCTCTCTTCCTAGAACAGACCCGTACCTATAATCATTTTTTAAAGACCCATGCACCGCACAATTGATGATTTAGTCCCGCCGCGTATTAGGTGTTTGTCAATTGGGAGACGACTAGTGGGAAGAAGCAGGAGCCAATGGTCAATGAGCGATTCTACATTCAATACGGAGAAATTGACGTTTAGTAATAAGAATCCTTGGAAAGCCAAATCGAAAAAGTCGTCTGGTTTACCCCTTTTTTATAAAGATAAGCCCACGGGAACTGAAAGACCATTTCGTTTTAGAACTAGGAGTGAAAAATTACAAATGTTATTTAAAGGTTTTATTGGATCACTTTTGCTTTATGCATTGTATTATTTTGTTTCCGATGGAGGAATCAAGAGTGGCCAAGTTGATTGGAGAGTTAGACAAGAAGAAGTTAAACAAGTTTTTTTAGAAAGTTGGAATAGTTATGAAGAATATGCGTGGGGTAAAGATGTATTCCATCCAATTCTGGGGACTGGAGAAAATATGGGACCAAAACCTTTAGGTTGGATGATTGTTGACTCTTTAGATACGTTATTACTCATGGGATGTGATGATGAATTCGAACGAGCTAAAAAATGGGTTAAAGAAGATTTAGATTATGGATTTGATTATAATGTTAATGTATTCGAAACAACCATTAGAATGTTGGGTGGTTTGCTTTCAGCATTCCATTTGACCAATGATGATATGTTTTTGGATAAAGCCACTGATTTAGCTAACGCGTTGATTGGAGGATTTAAAAGTCCAAGTGGATTACCGTATCTGTCAGTTAATTTACAGTCTGGTGAAGGAATCAAAAATCATGTTGATAATGGTGCCTCATCAACTGCTGAAGTGTCAACATTACAATTGGAATTTAAATACTTATCGAAATTAACCGGGGAATCCCTTTACTGGGAACAAGTTGAAAAAATTATGAAAATTTTAGATGATAATAAACCAAAAGATGGTTTGGTCCCAATATATGTTCATCCAGATACTGGGAAATATCAAGGAAGATTGATTCGTTTAGGCTCAAGAGGTGATTCTTATTATGAATATTTATTAAAACAATATTTACAAACTAATAACGAAGAATCGATTTATTGGAATATGTATAGAGAATCAGTTGATGGAGTTAAAAAACATTTGGTTGGTAAAACAAACCCGGGTCAATTAACTTTCATTGGAGAGTTGGATCACGGTATT